>JAOPJI010000128.1:9769396-9789445 GCA_027122695.1 Merluccius productus | reverse complement strand
GAGGAGGCGGGAACCGACGGCCACCAAGGAGACAGAGAGAGAGAGAGAGAAAGAGAGAGGCGCCACAAATTGTACAGCGCGAGACGCAATTTGATTGTAATTTCGACCCCCCCCCAATCTCGCCGCCGCCGTCGTCACCCTCCTCCTCCTCCTCCTCCTCCTCCTCCACCAAAAAACACCACCTCCTCCTCCGAGTGATATTAACGCGCGACACTTGTCTTGTCTCCCGCGTAAATGGAGAGGAGGGGAAAAAGATAAAAAGAAAAGTAGTGAGTCTTCGCTTTTAATGTCAGCTGTCTGGATACTTTTTTTTTGTTTTTACGCTCGCGGAAAACACACACACACCGCGAAGCTGCTCTCACGCGGTGTGGCTCGAGGACGGATATAAACGCGGCGGCGACGGGATCCTCTCTGCGCAGAGGATCGCACGCGCCCCCCCTTTCCATCCCCTCTCTCTCTCCCTCCCCTCCTCCCGCGCGCCTCCAGCTACCAGGTCGCGGTTAAATGGACGCTCGCGCGCGTGACGCGGCGGGTCCCACCAGTCTCTCACCCCCCCCCCCCCCCCCCGGTTGTCTCTTTAAGCCCCAGTGTCTCCGTTTATTACGCATGCTAAAGTGTCCTCTACGGTGTTTTATAAGGGGGGGAAAAGAAAAGGAGAAAGAAAAAGGCGACCCTGTGTGCGTTACACCGGAAAGAGGTCGAGTCCCCGCCGCACGAGACGGGTGGTGTTTTTATTATTGCGTGTGTGTGTGTGTGTGTGTTTAGCGCGCGCGGGTAATCGCCACTCCGCAGTGCCCCTCGCGCGCGTATACATAACTCGTCTGTCGTCTGCGCGCATCATCCTTCCTGCCTGTGTGTATTGGCTTTTTCTAACCCTGCCCCCCCCCCCCACACACACACACACACACGCACGCACACGCACACACACGCGCGCACTCTCTCTCCCGCTTTCCACCGAGTTTTATGCGGGGTCTCTATAGCCCCACGCGCGTCCACCGTTTCCCGCCGGCGCCGCCACAGCGGACTCTGCCTCTAAGTGCAGTTTACGACTTGGAGTGACGGTAATAACAATTTTCCTTTTTTTTCTTCTTCTTATTTTCTTTCTTTTCTTTCTTGTTCTGTCGTGTCGTGTCCTCGACGTGCAAAGGAAGGACCCGGTGGGAAGGAGACGTCTCGTGTCATCTTACGTATTAAAACATTCAAACGTGTTGTTTACATTTTGTTCCCCCTTACATTTCCTACATTTTACATTTACAATTACACCAGCATTCATTGTTTTGAGCTCCTACACTTAACCCCCCCACCCCCCCCCCCCCCCCCCCCCCACCCCTGCCAATTATTTGGCGTTGGAGAGGATGGTATTCCGAGGCCGGAGCGAAATTCCCGTCTAATTCTGTGGAATCTAATTTCACAAGATGTATAGGCACGTATTCATGAGGATTGATTAGGCAAATCCCAGGATATGGAGGTCACCGTATCCTGACGCCGAAGCAACCTCTGTGAATGGACCGGGTCTCCATCTCACTTCAAGGTTGTTATGGTAGGAGTTGGGATGGAGGGCTGTGCCCGGGAACGCGGGCTAAAGATAAGAGTTAATTAAAGGGATATCTGCCCTATATGCAAACAGCAGTCTTGACAACATGCACATCTTAACGCTTTTTTAAATTAAAAACTCCCGCTGACCTCCGCAAAATCCAAGATGTGTGGTCTTAATTAGAGCGAAAGGTGGAGGATGGTGAGGCGCTAAACCATTAGTGAGCCCACCACCACCACCACATCCTGCTGTTAATGAAAATGTCAACATTTGGGATCTCGGACGGTCTTTCAGTCTTTCACAGCTGTACATCGTGTCTATATGGCACTAACAATGCAAGACACGGATGACGCTCAGAGATTAATACCAACGCCACTGATTAAAACAAAAGGTGGGAGGGGAGAAGGGTAGAGTCTCAGCAAATTGCCTTTGACCAATATTGCTTTTTTCCCCATCCGCAATCCATTGCAATACAAATGACATGCAATGTGACGTCAGCCAGCGTAATGCGTTTTACGATATACGAAGGGCCAGGTGCAGCTTGTGACCTTGCCACGGCGCTGGTGTGTGCTAAGGCTCCCACACAAATAACCACTTAGAAATTAGAACACCATTGTCTGGTGGAAGGCCAACATGAATCTCTTATTGGATGATGGGATTAGCAGAGTAGGAGGGTAAAAGGAAAGGAAAGAAGTAAACCTGTGTATTTTAAGGCCATCTAACGTGCAACTCTTTTTTTCACAAAAGCAAGGCATCAATGGTTCCGTGGTCAAATGACAAAACCGATTAGATTGATTGATTTTTCTTTTGCAGAGATATCGATCCTGGTATACAGTATATATATAACTTCTCTCTGTAGATTACATATCTCATTTATTTCAGTTACACATGCATTGACGCTCACATAATTTCCTTGTAATGCACGTTAATAGGAATCATGTTGTGATTTTCGAATAAACCAATGTAATCTTCATTATTTTCACGCAAGGATGGACTTCTGTTGTGGATTGTGAACAACGGTACAGACTGTCAAATTCAAGCTGAAAACCCCACACAAAGACAGGGAAAAGTGGAGATTGAATCAATAGTGTGGGGTTTTATTCCATAGATCTGCATGGAACGCTGCTAAGAAGTCCTTATAATCGCTTTCCAGTTCCACTTATGATGATCAAGCGACAGCAAGCCATTCCTAGGTTATCTCATTTGAAACAATTAATGACTTGGATAATTAGCCCGTTACTACATGGATCGCGTGATTGGCAGGTCCTTGTTTTGTGGAACAATCAGATTGGCGCACATGTGAAGCCAAGAAGTCAGTTGATCCATGAAATAGGAGTTTCAACTCAAACAGTGATTTGACGCGATGGATCGGTGTTTGTAGCCAGGGGTTTGTGCCTTTGTTACGCAGAGCCATGCCATGATTCCAACCTTGATTCCAGATAACATATCTGCCTAAGCCAAGACATCACGCTCGCGTAATCAGGTGTGCAAGTGCAGTTACAGCCCTTCAGCACCAATCTGTTTGTTTTGTGTTCGCCACCTTTGCAATTGCACAGAGTGGGTTGTTTTCTGAGATTTCAGATCTGGTTCCTTGACATCTGCTCCCTCTATATCCTCGCAAAGTGTTAATCCTAATGTTTACCAGTGTTTTCATGTATGCCACAAACGTATATAATTAATAGCTGAAATCTTTTTAATGGATGTGGTCTTTAAACCCCCTGCATTCTAAAGCTATCTAAATGGTACCTGCATTATTTATTTATTTTCTTCTTTATTTCTCTTCTTTTAAAAGTTATATAAAAAGCCTCCGCACAGCCAATCTGAAATGTATATACTGGTACAATGTTTCAAGGAAATTGTCTTTAAAAGTGATGTCTTCGGTACTTGGTTTAAACTAAATCTTGTCTCCTCTTCTCTGTAGGAGTCAGAGTTAAAGACAACTAGACACATAGTGAACAGTATTCCTTCCATCCTTTTATCTTGATAGTGTCCAATCCAGGATTACTGCTCTAAATGGCTTGTTTAATCAAGTCTTCAAGATGGAGTTTGAACAATTACCAAGAGGACGAGATCTTAATAACCATTCGGAGAGAAATCCAGAGTGGAAAAAAGGAATAGACTAAACGAGCAGATACATTATCTGCCATTATTAAGCGGTGTTTACACCAACAGACTGAAAATGCAACTTTGTGTGGTTCATAGTTGCTTCCACTATGCTTGCTGACGAAACATAACTTCTTGTTGATATTCCTGCTGGAAGAACAAACCTGATTTCTTGTAGAAAAGCAAGAGTCTGCATTCTGTTGAACACTGTAGGAGAGCATCCTGCTGGGGTTCTTGGAAGAGACTGGTACGAGTAAATGACATCAGCTGTTTCGCTGCTTTAATGTCACTTTTATGAATATTAAAATTCGGATTTCTATGTATGCAGATACAGCTGCTATCTAACTACAAGGTTCTAAATATTTTGTATTGTGGCGATAATGACATCCAAATTCAAATGAGAGTAATTTCCTTTGTGGCTTTGCTTATTTAGCGGAACGCTGTCATCCCACAGATGCATTCTGCTTATGTCAATGTGATCTGACTGAGAGATTCCCATTCAGATAATATTGAAATGAAACTAATACCTTAAGATGAATCAAACAGTCAGATCACATGTGACGTTGACATATGCATGACGGTTAAGGGAATTGGGGCCATGTGTAGATGGAAAGGAAATATTTCAAAAAAGGGGTCACGCAGAATTTCCAAAATGGTTAACCCCCTTTTAGTTTTAGGATAGCTATTTAATGGTTCCATGATAGGAGTTTCAAACTCCTGGAATTGTTGATTGCTATAATGGTGGACTGTATCATCAATGTATACTAACTGTATACTGGTACTAGGTTACTCTGTAAAGGGCTATGTATTCTTGTCAAAGAAAGACTAAACTTAATAAACTTGCATGCTGTCATTATTTCATGTATTGTGTTGACTTGGTCTATACACTTCATTCCCTCCTGTGTGGCGTATGATTCAATTGGAATCATTTCCTTTAACTGAGGTCTTTTTGTTGTAATCAAATGCAATGCAACCTTGCACCACATCAAGTATATATATATATATATATCGCCTGGTGAGACTTGATTGTTGATTGCACATATTTTGATTACTGCCCCATGCATTTTATGTGTCCCATTTTATGTGCTTGGCACGCCAAAAAAATATGTTAATAACTAACATAACATAACAAACACACACAGACACAGCATACATACACAACTCATTCAACTGACCCGATTAGCAAGTCCTGAGTCTCAAATTTGAATTGTAAAATCGTCTTGGAGCTTGCCAAGTTTCTTCTAGTGATTCTGTCCCTGTTGTATGATGAGAATAAAGATTGCATTGCATTGAAGATTTCAATGCCAGTTGCTTGATTTGTGTACATTTAGTACGATACCATATATTACTGTTCATTTAAATTGTAATGGGTGTTTTTCATGCAGTTCCAGCTATCTGGGGGAAAGGGTTCCATCATAATAAATTAGCATTGATTTGCAGGTGGGCGAAGGCAGGAAAGACACAATGAACATGTGATGATTTGATTTGGGTTCAAACTGAGTAGTTTTCACACACGCACGCACGGCACACAAACACACACACACGCATACACATATTTCCATGTGATTTCTAAAGATGACATGCAGATAATTAATCTCATATGATCACTTTGTTATGCTCTTTTACTAATTACAATTACATATATTAAATAAACCCTCTCACTTATGTGGAGGAAACCTTTCAACCACTTTTGTTTTGCTTTGGGTGTTCGGCAATAACATTAATTTGGCATCTCAAATCCAAACCTCTCACAAACATTTCAAACACTGAGGTACAAGTGAACTAACATCTGACATTGTTCCACCTGCTTGGATAGTTAAATCAAATTCTACTTTTTTTCGCCCCTCACCGTAAGTAATTAAGCTAACTCAATAAAAATGATTGCTCGTCTGAATATTTTCACAACAGAGCCTAGTAAACCGTTCACTGGGATATTGTGATTCAGTCACCGCTGTTTTTCTTTGGCCAACCAATTTCTGCTCTCACTGTCTAAAAGTCTGGAGGGCACAATTACAACTGGCAATGGAAAGGAAAATGTTGGCATTAAGAAGAAAAATGAGGTTAAATCTTGCTCATTTTTCTTATCTCCTGAAGTCCGAAGAGCCTGGGAGTGTACAGTATTTCCCCTGATAACAGCTAACACAATATTCAACTCACATAAACAGTAATAACCAAGTACATTACAGGCTTCACAATCTAAACTTGGATGATTTTTTATTGGGGATCTTTTCTTTATTGCTCCAGCACAATCCCAGGTGTTTTTTTTCAACTGCAGCCATGCATTCTTTCATAATTATTATTATTATTATTATTTAAATATACTGCTTTACTTTAATTATTAATCCCACTATTTGACTATCACAGAGGGTTAGTGCAGATAAGAGCAAGCAGGAGCCAATGATTGAAGAGATTTGAGATGACATCACTCGATTAATTCCACACACTCAATCTTAATTAACTCTGCACACAGCCAGCTACATACAGACAAGTTGTGAGCCCGTGGGATTTACTCTGTGGGGACGAGCACTCAGGGTAGATGCTTATTCACTATTCATTTCAGGGGCATCCGAGGAGGTCCTTTTCTAAGATCAAGATATCCGTCTGATGGCATTGAAGGGATTCTGTCAGCTTTTCCCATCATTCACATTAGGGTTTAAACATTCAATTGATCTGTTATTTGGTACTTATCTATACCTGCTACTTGGAATTAATCATTGTGTGTATGTACAAAACTAGGGATGGCAAGATTCCAATGGGATACCAATGTTGCAGTGTCTGCCGATAACGATTGTTTGAGACTTTTTGGTGGCAAATAAACCACTATGAAGCTGTTACTACTCAACTGGTTCAACAACTCCCAAGCTCCTACTTCTCTGTATGGCATATCGTGCTTGAGCTACAAGCTACACACATTACAAGCTAGACAGCGTAGTGTTTGGAGAGGATATTTTTCAATGGAGTCACTTAATATCGATAAGCCATCAAGTGGTTTTGGTCAATATCAGACTCAATGTCGATGAAGTATGTGGACTATGTCATGCATGCATGGAATACATGCTTGTTGTTTTCTAGATGTTTTCAGATTATTTCTATTTGCTGCAATTTCTTTAGTGTCTGGTTCTTGTGTCTAATGTTTTGGGCCAAAATGTCTGTACGGGATGATATCAAAGATGTGAGAATGCACCAGAGCCTTTTCAATTTTCCGTATGTCTATAACTAGGATTAGCCAAAATTGCTTGAAGGATGGATTTATTATCCGTATCCAAAGCAAAAGGAAGAGACATACTCTTAAACTACTCTTCTGATCTCGTCTCTTTTCAGTGAAAATCCCTTTTGGGGATGAAATGACAAATAAAAGATGATTCCTCAAAGTGTTTTGAGACAAAGGAAATCCACACTGTTGCAACTTTTCAATTATAGGATTGGAAGAATGGTAGCTGATTTGGCCCTTTTTAGGTGTGCAACCCAAAAACCCAGAAACTGGCTAAACACGCCGAGATCATATGGAAACCCTTTCTTGCTGCCGAACAACAGATAACATGGCTGCTCTCAGACAACTCAATGACTGGTCGTGATATATTACTTCATACTTACAAAAATTGTTGAAACAATAAGTTACATTGATTACAGTAATGCAGTACTGGCAAAAAAAAAGGTTGGAGTAATGAAGAAATATAGTTTTGGCTTGAAAGTTGTTATTGTTGGTGCCGAACATGACTCAAGACTTGGACAAATGTAACCAATCATCAAGCACCTAACATTTCTACCAGCCTAGCAGCAAGCTAGGCTGGTACAATACATCAATTTACGTCAATGTCCTTGTAACACCATGTTTTATTCGAGGTAGCAGAATAAAAGTTTTTAAAAAACGATAATAATAATACTACATATAATACAACTTTTCCAAGCCTTTTAGAAATATCCCAGATAGTTTACTTAGTTTACTTACTTAACAGTAATTCTTACAGTAGACAAAACAAATAAAACGTTTCCAATTGAATGTCCAAGACAGTCCAAGTCTTTTCAATAGAATAATTTTACTTTATGTCTAGAGCTTAAAGAAACATTTTCCAGTTTCATTTTCTAACAGAAAAACCCTGAAAATGACCTTCGAGGCAAGACAAGACAAGAAATGTCCTCCTCTGCTGCCTTCCTTTAAAGATTAAATCAAATACTAACTACTAATGCCATGCTTTACCAATTGAGCTAGTCAGGACTACAACAGTAACAGATTCCTTGGAAAAATAACATCCTTGATGTAACATCCTCACTTTTGTTATAGCTCAATTGACTTGCGGACCACACAAACAAACTCGTAGACCTTTAGTTATTGTAGGACAGCGATTATTTCCTTAGCTGTACTTTTTCTCCACAATTCTTCTCATATGGGTTTTTTCCTGGTCCTACTGCAAAAGATCAAGATATCTCATGGGGGACTTTGAAGCAACGTTCATGGAAAGCATATGATTTAACACTTTTCCACAGTCTGAACCCTTGCTAACAGCTGGTCCTGAATAAGGAGATATGGTGTTGAGGTTTAGAATGTGTTGTTATTGTTGCTTAATTTAAAAGGCATGCAATGCTTAGTAATTCAGGAGACACCTATATCGAATGCAACTTCGATACATTTAGGTCATTTAGGAGCAGGTACGGTTATGCATTTACAACGTGCTTTACAACATTTCAGAACAAAATTCATAAATTCATATATTCTTCACTGACAGATTAAGTACCGGTATGTCAATGGTAAAAACATACAGGCAGGCTACACTGCATGCCACAGGTCATAAATAAAAAATACACACAAGAAGAAGCTCAGCAATGAATTAATTCAACACTGATCCCTCCTAAGAGTTGCTAGGGACAGGAATTTGATTCCTTTCTCCATAAATATTCCAACTGCTGTTTCGTTCAGCAGGACCCTCTCACGTCAGCTTATGATTGATGCCCTGACCCTGAGACGACGGATGGGCATCGATGGCTATCATCATACCAAAGGACACACGGCGCTGCAGTACTTCACCGGCTCTGAGTTTTAACATGTTTGCTCAATCGGAGGTATTTGTTTTGATCCTGCAACATTTTTATTCTTACCCTTTGTTGTTTTTTGCTTCTTTTCTTTTTATTCACAGCATGCTGTTCATATCAATGTGTTTTTCAAAAATCCATACGATTCAATTTGCTGACTGGTCTATTTAGTGTTTTTGTCACCAAAAGAGGGGAGTTTCAGTTCCCGAGCTGTCATATAGTCAAAACAGTGAGAATACCTTTCATGGTTCAGTCCCCTTCTCCGAAGCCCCCCCCCACCCCACCCCACACACCACCACCACCACCAACTCCGTCCACCCATCTGCCTCGGAAGTAAGTAGGCCACAACATTGTGTGCTTTAAATCTATAAACAATTACAGTCAAGGACAAAGAATATAAAAAAAAATAGAAAGAGCAAGCTTGTTGGGGTAACACTGTACTATCAGAGAAAGAGAAGACACAAGGAGAAATTTGATGTTGGTTTTCAAAAGGGAGCAGTGTTTTCCACATTACGTTATAATGTTAATTGGACTCAGAGGAATTGAGTAGAATACATTAATGTTGCCAAATTCAAATTACAATCTGAATAACCTGTAATTAATATTTCATGTTTCGGCTGAGTAAGTACAGAGAAAAAGGTTGTCAAGATGACTCATCAAATTATCTCCTATTGACACTAATTGGTTGCACTACACATATAATTATTAGTTTCCCTTTTGTGTTTTTTTAAAAGGCTGTCCGAAGTGGGCCAATGTCACGTACATAGTTGGTAAATGGATATGGGTTGTCCTATGGAAAATCCCATTTTAATTAGATGCAGTGCATTAACTACTGCTACAGTTAGATGAAAGCTAAGATAGTGTGTGGTTTCTCCTAATAGGAAACCAAAAACGCATTAGGAGTCCAATTAATTTGTCTTTACTTTCATGCCTCTTAATAAGGGTTTTTCATCTTGAAAATTATTTTTCACACGAGGACTTTGACTCTCAAACAAACAAAAAAAACAGCTCTTGTAAAGCATTCTTGTTTCAGTAAGGATTTTCTGACAGTCATGCAGTTTGTATATCACCTATTTCCCCCATTGCCATGGCGGCACAGTCTGGTCTGATAAGAGAGTCATTCGAAATGTTGCTATCTACTGACAGTTTGTGGGCCTCAGCGAAAATGGGATGCTGGCATGTTTAGAGAAGAGTGATTCACACTCTTTACCAATGACTGGGCAAACTGACAACTTGTCCATGTTAATGCCAAGGGTCACAGTTGATTTAACTTACCTTTAAAAGTAAAACTCTCTATGCTTCTTATGCTTAATAACTACATTTTTTGGGAGGGACAAGGATGTTGAATTGCTGGACCAAAGTTTGCTGTTAAATAATGTCCCCAAGCAGATCCAGGTCTAGTGGTGGGAAATATGAAAAAGATGTTAACAATTTCCAGCCCAAATATGGCTCAGAAACCACAAATGTAACCTTACATGTACTAACATTTAAATGAAACCAATTGTCGCTGTTTCCAAGTGTTGAACACACTACAATAAATAAATCATTGTACATTGGCAATTTGACTGTAAAAAGCTAAATCAAAGTTGGCAACCCTTGAATGCTGTTAAAGGGAGCAGAACTGGCATGCTTCTATCATGATAGCAAAACGTTGATGAGCAGAATTATGTTAGTCCTTCAGCCCCCCTTGGACCACGGCCAGCAGCAGAACTATGGGATCATGAAACATGTACGACCTTGATCTACATTGGTCAATGGGTTTTAATGCACCATGGTACATTTACATTTAGGGCATTTAGCAGACACTTTTGTCCAAAGCGACTTAAAATAAATGCATGTGTTAGGAGAAAGTGCAACAGTAAATTGCTATCGGTACAGTAAGAATTTCACAGGAACAAGTTTCAAGCACACCCAATTGCTAAGTTAACCCATTGCTAGTATACAAGAGAGATAAGTGCGAGAATACTAAGTGCAAAATATCAAAGTAAGTGCCAGGACATACAAACATAGAATAATTGCAAAGTTGTTTTTTTTTAATGGGAGGGGGAAGGGCCTCCCCTTCCCCCTCCCATTAAAAAAAAACAACTTTGCACTTTGTAGTCGAGGAAGTAAGCTAAGCTGAGTCCAGGTGAACTCTGAACAGGTGGGTCTTGAGTCCCTTGTGGAAGCAGCATAATACTTAATACCAAGTACATGTACTGTGTGCCAACCAACTGCCAGTGAGGCTTTTTACTTGTAGCGTGTGGAAGGAGTAAGCATTGGTTAAGATTTGGGGAGCATCGTGGATTGAATAGGTTTATTGTAAATTTGCATGTTGCATGTCAATTGTCAGCCAACCGGCTGACAATTGACATGCAACATGCAAGCAGAGGAAGGGAGGGAGGGAGTTGCACCTATTTCATTAGGTGAATTGTTTTCCTTCTCCATTGAGGCCAAGGTCATGTCCAACTCCACATGGCCATGGAGGCCGATAGTCCTTTGAAATCGTGGCATAGACTTGCTTGTACTGTCAAGCAAGTCACAGAGCTTTTGGTCAGCAGAATCCATCATAAAACATGGCCACATTTTCCTATTTCCACAGAGGATGTGAGCACATGAAAACTTTTCAACCAGCTCTCCTCTAGCTTTGATACCCAGTGCCCAGGACTGATATGGCAGTTAACAAGGCTGCTGGACCGATTTGAGTAAAATTGTTTTTTTCTCCTTGTTTGTTTAAGGGCCAGTGGAAATCATTTGTAAGCCTGCAGTATAAACAGTCTGGGAGTCAGTATTATAACTGTGCAACATGATGTGGATAACCCCATTGCAAAAAGCAACAGCGGTTACTGAGTGAGTGAGTGAGATAGAGACAAAATGAAAAAGAAAGCAAGATATGTTCAATGTTACTACTTCCCACATTTTGATTGTTATGTGTTTTTTTCCCCACAAAAATGTAATGAGGGTTACTCTATGATTGGTGTCAATTAGATTGCAAACCATGGTTTGACATTTGAAAGCCTAATCTTGTTTGGGGAGTTAATAATGTATGAAAGACCCCATGTTAAATGTAGCTTGTTGCAAGGCCTGCATCTACAAAAACTAAAGTTACAGGCACTTGTCATTTACATCAATCCAGCAAGTGAAGTGTTTAGAGTAGAAGGGAGACAGTCGATACTGTACGAACATAACAAGAAATGTGATTTGGGAACCTGATACATTAGCATCCTTTGGAGATGTAAGTAGCAGTATCCCAAGCTGACCACTCCAGACCCACTGATTGTAGTTATGGGGTATGTGGCCTTTGCCCAGCACCCTAATCAAAACTAGCACCCCATAATTAGCAATAGCAATGGTAACATCTTTGAATTGGCTGCAAAATGTCAGATTGTGATAACCAATATGCGGAAGCACAGATTAAATCAGTCTTTGTGTCTATCTATGTTTTGCATCAGACAGGAATTATTCCAAATATGTTCCACTATCAGTCAACAATAATCAATTTTTGTTGTTGTTTTGCACTACATTTGTATCTTCTTGCTTCATTTCCCTCCACAAACATGAGTATATATATTGTAGTTTACTGAAACAAAAGGGACACTGAAACGCAGCAGTGTCCTTGATTCTCTGTTTAGACGGTTATTGAATCAGACAGAGTCTTTGGAGCGCAGATCGCCTGTTCCGACCAAGGTCACAAACATTGGACAGTCACCCTAGTCTTGTTTGCTTGTTTAGTTAGTTGGTTTCAGTTGGTTTTCATATTTGAATATTAATGTGGAATAACACACTACTCATACTTTTACTCCACACAGCATCTGCTAATCTCTCCCATATATTATACCAACTATCGAGGGTGTTAGACCAACACCTACGCATGTAAGTGTGATTCACATGTTGGAGGAATGGAGCAAAGAAAGAAAAATGGTATGGGTTAAATAATTCCTTCTGCACCATAATTCAAATAAAGGTAAAGTGAGAATGCAGTCATATTTGTTTTACTCATCTGCTTAGCTTCAGTATGATTATTAATGTTATTATGATTATTGTAGGGTACATACAGTGGAGGGATTGCATAAATAGAGTTGGATGATGCTGTACTTTGGTTTGTTTACCACTGATTCCCTTTGGACAACGTTTTTGATGTTTTTATGTTTCTATCGTTATTATGCGTCTGCAATGGGAATCGATGGCATCCATAAACCCATACTCTGCATTTCCATGAGGTTTTGTACACTGCCAGGGAATGGTCCAAATTAAATAAGCATTTACTCTAGCGCCAAACATTGGGTGCTAGGTATTTAAACCATACTTTCTTTTTCTTTTTTCTTTCAGGGTCTTGTGGAGTTTAATAGTTTTAATTTGCTTTTTTTATATTTGATGATACATTCGAGAAAATACATTTCACGGTAACTGTTGACTACTTTCCAAGAAAATGCACATGCATTAAAGAGAATATTAAGAAAAAGAAGTATCTGAGAACAAGAAAACCAAAAACAAATAAATGAAGCAAAGAAAATATCTCTTACAGCTTGAACAAATAGCCTATTGTTTTTGGTAATAATATCAGTGACAACACCCCGCTTGAATGTGTTTTACAACACTTAATTGCAAAAAAATGTTGCAGTTAAATGGTGCTGCGCAATGAAATCCAATGCATGGCTTGATTGACTTCATTAGTAAATATGCCTTCTGCACTGTGTTTTGACTTTGCTTTGCTGCCCGGGAGGCATCCAGCTATAGGAATCTCACAGCATCTAAAGTGAAAGTAAACATGCTCATTTTAAGAGATTGGAAATTGAGGACAGGGCCAATCCATCATGCTCTTAGCAGCTTTCACTGTTAATCAGGGAAGCAGCCCAAGCATGAGGCTGGGCTAGGCCGCTTGCGTCTTCAGATCCTGATCAGTCAGGAAGCCTGGTAACTAGGAAGCCCAGTATCTAGAAAGCCCATGCAGTAACTATAGCGATGGCCAGTGTCTATTTCTGGTACCACAGTAATACAAATATATATATACCTGTATATATACTGTTAGTTTGGCTTTTGATGTTGTTTTTTCCATTTGAATGTATGGCCTTGTGAATCTGTATACATTTCTGCGAATGTCTGGGACTTTCTTGCTGCTGATCTTTCTCTTGCAATCATTTGGCTTATGACATGCCTGTGAGGGAGCTTAAGAAGATGAAGTGTATGTTAGCCATAATGAAAAATTGCAATCAATGTGAAATTGCAATCAAGGCTGTGTATGAAATTAAATTTATTATTTAATAAATAAACTTTCAGCCAGAGAGTAGACATCATTATTTCTATTACTGAAGGGATTGAAAATTGAATCAAAAACGCTAAACACATATTGTAACTTATAATATGTATTTAGTGTTTTTGATTGAATTGTAAGTAATACCATGCTGCAGTACAACGCCCTCATATTGAATCACTGAGTAAATGCATGTTTATGTCAACACACCATCGTCATGTACTGATGGGCAAAGCCTTATTGATGAATACTGCTTTATTATAGATTATTTTGGTTACAGGGCAGATTTGGTATTAAATGATTTATAAAATAACGCTAAATGTTGCAATGGTGCACAGTGAATCCAGTTCTGGTGTGTGTGTGTGTGTGTGTGTGTGTGTGCATACATCTATATGTCATCTTGGCCAGCTTCCTATAAGTTGCTATTGTCTTTGTCACAGAATGTCATCTTGGTCATCTTGAATGTATAGGCTTTCATGTTGAATGCATGCCGACACCCCATGTTTGCTGACCAATTGTGATGTTCAAAGACCACCCTCTGAAGCTACTCTTCAGAGGGTGCTCAAGCTACTGATGGCTGTGTTGTGTGCTCTGTCATTCAGCTGCTTCAAGTGTTACTCTCACTAGATAATTTCCATGACATAATTGACAACGGTGTGTAGTACTGTGAATTAATGATTTATGAATGTCATAGTAACAAAGATGGCACGTGCAGAAAAAAAATCTGAATTATTACACTGATTACACAAGCACAATATATCATATAGCATGATATGTTCATCTGCTCATATGCGTTCCTTCAAATGTAACTGCCAATATATGCACCATGTGAGTGTTTGTCTTGTATGTATCCCTGCAATCCCTACTGTCCTGTTTCGGCGCTATTGTTGCACTGTCTGCCCTTTGTTGTCCTGGTGTTTCTTTGTATGTTGTGGTGTACTGGAAGTGTATTCCACCAGCTAATGCTGTGCGGCAATAAAATAACTTGAGCTTGATTCCAAACATGGAATATGAATGTTGCATCGTCACATCGCAGTGACCGCATAGGTGCACTGGATTGATAGTTATTCTGCTGGTAGACTTTTTTTTTTTTCATTGTTTAGTAATTAATCGTGAAATGATTTGTCATTATGGGGAAACATTGTTGTGTTTGAAACTGCCACAGCGTTTCTCATGCGAGACGTGGCAAAACAAAGTTTTTGTTAGCCTAGGTTACGGTATATTTACATTGATTTAGGATTTTACAGTACTACAACTCTCTTGAGTCCTCTCATTTTGGCAGCGTATCGCCAACAAAAAGTGAAATGATGCATCCTGATGTACAAGCCCTATTGTGAATGTAATACAAAGATAAGCCCTCCGTAGTGTTGTGATGAATGTGGTGATTCTGTGCGTTATTGCTGTTGATTAGCACCCTGTCTGTCCCTGGAGTCAGCTTCGCTGCCTCCCACCACGCTGGCAGTCACACAGTCATGACACTCCATTCTGCCACACAGACCATTTCCTGCCATAACATTGGCACAGCTGTCATTAGACCTATTAAAAAGCCCTGCCAATACTCACTGTGTGTGTGTGTGTGTTTGTGTGAGTGTGTGCGTGAGTGAATGTCTGTGTAACTGAGTGTCTATGTAATTGAGTGAGTGAGCAAGTGTGTGTGTGTGTGTGTGTGTGTGTGTGTGTGACTGAGTGAATGAGTGAGAAAGCAAGCAAGCATGTGTGTGTGTCCTGCATGCTGGAGATCTACCCATAAGAGAGCCCTGCCAGAGCTAGGGGTCAGAGCGAGCCTACCTGGCCATACGGTTGAGACCGGCAACGTTGGTGTAAAACTACCGAAAACCAACATGGAAACAAAGTACCACAAGACTGCTTCTTTGAAGGACGGCTTACTCTTCCATTAGGTTGGAGGGAAATTGGAACGCACTTGACAGCTCCCTTGATCTCTGCAGACTTTCATCAAAGGTTGTTTTTTTTTGACTGCGCAGAAAGATATGGGGGATTTCTTCTCAGTGTTTGCAGGCTTTGGTGTCAAATTAGTCATGGCTTAAGAACACAGATAGTCTCCTCGCCATTTTAAACCCCCTCCATGTTCGGATCTTTACAACGCTT
Organism: Merluccius productus; assembly: GCA_027122695.1. Taxonomy (NCBI): domain Eukaryota; kingdom Metazoa; phylum Chordata; class Actinopteri; order Gadiformes; family Merlucciidae; genus Merluccius; species Merluccius productus. The sequence goes on along the minus strand of JAOPJI010000128.1, from coordinate 9,773,444 downwards.
GCTCAGAGGGATGGGAGGTCTTAATTGTGGTTGTTGTGACCCCCGTATACGCGCATGTTTGACTTATATGTTTAGTTATGCACGTATCCAAAATGAGAATCGTAAATTATGACTTTATCCAAGTCACTACAGTGATGTAGGTTTGAAGTGTTGGTGTATTAAGTTGTTATTGTTTTAAATCATTATAATTAGTTGAGGTATAAGAGTACAGCACATACATACATGGTTTGTATGTATAACAATTCAACATTTTGTTTGTGTGAACTTCTAAGCCTTTTTACAATGAAACTCAGACCTGCACACCCTGACAGCACTGCTGGGAGCAGGAGGAAATAATGTGCATTCCCTATATCATAAATATGCCTTCATCTTAAAGGACAATATGATACCCATGAGTGTGTTGTCCCGGGTTAAATGAAATGATCAATCCAAAGCACTGCTTTACATCCCATTTACAACCTTAATTGAGTCATTGATTTGCCCTTCACTCATAATCATGTCATCAACCCTTAATTAACTGCATTAGTGCAATGAGAATGGGTCCATTTAGACAAACAAACAAAGCACTGTCCATTAGGCCAGATGCTCCAGCCTCTCTACCACAAGTACCATATGTACTGTTATCTATGCCCTGAGGCCCTCCAAAAACATGATTATAATAATAGAATTCAATAAGCTAAGTGTGCTCCATCACTCCAGCACGTCATCACATGGATTATAACTGTTCAAAAGTTGTGCTTCTTATGAGTCAGAGACAACCTGAAATTGCTACTTTTTTCCTTTTTCCCTTCTTTCGTGCTGATTCTACAATGTTAGGACATTTTTCATCCTATTCAGGGCCTGCAGTTTGCAAAACAAAAAGCACACTGTAAACATCATTACATGGTAAAGTGCTACGCTAGACGTTACGTAGTCTCACAAATCAGACCTTAGATTAGTCATCTATCAATCTTCTAAACAGTGACTCAAAACATGCTATTTATACTTTATAAATGATTAGACTTTTAAATTAGATAACCATAGCAACCACCTAGAAATGCATAGAAACCACCGACCACAACCTAGCACATAACCTATACAATAGCACAGGAAACTAAACCATCTAGAACAGTGGTTCCCAACATTTTTATCCTGCCCCCTTCTACATCCCCACCCCCAATCCCCACTTAAAAAAAATAAAATAAAAAACCCCCCGCAACAAAGCTTTGTTTTATCGCCATACAAAGACTCATGTTTAATCATGCGCAAATAACCAGAACACGCATGACAATGACAACATCAATAAAGTTTCAATATAATGCAACAAAGCTACTCCAAAAAGTCTCCAAATCCTCACTCTCTCTTGGTCCCTCTCCTCCTTCGTGACTAACAACTTTATCATAAGACGTCCCACTTGACACTTTCCCTGATTTCAGCCAGTTAAGCATATTTATATATAATATATAAGGAATGAATGAAACGAGTTGGCGCGCATATAGCCTAGCCTGCAGTGCGTAGCAGAAGAGAGCAGTGCGTAGAAGAAGACAGCAGCTGTCTTCTTCTACGTTTCTATCAAAAACTAAGAAATTATATATTTTTTATTTAAAATAAAAGGGATTACAAAGGAAATGTTTACTGTTCGTGTTTTTTTATTGTATGGAAAAATCCCACTTAAAAAACAGCACTGTAATTGTGTAATATTACACCAGACCGCCATTGCATTTTTCCTCTCACACACCCCCTGGTGGCAGCTCGCGCACCCCCACACACTTTGGGAATCCCTGGACTATATCATCGTGAGGCGTTGCGACATCAGAGACGTTCTCCTAACCTGGGCCATGAGAGGTGCAGAATGCTGGACAGATCAACGCATGATAATGGCCAAGGTCCTCATGAAAGTGCGCGCCCCCATGCAGAAACGTGGATCCAGTATGAGGCGCTTAGACTGTGCCCGCCTGGAAGACACCACAACTAGGAATGAGTTTTGTCGCTCCCTGGCTGAGAAACTAGGGGAGCTAGAACTCCTCCTGAGTGGTGAGAGGGCCCCAGAACAACAGTGGACTTCTGTTACTGCAGCCCTTCAGGAAGCAGCAGCCCAAACCATTGGCTTTAAATGCAAGAACCATCAAGGCTGGTTTGATAACAACTCAGAGTCCATCCATAACCTGCTAAGCAACATGCACAAAGCACATCAGGAAACCCTAAACAACCCCTCATCCAGCACCGCCAGGCAGCGATGAGAGCTCAACGGGAAGTGCAGAGATCTCTGCGGACCATGCAGAACGAGTGGTGGACAGAGAAGGCACATGAAATTTGCCGATAAAAATGATATGCACAACTTCTACAACTCAGTGAAATCTATCTACGGCCCAACAAGTCACTGCATCACTCTCCTGAAAACAGCAGATGGGCTTAAAGTCCCGAAAGACCAGGATAGCATTCTGGTAAGGTGGGCTGAGCATTTTAACACCCTACTAAATCAGGATTTTGATGCAGACTACACCATCTTGAATTTCCCCCTATGGACAACCTCAGCCAACCTCCAACCTTCCTGGAAGTTCTGTCAGCTGTCCGCACCCTGAAGAATAACTCTCCAGGCTCTGACAATATCCCTGCAGAACTGCTTAAACAGGGAGGGTATCTGTGCACAAGAACATTACACCATTACATCACCAAGGTTTGGGCTGATGAGAACATCCCACAGCAATGGAGAGATGTCAGCATTGTCACCATATTTAAGAATAAAGGTGATAAGGTTGTCTGTGGTAACCATAGGGGCATATCACTTCTTGCTGTGGCAGGCAAGGTCCTGGCCAAGGTGATGCTTCAAGGCTAATAAAAAACATCACAGAGTCAATTTTACCCGAGTCACAGTGCGGGTTTAGAAAGAATAGGAGCACAGTCGACATGGTTTTCACAACTCGGCAACTCCAAGAAAAGTGCAGGGAGCAACATAAATACCTGTTTATGGCTTTTGTCGACCTCTCCAAAGCCTTCGACACTGAAGAGAGAGCTCTTGTGGGACGTCCTACTTATGATTGGTTGCCCCATCAAGTTCGTCAACATCCTCCGCCAATTTCATGATGGAATGACTGCTAGGGTGTCAATAAGAGGTCAAGAGTCTAGCCCTTTCCCAGTGCGCACAGGGGTAAGACAAGGGTGTGTATTGGCACCAGTGCTTTTTAACATCTTCCTCTTATGTGTCACCCAGCTTCTCCACAAGGGGATTGAAGACAGTGGCGTGACAGTAGTGTACAGGCTGGATGGTAACCTCGTTAATATTAGGAGGCTGCAGGCAACAACCAAACTGCACAGAGTAAGGATACTTGAGTTGCAGTATGCAGATGACTGTGTGCTCTTGTATCTCACTCTCCACAAGGCCTCCAGTCTGTTCTAGATGCAGCAGTTAGGGCCTACAGCAGGATGGGGCTGACCATCAACACCGCCAAAACAGAGGTAATCTGCCAATGGAGCGCCAACATCCCACCCACACCCCCTGTCTTCACTGTAGCAGAGGACAACCTGTCAGTTGTTCCATCTTTCAGATACCTGGGGAGCATTATATCTGACGACAACAGCATTGACAATGAGGTCCAAAACAGGATAAATCAGACATCAGCTGCCTATGGGAGACTCAGGCGACGGGTTTTTCAGAACAAGAACCTTCACCTAAACACAAAAATCTGTGTCTACCAAGCAATCTGCATCACCACCCTCCTCTACAGCTGTGAAGCCTGGGTTACTTACAGCCGCCACATCAAGTCCCTGGAACAGTTTAACATCCGCTGTCTGCAGCCCATTCTAGGAATCACTTGCCGAGGATCGAGATCCTCGAAAGAACAGGCTGCAAAAGTATTGAGGCCACAATCACTCAGCACCAACTGCGTTGGCAGTTACAGCAGGGTCAGCGCTCTGCTGGGGTCCAGAAGAAACGCTTCAAAGACCAGCTGAAAATGGCGCTTAAAGGCCGTGGTGCAGGTTAAACACCACTCTCGATTAATGGGTACATAAAGCACTCAAGATATGTATATAAAGTTAGAAATGTCTCCAAAATGGTGTTAAAGTCCAG
>JAOPJI010000128.1:9713192-9730503 GCA_027122695.1 Merluccius productus | reverse complement strand
ATGATTTATTGGGAGAAAGAAACTATATGTAAAATCAGACATTCAGCACCGCCTATAGCCCGAATGGAATGATCCTGCGTGACGATTCGACTATGAGATTGGCAGTCGAATCAGGCTCCTTCGATCGAATCGTCGAATAGTCGATTATTCGGGGTCACCCCTACTTAAAAGAAAGGATTTATTCATATATTTAGTACATTTAGGACATTTTCAGAATCTCAGAATTTCCACAGAATCACTAAGATGCATTCTGGTGTCTCATATTTTGTCATAATCATTGTCCTCTGCATAATAGGTCAAATTTGTAAGTGCTCAAACTAATTTCATGGCATATACTGGAGATTATGCTTGTGTTAAGGCATAATGTTTCATGACAGCTTTATCAAAGCTCCAGGAAAACTATGAGTGCATTAATAACTATTGGACTTTTATAGGGTTGCTATATTATGCATGCGTGACAACATTTGGTATTTTCACATGGTAGCATGATTATCTGATAAACTTATCAGCCATTTTGCTGTGTATGAAGTGTGGATGTGTGCTTTTACAGAACAGCGCATGCAGAGCAAACTTACAAATTTTAACCAATATGTATCACCACTTTGTAGGGGGGGTGTGAATCATCACACGACTGCATTAATCATATAGAACGTTTTCAGCTTTACCTCCAAAGTGAGGAACAAAATGGCTGTCCCTAAGGTTCAATTCACTCCTATGCTAATGCCAAGTCTGTCGTCACTGAATTATTAGGTCTATAGTGAGGTCTTCAGAGTGCAATATCCTACACCATAGTCCTGAGAATTGGAAATGGCCACATTCCATTTTATGATTGCATGTTTGCATTTTAGTTCATATTTTCACACAAACTCCCCCAGGAAGCTCGCCGGTTGCAGTGCTGGGGTAAATTGGCATGTGTGCTATGTGGACATTTTTTCTCCGTAATTTAGCATATTTCTCTGCTATGAAACATGTTGCATAAACATGTGACAGGGCTGAGTTCTGCAGAGTCCCATTACACAATGTGAAATTGGTTTAATGTCACACAATATTTTCAGCTCAATCGAACCAGGCCACATATAAAGTGTGCATGTTTACAGAAAACACACACACACAGGAAATGCACCCATGTTACACCAACGTAAGTTCAGAAATTCAATGAAAATGTTGTAAGATCATATTTTATTTGACAATAATAATTATAGAAATGACCTTTAAACTAAACTAAACATCTAAACATTGCCCTGGATAAATGTTCTTGTTGTCGCATCTCTTGCATAACTAGCAACTATCAATCTCCACCAAGATCACTTGGTGGATAAGCTAGTTAAACAATGACTATGTCAGTTTTAATAATAAGAGCACATTAGGTTATGTCTTCATTCTATCTTCTAACATGCCTGCAGTTGCAAAAAAGAGAAATCAACCTAATTACCTTTGAATGCTCCTCATGATAAATCTGCACAAAGCCATTTACAATAATGGCTGATTGTTGTAAAGGCACATTCAATATACAAAAGTGTATAAAATACATCTGCGTGCAGCTTGGTTAAAATAAAAACATTAAATCCAAAATGGATGGATGCATTTTGTACCAAGCTGGTTGTTCTGTAGTTTAAAGTCATGCATCGATGAAGCCTTATAGGGTGTGACATCTCCCACTTACCCACCAGCGAAACATACCTCACCTCTCACAGCACTCACCATGGCTCTGTTCCAACTGTGCAGTTGGGTCTCTGCATGTTGCCTGACCCTGACTTTCCTTCATGCACAAACTCACACACATTTCAGCCCTCTCCCCTCTTTTTCCTCTGCGCACCAGCTTGAATAGCCAAAAGGTCTGGCTTTTCAATGACAAGGTCGCACTGGACAGTGTTGTATGAGCGCATCTGCCACACATCACGATTGCTACAGTACAAGTTTGTGCTTGAAAATTGTGAGGCTAATATCGTATGATTCAGAAAGGAGTATCTTTGAGAAGGTCAAGCAACTGACAACTGATAACCTTCACAGTAGGACACAAAAATGGCCACTTGCCATTCTCACTTTCCCCTTTAATCCATCAAATGAAGGGAAAACGGTGGGAAAAAATGTGTTTATAAAAAAAAAATGTTACAAACCAAAATTAATATTGCTCGATTGCCTGTGAAGCCTATGACTAAAAGTGTACAACCAAATGTACATTTTTGTCAAATCTACCATGCATGTTTTCTCTGTGTCTTTGTTTCTTCCCTTTCTACGTCTGTCAAAGCCATTACACCTGACACGGACCAGTACCAGGTCGATATTGCTATAGACACCAAACGCCACAGGTGCTTCAGACCCAGGGGCCAAATGGAGCAACTGCTCGCTCCTCTGGTGGAGGAACCAGACATGATTAATGGATCATGGACACAGTGGACATGTGTGACAGGCCAGGTTGACAGTTGATGACTCGCTTTCTAACCTGTCAGTCTCGGCAGAAAAGACCTGCGACACCAGACAAGGGCATACCATGTCCAATCCCTCTGGACTGGTGCTAATGCGTAGCCAAACTAGACTGACAGCCCATAACCTGACAGATTGGCGGTTTCACTTCCGTTAAGTAGGTAGTTGAGAGTTGTGACCTGTTATAAGGTCATTGTTTTGAGTCGCGCCATCGTCGACGAACACAAAAATCTGTGGTGCAGATTTTGTGTAAAAGCAAACATTCTACTTCCCTTACTTCCCTTCTAATCTTAAGAAAAAATAATAATGAATTTTTGACAATCCCAAATCCATCCATTACTTTTATATGAAGAATGGCGAAGAAGATGAATTGGAACCAAACTGGACAATCATAACTGCTCTGAGGGTATTGTTATCATAAACAACAATAAAACCCCTCTCTCTGAGTGAGAGAGATTCAATATATGACTATGTGCGTGTGTAGAAGCATGTACCTGTACATTATATATGTATATGTGCAGCACTGGTGCTAGTTCTCCTTTTACACACACCATCATTACCATTTCAATAATCCACAGAGTTCAGCAAGTCTACCTCTCACTGGTGTTCTCTCTCTCTCTCTCCCTCGCTCTCTCTGTCTTCCTGGCATGTCCCTGTGCCTGACAAGTGTGAAATCGGTAATAAATGGCAAAGAAGCCAACCTCATTTCCATTTGCATTTTTTGCTAATAAAATAACAGTCAAGGGGGGAAGGTGGCAGGAAATCCCAAACATCTTAATTCATTCACTTCACTTGATTTCACATCCCACCCCTGATCTAAACTCATCTGTCACTTTTCAGAAATAATACAAATGCAGATATGAGGGAAAACCCTTTAAATCCCTGTATGAACCCCAACAAGTCATATTCGGGATTAACACCAAAATAACATGTTTGTCGAGTTTTGTTATATTCGCACTGGGTTGCTCTCCACAGTGGGAAACACAGGGCAGTACTAATGGAGCTATGCATAGGCATTTTTCACAGCAGGGGAGAAAATCAGTGGTCTTATTTCCCCCCAGTTTGCCAGAATGCTCTGGGAAAAGTCCTGCATGCTAGGGTTCCAATGCCTCACAGTCATGAAAGGCGACAGCAGAAGTGGGAGCTGAGTAATGGGTGTCCTACTATGCTTTTTGTGTTGTGGGCATAATTGGCAATGATGCGGCTCACCCCTTCGTATTACTTTGTTTCCCTATGGTGTTTCTCCCCTAGCACAGCAGAAACACAGAAATTACGCTCAGGAATTCATCAAGGTTTTTGATTCCTCGACGGAAACACGAGGAGGAAATATTTCACGGCACGCCGACCGGAAAAGCCGGAATTGGAAAAGCTGTAGTTACTGACACATTACCAAATTGCAAAACATCCATTCAGCGATTTTGCAAAATATTTTTCTTCCTTTCAGAACACATACACTCAGTCCCCACAGTCTATTGCATCTTGTCACAAAGGACTACTTACACTCTAGAAGTAGTCATTTGCTACAAAAGGCAATTGAGGGCTGGGAAATGTAGTCCTTATTTCTATGTTGAAGTCTCTTCAAAACTGACCATTTTTAACCCTTACCCTATGTTATTTTCATGAAGTCTAACAATGAAGTCCAATGCCCTCAAATGTGATATTTGGGTGAAGTGACTTTTTGTCATTTACCTAATGCAAAATGTTTAGAATAGTTAATACATATACATACATTAAAGTATATACTAAAACCAAACAAGGCATACTATTGTAAAATGTTTTCTCTGTCATACAGAAGAGCAAAGCTCCCCTACCAAACAGTTGTACAAAAAGTACTACTGAGTACTTCTACTTCCTTCACTGAAACTCCATTAACATCCATATTTCCATTCAGAAGACTGATTACTTCTGTCTAGGGTCTGACAATTCAATGGGTTGAGTTGAACTGCATACCTATCATCCCCATGAAAAAAAGAAAAAATCTAATAATTTACATATTCCAGATATGCTTTCATCGACAATTTCCCGTACCCACACTGCAGGGGTAACCCATTGCCTGTATTGGCTCACTTGGACCGCATTGCATGCAAAGCCACATTTTTTTGTTTTCATGTTTAACAGAGAAAAGTTGCACAGAAACAAAAATCTCATTATGGGTCATTAGTAATGACATCGCCTGTCGTTTCACTGTCTGCATGCTGAATCACATCTCGTCACATCTCATTATGTCATGTCACGACATGGCGTCGTCGGGCACGTCACCTATCTGGGAAGAAACCCATACGACCGAGGAAGGAAAAGGTGTGTGCAATCTAGTGAATCCACTCCGACAACGCAGTCTTTTGAAACTAATCTCATGCAGAGCACACAGTTCATTAGCTTGGCTTTGGCTTTGTGTAGAATTGTGTTGCAACACGATGGAATTCATCATCTCTTATTCCATTATCGTCCTCTCTGATCAGCAATGTAAATGCATGATTAAGGATTAAAAATAATCCAGCGATATAATAGAAAACATAATAATTATCATAACAAATGCACATACACACAAACAGAACAAGCATCACCGCTCGCTGTTTTGCTCTCCAAACTATGCAGTGTATGTCCCCCAGTCATGTCCTCTCCACTGAGTTATGCAACATACTGACACCTGGGGGGGTTGGAGTTTACAATGAAGCCGCAGTGACCTAGCAGGGTCAGGCAGCTCTAACTCTGCCCGGCAGAACATCAGATGTTTCTCTCAGATGTTGACCTCACCGTCGCCGTTGGAGAATGTCCACAGCAACAGCGGTCATGGTGACGCAGGCTTTCAAAGAGGTGCAGGGTGCAGGGTTTTTTTTGGAGTGGAGGTTGGGGTTGAAGTGGAGGTTGGGGTGAGGTGGGTGAGGTGGTTGGGAGAGGGGGGGGGCTTCGGTTTTGCTGAAAGCGATAAAAGCACCAAATGAGATGTGACAGCTGAGTGAGGGCGCAGGGACCGGCTGACAAGGCTAAAAACAGGAGCCCTCCCGTTTGCCCTCCTGCTACTTCACGCTGCATGCGTCCTGCGTTGTCTCTGTCCATCTGTCTATCTTTCTCTCTCCATCAATTTTATAGTACCTTTCTACCTTATATCTATCAATCCCACTATCTAATCTATCTATCTATCTTTACTGTTTCTATACTGCATCGATCTATCTATCACGTTGCTATCGATATCTATAGCAACAACACATTACATAATAAAAGGTAAATGCACTGCATTTATATTAAGGTTTTCAGAGCTGTGGCCACTTAAAGTGCTTCACAATTATTGCCCCGCATTCATACACCGGCGGCGGTGTCAACCATGCAAGGCAACAACCAGCTCGTCGGGAGCAGTTAGGGTGAGGTGTCTTGCTCAGGGACACCTCGGCAGCTAGAAGGCTAGCCAGGGATCGAACCAGCAACCTTCCGGTTGCCAGACAACCCGCTCTACCTTCTGAGACATAAGACAAAGAGTAACGAACTCAACTAACCCTAACCCTAAACAACTCACTTTTTAAGTGGTGTTAAGTTAAGTTGCTCTATCTATACTATCTAGGTACAGTATATATCTACTGTATTTATCCATCTTCCACCTATCTTTAGAATTGCAATGCATTCTCTGCTTTTTAATGAATTTCATTGCATTATATTGCGTGATTTGGCATTGCGTCATATAATATAACTGCATAGAATCAATTTATATTGCCGTTATTTAGAATATGCCCTGCTGTGACTGTCCTCCTCTGACCTTGTCAGAGTGAAATGGGTGGAATGGAGCAAGGCTTTTCCATTAAGCTCAGAAGTTGTCTGTCTACAGGCTTAAGATCCAGACTGTCCCATTGATGTAAACCGGTGGCGTGCTGAAAATTGTTGTTTCATCAATAAATAACGACAGACAGGGGCACTGCTGATGTCCTCCGAGCGCATCTGATCAAACAGAACGAGCTGTCCTGTTCTCAGACTACAAATACAGCCATATGCTGTGCACCACACACACACACACACACACACACACACAAACACACATGTGTACACACACGCATACACACACACACACACACACACACATGCATGCACACACACACACACATTCCCTTACAGTCTGAAAACTGCACACGTACATACAGGTATGTGCATGCACACACACACACACACACACACACACACACACACACGTACACACACACACACACACACACACACACACACACAAATAGAAAATGAGAACTTATCCCAACCCATTTGACAATTTAAAGTTTGAAAAATGAGCAATACGGTTCTGGAATACCATTATAGCGCCTTCCGCCATAGGTATTATTGGATTTTCACCAGCAATGTTTCACCACCACTCAAGTCAGCCCTGCTTTTCAGGCATTGGCTGTTTACTTAAAAAAAATACAAAAATATGTATTCCTCTAACCTTTATTTAACTAGGCTGGCCTGGCTAAGCATCAAGAGCTGCTTTTCAGCAGAACCCTGCTATGCTATGCATACAAAGGTGCATGCATTTAGACTGCTGCTACTTTTGCTCCAAAAGACATAAAGACGGAGTCAAACACCATGTTTATGCTGCCAAAGTTTGATGTTGTTTCAGAGTAGAATGGGATGTTATCCCCCCCAACGGTGCTTTCAGCATAATATCATTGGTGGTGGTTTATGTTGTCATATAAAGATGTAGCCATCTGCCACTGAGCTCACTCAATACAATAAGGATTGAATGGCATTAGGTTTGTAGCAGTGACATTTGGAACAACAGCACAGCAACCATATGCTGACTCCCGATAAGCCAGACCAGGTTACTTCAACTGGATTCCAAGCAAAGTGCATAACACTTTAGTTTTATACTAGTTAGTTATTCATCAGATGCAGTTTTCATCCAGTAAGAAACTTACGGTGTATTCAGATACATGTCATTAAGGAGCAGGAAGGGGCATCTTGCCCAAGGACGCCTACGGCAGTGTATGCTGGGGAATAAACACAGCACCCTAGCCACTATACTACCCTAACCCCAACCCCTCTAGTTTAATGTTAATTATGCTCATACAGTACCTGTGATAAGCTTGTTTGACTAAACATTGTCTTGATGCCGCTTAAATCGTCTTACTCTTTTCCAAATTGACATTTGGACGTTGGAACAAATTATTCTCATGATGTTAACACAAAAGACAAAATGTGAAATGTAAATTTCAGTTGTAGCACACTTAAGACACTATTGTCCACTCTCTTGCATATGATTATGTGTAGAAATGTCATCACTGAGACTGTCATGACAGTCGGTTGACTGTGTTTTGCATTGTATTCTGTTCTGATTGGAGGCTAGGTGACCTATTTCATAGGAATAATTGAATAATTCCTTGGAGTATTCATCTGAATTATGGCTGGTGTGTGACACATGCAATCCATTTGAAGAGGCTAAAAACCACCACATTTCCAGACTTGATGTTTATTTTCTATTTTTTTTCTTCTTTATTTTACTTTATTTGGATAGAGCAGTTCACGCAAAAATGTGTTCACACAAAAACGTGTGTAGTATGTACCATACATACACAGTAGAACATGTAATAAAACACAACGAATTGCAATGAAACGTCATATAAAATGCTTTGCATTTAAACTAAGACAAATACAGGAAATAACCAACCAAAAAAAACGAATGACAAAACTATTCTGTTCAATATCTCAGACATTGACTCATAATGTTCTCTTGAAAAGACTGTTGTTTACATCATGCCTGCCCTGAAACACAAACACATCCTTTGCCCCTCAAGTGAGGTGGATGTTCATGACCTTTGTCCATATTAAAAACACAGCCGCACATGTACTGAACCCCCCCTCCTCACCCACCATCAAATGCTGTGTTGGTTTATTTACTGGCCTTTACCTTCCACATTTTGTATGAAAATGAAATAAAGCTGCAGTTGTGGGAAAATGTGTGGCAGCTGACCTTTCATTTCAGTTTGGTGTTTTAAATCCATGGTTGGGTGCTCCTGCGTGGCCCTTCCATTGACTGTACTTAAGCTCGTAACTCTCCCTTTTAAAACACATTTTCTTCATCATGATGGTTTTTGTGGCCGTTACCTTTTGCTCTAACCGCCGTAATGTTGGATTGAAGTTGAGGGGAGCAGAAGATTAGCAAACAAGTGGGATTACAACTGAGATTTTACACCAAACTGTGAAATGTGGAGAGACGTCACACATGACACAACAGGTAGCATCTCTTTCTTACAGCCTGTGTTGGTACAAAAAATTTACAAATATGAAAAAAATGTTTTTTAAATGCTAGGCTACAAACATACGACGGAGCATTAGGGCCACATTAAGACTTTTTTTTTTCATTAAATTACGAGAATAAAGTCGTGAATATTGAAATAAGTACGAGAATAAAGTCGTAAATATTGAATTCATTACGAGAATAAAGTCATACATATTGAATTAATTACGAGAATAAAGTCGTACATATTGAATTCATTACGAGCTTTTAGACCTAAAATGTTAGGAAACTATAGCCCCAGGTTGAATTTGCCTGGTCATTTAAGGGCTTCACTGCTTGGCTTCAGGCTGAGATATAGACATATATCTGCTTGTAAAGGCTGCATATCTCGGTTTCATTAACAAAAAGAATGACGTCGCTATCATTTTCCATTCCGGAGATAGATGCGAAAGAGTCCAGCAATACCCCGACTTCTTAAACAACATGTAACAGACGTTAACCTGTAGGCTGCCTTAAACCTGGGTTTGCTCAGTGAGCACAACCGTATAATAAACGTTTAACATGTAGCCTATAGTGTAGCTGTAATTAATTAAATATGTACGACTTTTATTCTCGTAATTAATTCAATATGTACGACTTTATTCTCGTAATTAATTCAATATTTACAACTTTATTCTCGTAATTTAATGAATCTTAATGTGGCCCTAATACTACAAACTAAATGTCGTAAATATTGAAAATAAAATAACTACTATGAATTCATGAGCAGGTATGTTATGAGAACAACCTCCATAATGTATCATTCATTCCTAAAAATAAAATACAAATATAATCTCAATTCTCATTTTATCTTCCAATTCCTATAGCTTCTTTTAAATGGTGGAATGGACTAATGACTAGTTAATTACAAAAGAAAAGGAATACAATTCTATAAATTAAGTGGTTTAGCCCTGCCTAACCCACAGAGCTATTTTAATGCAACGCAAATAAACACAATAATGATATGGTCAAATGACAGAGCAGAAGCAACGTGGCTAGCGAGTAGGAAAGAAAAAAGAACACTTAGGATAATTTTATCTTGGTCAATTTCCATTATCGGGATAATCGGGATTATCCTCACATGAGCGTGAATATCCTTATGAGTGGTAGGAGTTAACTAACTCCAGAAGATGGCAGTAAGTCAACACAGGATGGAAGCTGCCAATTAACCCCAAAGAAGAAGAAGAAGGAGGAGGTCACAAGTAGGGGAGCCCGCATTCAGTCAATCAATCGTAGGTTCGACATAGTCTTGTTATCTCTCATTGCGATTACCTGTGTTGGCGAAAGTCTGAATCTGTCCTTGTTTTTCATTAAAAGAATGTTCACAAAAAAAAGATGTGTCCTAGATTCAATCCAAATATTTGTTTAACAAAATGTAAGGTAAAGTGATTCCATTATGTTTTAGTGCCATTTTAAGCGTTTTAAGCATATTTTGATGATTATCGGGATAATAACGTTAATCGCAATTATTTAGGCCGGGATATTTGTGACATGAAATTATCGTCCCAGACCTGGTATTCTTCAGAGAAATGGCATGGGATCCACAATGGGATGGCAGAACAGATAAGATAATACAAGTTTGGGCTTCAAAAGGATTAAAAACATGTTCACAAATGTCGACTAACCCGACCTCGACTAATACCATAAGATAATTTCAGTCATTAGTGTCTAGGTATGATTTGGTACAAAGTAATTGTTATAAATATCTGCAAGTAAGGACTTATCTTACAAAACGTGTAAACCCTTTAATCAGCTTTCTGACTAAATATCATTACAGGGCCATCAAAACCTAAAAAATATATAAAACTCTTGAGAACAATATGGACACCAATAATAGCGTTCAACAAAAATGGAAGCTGATCAGCTGAATGAAGAAGAGTTGAAGTATTCAGAGAAATGCATGAAGCAAGAATTTCTAAATATTGGAGGGAATTTGCATGGAAATGATATACAAGATTTTTTTCAAGACTGTACTCTCTAAAATCAACACATCAATGAAATCAGATTGCTGGAGAAAATGCGGTGAGACAAAGGCAAACCACTCACACATCTTCTTCTTATGTCCCGCTTTAAAATCATTCTGGCATTTAGTCATAGCAGGTATCATGGGTACTTTTAATATAGAAAAAATCAACCCCAGATATATTATTCTTATAATAACTAGAAATTGGCTGATAAGTCCTTCAGTTCTAAAATGGAAAGTAACGATGAAGGAAATCTTTAAAACTTGAGATCATTATGTATAGTTAGGAATGAAGAGACAGAATACACAAGACGTTGGACTAAGTGGATGAGATATGAGGCCATCAACATATTTATGAAATGAATTAAACGCAAACTAACAAAATATTTTACAAAAAGACAGAGGCTTATCTCGGGAGAACAAACAGTCTTATAAATATAATCAGTACACACACTTTGTTTTTCATGTTCCCATCTGTTTGTGTCACCGGGAGCATAAAAGAGAAAATAACAAATAATTGCAAGGACATGAAATTATGCTGGACAATTGATGTCTGAATTGCAATAAAAGTATTTTTTTTTTTTAAAGTCTCATTCTATCTATGCTAATCTCTCATTGCAATAGCGTTCTAAATAGTGGCTACTTTTCATGTAAAACAACTCATGACCTGGTTTAATAGAAAAACAAAATGCTCAGGGCATTTCACAAGGTCACCCAGTGCTCTGTAGAGGGCACACTGTTTTGGACAGAGTAGCAGTATGAAGCCAGTGGGCACCTTAGATAACTCCTTCTGTCTGACACAGACATGTAGCCTTGGACCCTGTCGTAGCACGGATAGACTCCTCTGAAGCACACCATGGGAGATAAAGGTAGTTTGTCAGTAACCAGGAATAACATTAGATAGTCATACACATGCATGCACGCACACACACGCACTTTTCTAGGGTATAAAATATCCCATGGCTGTGATTAAACTTCTATTCAACCGCATATAGTCAGCAAGCTGGTTCCAATATGTCATCATAATATGGGCCAGGCAAGTTCAAAACCCGACATGAAACACATTTTGAAGCTGTACAAACAGACAAGATGACTTTCACATTTTCAAATCAACAACATCGTTACCAAAAATAATTTTACTTAAAGGTCTTTTATACCACTTCAACTGACTGGAGCCCTGCTACTAATGTTATACATGATCTCCATCAAACTGTCTTCAGATTAAAACAGGGGAATGGAAGTAGAAGCTGTTATTGCTGTTGTTGCTGAACCAGAGCCGGCTTATAGCACTGAACCACTCGCTGAACCTCAATCTTACCTCATCATATCCAATCCAGTGGGCCAGCATTGCTGGATTGTCTCTATAAATATAGGTCTGTGTTTGTGTGTGTGTGTGTGTGTGTCAGGGGGAGGGGAGGGTGGTTGCAGTCACTCACCTGGAAGTGACCATCGGGCATCAGAAATGCTGGCCTAGTAGCGGAGGTAGCAGTATTGCTTGTCAGGTAACACAGAGGACATTCACAGAGGCGTGGGGATGAAACATCAAAGTCTGTCAACTGCCGTCTGTTGTTGGCAGAGGCTACCTCGCTCCATAGAAATACATATATATTTTTCTGAATCTTGTTAGCATCTCCAGTCTTTCAGTCTATCTTGTTAGCATGATTTCTGAAAAGGCTAATCCTCTGGTTTTCCCATTTTCAAACCGTTCGAGTCGAAAGCTTCACCCCAGCACAGCACATTTTCTATTGCTGTCCCCCCCCCCCCATCTACTTAAAGAGGTGATCGCACCCCCTTCATATTGACTGTGCTGCACCACTGCGCAAGCTAACAGACAAGGGAGCAAAAGGGTATATTTGTGAACCAGGTTCCTTGAAACGTTGACAAATGAAAAGCAACGGTGAAGCAAATAGGCCTGGTGGTGCTCACTTAATGTGGCGGAGCACAAGGACAAAAGAGCCTTATATACAATAAGAGCATGTCAGATCCAAACATGGATGCCATCTATATGTAGCATCACAATCCACCTCATCGTCCCATTTCCACTGGGTTTCCATTAAAGAAACACAACTCTAAATATGAGACTTCAACTTATAAAACCAGTAAACTTAACATTGACACATACAGCAACATGCTGCCTTCACAACAAAGGAATCAAGTTGAATATTAGTCAACGTCAAGTTTAGTTGATCTACTGAAGTTACTTAGATCTCCAGTCCAATCCAAACAGAAGCAGCCCATCCACTGGAAACATCTACTCTCTACTTTGCTGTATTTTCCATTCATGCATCTCACGGTGATATGAACAGGAACGCATAGAAATGTCACTAAAGGGATGACACACAAATGAATCGATTAATTTCCGAAATGACAAACAAACAATTCAACCCCTGGTCCTACGAGAATAAGGAGAGGTTTGTGGGGGGGGGGGCGCAACACCGCCATGATACAACCAGACAGCACATGCCGACTTTAAACCCAATCAGACCACTTCGCTTCTAATCCCTCTCCCGCGCGTCCACCCCCTTGGCACCCTCTCACACTCCAATGCTTAAGCAATCCATTGCTCATTCAGCGTAGGATACACTAGCCCACCATCTATTCTTGTGCTGACATTCAGTATATTCTCAGAAGACAGTGCTGCAGAGGCCAATGGTCACGCTCTGTGCAACTGTATAACCAAATGAGGGGTGGGGGGCACGGGACAGTGGAGGGAGGCAGTGGAGGATTAAAAAGAAAGCATTTCTAACTCATTACAATGAATGCGAGTGTTGATTGTGCGTACTATAACATTGGGAGAGGGGGCGGGTGGATGGAGGGTGCACGTTAGGAACGGTGCATTTTAATGAGCGTCTTTGTCGTGCTATTGTGCCCCGGTACACTTCATGGACAATATCGCAGTGTTTTAACAGACAAAGAGTATATTCTACATCAGAATAAGTGAGTTGTTTACAAATGCTTGGTTTTGTCTTCTGCGTGTTCTTCCGACGCATTCAATTCGATTCGAAATAACGTTTTTTGCGGTGGTCCATGGTTACAGTGCATTAACACATTAGTACAATAGATCCACAGAGGCCACATCGTAGGACAATGTGCAAGAAGGCCACAAGTTAAAAGTAGTCTCTACTTTTGAATTTGCTCCAGTGAAGCGAGGAAGGAATGTTAACTAGTGTAGTGTTGGAAAATGTTGCTACTTCAATAGAAAACTTCTACATTTCACATATTCTCTGTAGAAAATTCCACCTGCACTGAAAAGAAAATGGTTGTGTGCATGCTGGCTTTGCTACTGCATCTTGCCAACACTGACATTTCGGAGATAGGGCTCACACCATTATACATTTCCCTTCTCAGGGGGGGGGCAGGGGGTACAGTGAAGCAGATTCGATATCCAACTCATATTTTTAGTTTTGAGGTCTGTTGTTTGAGATTAGTTCCATGAAGGAACGTCAGGTGGTAGTGGTCTTGAATGATGGGACCCCCAGGAAAGGCGACAAGGCAATAATCTGTCACACTTCCCCTTTCAAGCATCTGCTCTGCCAGCTGTGACCAATTTGTAGCCATAAATCATATTATAATGCATGAAACACAGTGTTTAACGCATAAATAATATATTCGTGTTATCGTACAAAGTGAACCTCTATTCCAACAGCTGGAAGTATTTCCCTAAAGGACAATGGGTTAGCATGACATACAATTACAATGGATTAAGCGGCGTGCAACACGACGCTAATATTAATTAGAAGAGGACGGAAACGGATAATCACCGGCTCAGAACGGCGGGAGCTCCATTTTCACAACCAATTTGATTCGCTGATAATTGCAATTTATCATTTTGAGTCTTGGTAATCGATAGGCTGAGACAACCTGTGACGTTGTGTGTAAAGATGGCTTCAGGCATGTCATTATGATAAATGGTTCAATCAGCCTCGTCTTAGGAGACCTTACTCAATGGCTCTCATGTGGATTGAAAAAAAAAGTAAACTTGAAGGAGTTTATGGCCAGAACTTTATGTCCTCTCGCTATCAGTTTGACAAATGTATTGTCTCCAGGGTTAGAATTGAGTATCGGATAAGACTCAGAGGGTGTGACTTAAGATGCTAACCCGCTAGGTGCTATAACCACAGACTGTAATTAGCATGAACAAATAGCATTTGTTCAGCCAACCTTTTGCTGGTGTCTACATAAGCCTCATAAATTCTTTCATTTATTTCTCTTAAAGCTAAATCTGGGGGCTCATTTCATACTTTGCCCAGGTTTTCATGTCTTTCTCCTCCATTATGGAGGCTACATTTTACTGAATTGATTGTTATATTACTAACATCACATATTTACCACAGAAGTCAAACTGTGCGCATGGGCAACATTAGATCATATAAATAATTAAAGATAGGTGGTCATGTGGCTGGATAGATCAATGGTTTTCTTTGTTCCCCTAAGAGGGCTTGGCAAATAATCAGTGCAAATCTGTAGCAGTACCCTTGAGCAAGGCATTCAAGTACTTATAGTGCGTAGTCAGTAGCACACCGCCAGGAATAGAAGGTGGAGGTGATCATGGGGCAGCTCCCAGGTGTGTACCCAGTAAGAACCTGCGGCACGAGGAGTACCAAGAACAAATATGCACACTCAGCCAGAATAATTCCCCAGATTATTTAAAGGGGAAAAAAGGAGAACAAATTGTTCAAGATTTTCTGTGTCTGCCTATCGTGGGGGAAACTGCATTAAAATTGTAAATTGTATCGACATTTCTAAACACTAAAACGACACATGATACATGATAGTGTAGATATTCCACATAATACTGTTGGAGAAGTGTAAATGAGCATTTGCAAACGTGTCTTGTCGTTACAAGCACACTGAACCGCTCTTCATAAGACCACGGTTCAAAAAAAAGAAAAAGGTGTTATCTATTAGGATCTAAAAAAAATAATAATTTCACATATCCTCCAAATGTTATTGGATTGACAGCACCTTCTGAATTGCAAGGGGTGGTGTCATCACCCTCTAACAGAGTGTGAATTGCTTTCCCCGAGGCTCTGGGGTGCGGAGGGAGAGGGGACTGATGGAGCCCAGTACTTAGTTCTATGTTGGATCTACAGGTGAAGTGGATAAACAAGGCAAGTGACAAAAAGGTAATCATCTCGAGCTGATTCAACAGTAATGAATTCTTTTAGACCTCCATGCCCAAGTTAGTGCTCATAGCAGCACAGCCAGTATATCACAGGCTTTCATCACCTGCATTTTATTCTCAGGGGTTTTTTCATGAGTTAACCGAACAAACCCCCCCCCCCCCCCAAAAAAAAAAATACTATTGTAATTCTAAAAGCGTCCGTGAAGTGAAATTTAAATCCTCAAATGGAACTACAGTTTTAATCAAACGCCTGTGATGTGTGGATTATTTACAACATTAACCATGATGCCTTGCCAGCTGTCACGTCAACATCAATTCCATTATATAGTGCCGCTGCATTTTATTTTTGCTAAAAGTAAATAATATGTGTTCCTTTTCCCGACGAAAAACTTTAGAAAGTAGTTGTACTTTTTCCATAGTTTTCCTCACCAAACACATCTATTGTTCTCTGTATTATGGTTCAATATTCTGAAGCTATATGGAAATGTGTGCCCACTCTGCACTCCCCAGTGAGGGGGCGAGGCAGAACACTGTTGTAGTTTATCTCAAAAACTTTATACAACTAACAAACCCGATTTGCTAAAATGAATCACATGAAACTATTTACTCAAAATGAAAAAAAAAGTGAACCAAAAATAGCCAGAATTGCATCTACACGAAACATTGGCATGTCCTTTTCAGTGTGGGTCCCCGAATTCTGCCCGTTCATCTTTTGTTTCTTTGCGGGAAGAGCGATGAACCCAGAAATAAGCCCCACACAAACACAAAACCGTTATTAACGGTCGACATAATTAACGGCCAGGCACCAGCCTATTCTGGTCAGGATCACAACATGCACTCTCCAGTAGCGCTACTGGGCTACACGTTCACATCTCTCACACGTGACCCATCCTACCTCCCACTGTCACCAATGTACACCTCAAGGTGTGCTCTTGTCAATAATATCGACACCCTGCACGTCTGCCGCTACGAGAAATCAATATTTGATGTTTAAATAGCGCAAGAGGAGAACAACAACAACAAACGCATTCGTCTTGGAACACAAATGCTGCCATTAGGAATAATCAGCTGGTTAATTATTATTATAATGATATGGAAAAAATGACACACTGCGATCAGAAATGCTCGGGGGCTATCATTTATTTTTAATTAACTTTACAGGGTTTGTTAGTTTTATGCTCAGCACTTCCTCGTATGGGTAATTCATGATGCAATCGATCACTGACTACTACCTTGAGTTGGACGTGCCGGTGTGGGAACTTTTGCTCTTTCTCCTCAAAAGGAGAGGATAAGAAATTGGAGGGAAAATAAAGCCAACAAGCATAAAACCAACAACGCTTGAAATCAACGGATCACCCTCCAGCTCCACAGAGTCACCATAGCAGGTGGCATCTGAAGAGGGCATGAAAGACAGAAAGAGAGAGAGCAGAGAGAGAAGAGAGAGAGAGAGAGAGAGAGAGCGAGAGAGAGAGGGGAATAGGAAGAGAGCAGAGAGAGAGCATGAGGAATGACTGCAAGGGGATATATATATATATATATATATATATAT
>JAOPJI010000128.1:9669183-9681841 GCA_027122695.1 Merluccius productus | reverse complement strand
TCAACCAGCTTTTCTTTGTGGTAGTTTAGGAATGACTGTGTGTTTGGGGGGGGGGGGGGGGGGGGGGGGGGGCGGAGGGATGGGTTTCTTCAAGCCAATACAAAAAGACAAAAAAGAAAAACTTTGATTGCTTCCCGACGTCTTTTGACTACAGTACTCTATTACATTGATTCACTGGGTCCATGGGTGGCCTAAATATGACTAAATGGTGCGGTCTCCTTCAACTCATGGTACCCCTGGTGGTTAGGCTCTGTGAAGAGACAGACAGGGCAGTTAGGGTCTGGGAAGAAAAATAATCAATGTATTCTCCTACACGTTAAAACGTCGCTTTCAAAAGGACTGTTTTTAGAAAACCGGCTATTCGCTTTGAAGAAAAAAAAAGGATGAGCAAAAACAGACAAAAAAAAAAAAAGATGTGCGCAGAGAACATTCCTGTACTACAAGCCTGTGATGTCTAAGCAATATCATGACAGGAACACCAGCTCTGCTGTCCATTACAAAACCACTTGAATATTCAAGGTTGCTTGATAAGAAAGCTCTACTCACTATACACGTTTTATTTACTGCCCGTCAAGAGGAGCTCACTTAAGAAATTTCAGGACATCCCAAACGATGTAGACGAATATGGCCACTAGCAGAATGCGCTTGAGAGTGTAGATAAGAGTTACGGTACCCAGGGTCATATTCTCCTCCACCAGCGGCCTCTGCTCGCAGCAGTTGACCACCCTCCCCTGCGCCGCCCCCAGCACCGTCATGATGTCCACCAGGTTGAGCCGGCCCTCCTCCCGGGCCTCGTCCACCTCCTCCTTCAGCTCGAGGGCCGCCTCCTCGCGCTCCTCCATCTCCTCCTGGGTCAGCATGGCGCCCAGGCCCTGCCCCGCCGTGGCGGTGCCCACCTGCGGGGGCGCCAGCGAGCACAGCGCCCGGACCTTGCCGAAGGACCGGAGCTGGCCCACGTTGGCGCGCAGGAACAGCAGCAGCACGTTGAGGTCGTTCAGCGGGCAGCCCAGCTTGCGGTCGGCGATCAGGCCCAGCGCGGGCAGCACCTCGTACACGGACAGGAAGGCGGTGTCCCAGACGAAGAGGCGCACCAGGCTGAAGAGCACGATGGGCCCCAGCAGGATGTAGATGGCGCCGTTGGCCACGCTGATGACCTGGAAGACCAGCTGGCCCGTCATCTTGCACTGCACCATCTCGGGCGCCCAGCTCTGTTCGCGCAGGGCGCCGGTGCGCACGAAGCAGCTGAACTCGTCCTGCATGAAGGCCGACAGGTGGAAGTAGGCCAGGTAGAGACAGGCGGCCGTCATGAAGACGAGCAGCAGGAAGCCGCGCAGGAACAGCATGCTGACCAGGAAGTACGAGTTCTGCTTGCTCTGCATGTAGCGCTCCAGCAGAGGGTACTCAAAGTAGCGCTTCCTCTTGGCTCTGGGAACCGACGAAAGGTCAAAGGTGTCAGGGAGTCGTTGTGTAAGGGATAATGTACAGCAATGCAGGACCCCGACGCAAGGAGGGGCCCCGCGTCCCCCTGCTGTCGGGGTTTATTTTGCATTATTACACAGGGTTTGTTGAATGCTCGATGCCGATGGGTCAATTACGCCAATTCTACGGTCTATTTATGTCAATTTTTTTGCGGAAGCAATAACATTTTTTTTTTTAATCGATGAAATAATTTTTTGTTATATTTGTGACAAATTATTGATTTCTTTAGTAAGTAGCGGTAATGAGGGTGATTCATCCTGCATCACGCTGTCGGGGTTTATTTTGCAATAATGACCGGCTCGCTGCATATCTTGCTTATTACACGGCTACTTACTGAAGAAATCAATCATTTGACACGTAATGTAACAAAAAAATACTTTTTTTTTTTTTTTTAATTTAAAAATAGTTTTTTGCAGAATCTAGTATTCAACAAAGCTGTGTAATAATAATCACACATAATGTGACAAACTACACAGTGCTTTTGAGTTCATCATTTTACCGTGGCGGTGACAGATTTGTGTTTTATGTGCTCACTATGTACAAACACTTCCTTAGCATTATGTGGTACACAGCATGCCAATCTCTAGTCACACCACTTGGCTATGCTAGCTGCTTGTTTGATCTTGTATTCTTGATGTATTCATAAACAAAATTAGCATGTATACCATCTTGAGCACAATTTGCAATTTCAGCAACATTTTAGCATCATTCCCATAATGCACTACACATTCATCAACGTCACCCGGTGGACGGCCCTCACCTGTCCAGCTCCGCCTGGAAGGTGAGCGGGTTCTTGGTGCTCTGCCTCATGTCCAGGATGCTCTGGGCCATGCGCACCGAGCGGTTGTAGGAGTTGTCCAGCTCGTCGATGATGAAGAGCAGGTCCGAGCCCAGGATGGGCATGACCAACTGCCGCCAGATCAGGGCGGGGAGATACATGAGCACCGCCATGGCCAGCAGGGAGTAGGGGAACATCTGGTTGGGGAAGAGGAACGATTAGGGACGGACGATGACTTTTAGACTCGTTTCTGACTCCGGACTCCATGGAACCGAACTGATGGGAAGCTATTCCCAATCGATTGCGATTTCCAAATGAAAATCACACCAAAAAAAGTGATAAGTTGCGTGTCTTTGATAGGAGAAATGGATCCGAAAGAATCAAACACAGATTGGTATAGATAGAAAAATAAACAACTTACACTAAAACTCACTCAAATAATAAATCATTTCCTCCTCATGCATGAATACTGCATTGTTTCTTTTGAATCCAAGTCTGTTTATTTTGAAAATCGAGTCTCAGAAGTGACGTGAGGAATGGAGAGTCGACTCTTTTGGAGTCGACTTTCCATTCCTAGAAAATATATCAAAGGAAAGAGAGAAGTGGACCTTCACTTGCGTTTGGGGAGTTTCTCCTTGCCCTGTAGAGGGCTTGGGGTGAGGGGGTGTTGTAAAATGTGGGCCTGCGAAGCCCTTTTGAGACTACCCGTGATTAAGGGCTGCACAAAAACAATTGACGACCGAAAAACAAGATAACTCTGCTCTATTATTAAGCACACCGTCACTTTGGGAGAGAACGGATGCTTTTAATGAGCGGGTCTAAAATGTCACGACTATTACGCCGCGAATAATCTCAGGAAAGTAGCTATACCGCTTCCACAACTCCCCACTCGCTGCTCGTTCGCAAAATAATAGAGCAGACACTTAATTCGGAAACTTGCTCCGGGCAAACCGAAAAACACAACAAGCAAGTCAGGCAAAGCGCGCACACACTCAAAATCTCACATCTCCCGACTTACTTTGTGCACCCACAGAGAGCGCTCCTCAAAGTTCCCCTTGCTGTCGAACTCGTGGTGCATGAGCGTGTCCCAGCAGTACGTGTCCACGTAGCTGGCCTGCTTGTCTGTGAAGTTGCTGGGCGGGAAACAGGTGATCTGTGGCCCTGCGAGGGTCAATACAGTGTAGTGTTTAGATATGGTTAGGTGGAGACGATACGTAGACGCGCGCGCGCGTGTGTGTGTGTGTGTGTGTGTGTGTGTGTGTGTGTGTGTGTGTGTGTGTGTATATGTTACATTATTTCTATAGCGCCTTTCTAAGCCAGAGTTACATGGTGCTTCACCAAATATGACAAACATTGATTTATTTAAATATAGAGAGAGAGAGAGAGAGAGAGAGAGAGAGAGAGAGAGAGAGAGAGAGAGAGAGAGAGAAACTAAATATACAACAACCTTAAAGCATTTGAATAGACATTATAAAAACATACCAATGCCAGTCTGTACAGCTGTAAAGGGGGAGTTTTTCCACAGCGTAGCAGCAGTGTAACAATTATCCACGAGTCATTGACGGTGTTTGTCTGACTGTCTCTAAACTCGTCTATGGAGAATATAACCATATCCTATAATGTGGTATGTTGCTTATAGCGAGAGCATTACCACTGCTAGGGTTAGGGGTTAAATCCCCTATGTATGCACGCACGGTATTGTGAGGCGCTTGGGATAAAACGCCCACCATATGGCATATATTTATGTTTCTTCATATTCAAGCAACATACATGATGTCGCATGTATGCACACATGCACGCGTACAACCCACGTACACACGAACACGCAGAAAAGACCAAACGGAAAAACGGTACACGAGGATCTGGTACTGGTGGTCCACTGGCAGGCATACGTCTGAGCTCCGGCCTGTTTTTCCATTCCTCCTCCAGCAGAAATCATACGTTTCTGGATGGCAACCCTAGTATTTGTCATAAAGTCATGGCTCCGCTGTGCCAAGCGGCCCGTATATTTAGTTCACCTTGGGTTAGGCCAACATGTGGTCTTAACCACTTGAAGGAATCTCTCATCTGGCGCGGGGCGGAGCGGGGCCCGGGACGAGCGCTTGGGAGGAGACACCCATGGGTGTGTTCCCCCCGTGTTACATGGGAGTTGTACCAGCGACGACCAGGCTCGGCTTCTAATTTTACCGACGGCCTCCACATCTGGCCAGGGGTCTAAATGCAGCGCACACTGCCACTTACCTAGGGTTCAGCGTGTTATTGCACCATCTAGTCGAGCTCGCTACACACTCTAGGTAAGGGATAAAGTGTGTGAGGCGTTGCCAAATAAACCCCCGGGGTCTTGAATCAGATTCTGCTCGAGTTAAGATCTAGCGTCCATAGCAACGGCCGGTTATTCATAGCAGCGGTCTGCTATTCAGAAATGACAGACTGCAGAACGATGTAATTGACCAATCAGAATCGAGTATTCATCAAAGTTGTGTAATGTTACACTGCTGTGAACTGCAGCATGTGTGCGTGGTTATGTGGTGTGTGTGTGTGTGTGTGTGTGTGTGTCTGTGTGTAGGGTTGTGTGTAGGGTTGTGTGTGTGTGTTTACATGTGAAGGGGTTGTGTGTGTGTGTGTGTCTGTGTGCGGTTGTGTGTGTATGTGTGTGTACGGTTGTATGTGTGTGTGTGTGTGTGTGTACGGTTGTGTGTGTGCGTGTACGGTTGTGTGTGTGTGTGAAGGGGGAGGACAACTGCAATAAAACGTAGAAATGTATGTTTTCATCCCATATGCTTCGTACACAAACAAAAACAAAACAACTGTTTGCTTTTGTGTTTCCAGCCGTGAGATTTAATCTAGCGGAAAACATACTGTGGAAAAGATACAATTTCCCCCGTAGGTGACAGCTTTATTGTTATTTTTGGGGAAATAAATAGACTGCTGTCAAGGAAAAGACAACAAAACAAAACTTTTCGAGCCGGCCATTTTCAGGCCTTCTCCCGCATCAATACTGAATTACGAAGAAGCAGTAATCAATACGGCAGATACGAAAAGTAGGGGGGGTGAAAATACATTCACCTCCGAGTGTTTTTTTCTTCCCCTAGTTAAGCCGTTGACATGACAACAAGCACCCTGGTTCACTTCACAAGCTGCGAACAAGCTTTCTTATTGACATCCCGACGTCGGCTACACGAGTGAAAAGAGCAAGTCAGATCAGAAGAGGAGACCTTCGAGGAATGGGACTCGACCCCGCCGACAATAAACCGATCAGCTCAAACCACCCCAGCTAGCCGGAGACGTAAATTCTCGAACCGCTCCTCCTTCTCGTTTTATCGGTATACGCGGTTTCCCACGCGGTTTTTATCGGTAGCGGCTGCCGACGACCGGGCCTCGAGCGGGACTCGAACCCAGTAATTTGACGCGACCAAAAGCTGCTCTCTATCCGTGGCGTTAGGAGTCTAATTAGGATGACAGAGAGACGGTTCTCACATCTGAACCTTTCTTGTGTCCCATGTCGAACGAGAGCGTGTCGGTCTCGGGCTGAGCTCCCTCGTCCCTCGTCTTGTTAATTATACAGCAGCGCTGGAGCGACGCTCAGCCTTCCTGAAAAATGTTCCTGTTTTACTTTTTCCCCCTGTTCTCTCTTTTTGCTTAGTCTATTTTGTAAACCGGATGTGCGTTATTTTTTCCCCAAAAAGCTTTGGGTATGGTTGTAGGCTACTGTGGGCTACACGTAAGATGTTCATGTAAGGGGAAGTCTAAACACTGAAGTTTTTGTTGTTGTGGACTTTTCATTCCCAGAGATGGCCGACCTTCTCTGGTTATCTTTCTTTGCTTCATATGGTCTTAATCTTAATCTTTGGGCTCCCATCTCTCTGTCTGTCTGTCTGTCTGTCTGTCTGTCTCTCTCTCTCTCCATCTGTCTGTCTGTCTCTTTTTCTCTCTCTCTCTCGTCTGTCTGTCTGTCTGTCTGTCTGTCTGTCTCTCTCTCTCTCTCTCTCTCTCTCTCTCTCTCTCTCGCTCAAACACACACACACACACAAGCACGCACACACACACATCCACCCCCTTACCCCCCTTACTCACACACCCACCCAATTAGCAGTGGCACCTCATCATTGTACGCGGCGCCTCTTTGTGCGCGCGAGAAACGAAAGAACATGTCTTGCTGGAGGATCCAGGTGCGCGACGCGCCAGACAGCAAACAACGGCGCAATCAGCTGCTGTTGTGAAACTCGACATCCTCCCGGGAGAGCCCGCCTGGGATCCATAACTTCCTGCCGCCGCGTAATAAACAGCGCGGCGTGCAGTTGTGTGCCGCGGCGCCCTCTGCTTAATCAACATGTCCTCTTGTTTGACTGGTTTGTATGGATCGAGGCTGCGCCGCCGCTGCGCGACGGTTGCCGCCGCCGCCGCCGCCGCTGCGAGGTCTGGGCTGTAATTACAGCGCGCCACTATCTGCAGCCTCCCCGCGGCTATTAGCATCAGACGGCATCAGACTAGGGGCTGATTGCAGGAAGCAGGTTGTTACACGGAGATACTAGCGAGCTGCTCAGCCCTCCTCCTGGGTCATCAATGTTGCTCTTTCTCTGTATATATATATATATATATATATATATATATATAAATAACCCTTCATTTCAAAGTAGCCAGCAGCGAAACCTTTGTTGGTATGGGATATTAAAAAAATACACAATAAATACAAATATAGCAATATATGCAAATATACATACAAAGCTAAGCAATGCTTAGCTTAAAGTAAATCTTGGTCCAGTGTATTATGAGCTAGCAGCCCTCGGTGTTACTTACTTACGTTCAACAACAACAACAACAACAATGGGTGATGAATGATTATAGTGCAATTAGGGAGGAGGACCACAACATGCACAACAGAGCAGCAATAAAAAACTAAATTGAAAATATACTAATAATGATGATAAGATGAGATGTACATTAGTAATCCCAGATGGTAATAATAATAATAATAATAATAATAATAACACTAATGGGCACTGGGTAGTGTAGTGGCTAAGGTGTTCGCCTCCCAGCTAAGTAAGGTACTGGGTTCAATCCCCTGATATAAACAACAACAACAATAACAGTAATAATAATAATGCAATGTGATGTGCTCACCAAGTGAGACCTCCCTAGCGAAGGCCATGGAGACCAGCAGCAGCGGTAGGCCCACGGAGACGAACTTGATGACTTTGTCCAGCGGCAGCTCCAGCTCCAGCTGGGCCAGGCGGCCCGTGCCGTAGCCCTCCTGCAGCAGGGCGTCCGACAGCATGGCCCGCGCGGCCTCTTTGGCGATGGACATGGTGGTTTAGGGGGGGGGAGGGGGGTCTTCACGACACCTGACGACAACATATGTAGAGAAAAAGAAAAGACTTAAGGTGTTTGTGGGGGTGAGTGAGAGTTGAGTTGAGTTTGTGTCAAAAACTCAAAGAGTTAAAAACTTATGTTTCGATTTTATCTTTTGCCACAGTCCCCCAATCCCATACACCCCCCCCCCTCCCAATGTGACCTTATGTGACATGAAATCAAACGATAAACCGAAAAAAAAAAACAAGATTATCTTTGAGTTGTTGTTGCTCTCCTTCTCTTTTAACTCTTCTCTCAGCGCTGATACTTGACAAGATTTGCAATTGATAAAATGAATTACCATAATTTATTTCATAAATAAGGCATGCATGCATTCACTCCCAACGTTTCAGTTTGTTAGATCATAAACACATACACACCCATATGAAACAAAAACAACAACAAAACAAGCTCCTTACCGGTATGTCTCGTAGCACAATAAAAAAACCTGAACCTGGACCCGTGCTCCTGGTGCTTCGGTGCGTTCCTCTTTCGGCCCGGCCACGGGGTTTGGCGAGCGCCTTAAGTACCCAGGGGAGGCTGGTGGTAAATGAGAGGGTTGGATCTGGGCTGGACCGTCCCTAGACCAGTCTAGATCTAATTAAAGGGATCGACATCTGGGGCCATGTAGGACAGCCCACATGGTACCGCCAACAGCATGTAGACCACCAGGACTGGGGGGGGGGGGGGAGGGCCAGGAAGCCAGGGGCCCCAAGTTAGCCAGATATCTTTAGTCACACTCGACACAATACTCTGTTGCAGAGACAAAGACACACACAGAGTGCAACACGGCTCGGATGAACTTGTTAAGTAGTGGCTTGTGTTTTGTGTTAACCCCATTGACGCCTGCCAGTATGTCACGCGGCCGTAAAAGTCTATCAGAACATCTCTGCAAAAACCCGATGTGGCCGCCGTGACCCACTTCAGACGACTTCATCACCGCCGGTGGCTTTTGCTGCCTCTGTTATTCAAGAGCTATTTTCTGATTTGTGTGCTTTGAGTGGCAGAGGTCTGCCGCTGTAAACCGGCGTACCTCAGGCAGGCTAGGGAGGCACAGTAGTACGTTACAACACGCTGTCGACCGTGTAACAATAATATATATAGAGGCGACTGTCTGAAAATGTCACGTCGGATTAGGTGAATCTGGTGTGTCTCTCGCCATTTGTTGAACAGCTTGTCGTCGTGTGTGTGTGTGTGTTGTAAGGTTATTATCCTGTTGTTTAAACGGTTTGGATTTAGATGGGGTAAAATAACATTGTTAGGGTGTTCTATATCCAGTGTCGCTTTTTCCAATGACAATATGCTACTAGACTACTTGCGATGAAATGTGTTTCGCTAACTGCTCACAGCTGAACGAGACACTAGACCAGCTGGCTGGAAGCTGCTAAATCAACAGCTAATGGCGCCGCAGCCTCGGCAAATAATCAACTGGTGCATAGTTAGCAGGGATGCTACATTGTGATCACTTATGTCTCCTTGTTATCTGGGTGGGCACATCTTTGTGTAGTTTTCCAGTGGATGTAGTGTAGCGACGTTTTCATGAAATCAGAGGGCTGCTGGTTCGATCCCCCACACACCCTCTCTCAGGGCAAAACAACGCTACACTGTTATTACCAAATCTGCAGTAATATGGTTGATGATTGTTGTTAGCCTGCAAACGGTTAAAGCTGCTGTAGGAGAGTTGTAAAGAGAGGGGGCGCTGAAAAAAAAGGATTAAAAAATGCATCCTCCCTCCCTCCGTTTTTCCAAGATATGCCCTGATTGGCCAGAAATGCGCTGGGAGCGGTCTAATATCTGTGTGGTGTCAAAGGCAGAGGCAGGCGCGCAGCCAACCAGGACAGAGCATTTCACTCACTAATAGCCGACGCCATTTTCTAACAGATTATGTTCAAATTAGTTATAGCTCTTAAATCTTACCTACAGCAGCTTTAAGTCCAAGTCCCTACCAAGTTAACTTACAGCTGACGTCATCTTGCCTAGGAGATTGTTCTGAGCTCGAACAATGATGATAGATTTGGATTTGACCATTAAGGACGGGGTCAGAACTTGTAACTCATGAATATTCATACATCAGAATATTTAATACTATGTTAGGTTTTGTAATTATGCTTCCTGGCGAACTGTGATTGAGCAATTGAGCAAGGGGTTGGACCTTAAACCTATGGGACATCCTTATTCACACATTTATTGTATTTCTACAGGAACTTAATCCCACATGAATATTAAAGTCACTGGTAGACAAAACATATTAAAATAATCAACCTGTATTCAATCATCTTAGAAATGGGAATACACGCCAACTATAAAATAATACAGGTTTCAGATGTTTCATTATATTGAATAATTATATATAAACAAATCCACAGGTGTTCGTGCTTGCTTTTGGCAGTAGGATCAGTGTGTGTGTGTGTGTGTGTGCTGTGTGCATGTGTGAATATGGGTAATTGGGATCAATATTTGCATTGCATTAATGTGCAGCCGCTAGGTATAATAGAGGCTGGATTACAACAGAGCCTCGGAGTCCCAGAAGGAGAGAAGACCGGAGGAACTATTGATATTGTGAATCAAGACAGACTTCAACAGCGGCTATGTGGAGGCTATTTTTCATATCGGCTCTCAGGAAGAAAATCCCTGGGTCTAAATCCTTGAACCGTCAACCATCGTCGAACAAACACAGCGTGTGTACGGATAGGAAGTCAAAACCGGTATCTTTACATGTTTTAATTATTAAAAATGGTCTATTGAGACACAATAGATGACAACAAAGTGTATAAACAAAATAAAAATATTCCCCATGTCACCTGCTCTGGAAGATCCAATAAAAAACAGACAAAAAAAAAAAAGAAAGAATAGCCTATCGATGAGACGTACTTCACACTTAACGACCATAACATTCAATATCATGATTTTCTTTTTTTTTTTCTCTAGACAATCTTCACATTATAAACAAGTGATCCCATTCTCTTCGTCGTTCTTTTAGTACAAAACTGAAATGGTTTTTCACAGTTTGTTTGCAGTTACTTTTCTCAAAGTCCTTCACATAAAAGAGATTCAAGCGGGACGAGAGATTGCGCCGACGGCACATCACACCGCCGCCGCTTTTTTTCACGTCAAAGGGTCGCTTCCCCGCTCTGATTGTGTGACTTCAGTTTTCAAACGAGGGGGTCGTCGTGACAACGTACGCTTGGAAGGACTGGATGTGTTTTTCCGTGTTTTTCTTCGTAAACACAACCAAACATTTGTAAAAGCCCCCCCAAAAAGCCCAAGCTAACATTTTTTTTGTGCCGTAACGTCAGCTCATGAATGATAATATTTGCAGGTGATGTGCTGAAGTCAAGTTTGTCTCTGTGAACCAGACCTAGACGTTCGCCCGATACGGAAACCATTCCCAGAAGCAAACTGTCTTATTACCATTCTGCTTCCCGCCGCGTTTGTCTCATGAGCCAACCGCCGAGATCAAGAAAAACAAACTGAATTTATAAATATGTCAGTAAACACAGTCCGTTATAAATACATTGTGCAGTCAGTTCACACTGATTTACATTGTTGTTTTTGTTTTGTTCATGGAAGGAAATGAAAAATGAAAAACAAATTAAAAAAAGGGTATTTTTTCCAAAAAGCTGCTTGAGATTTTAGTTCACAACCGAACCAAACGGAGAGAGACGAAGAGCAGAGCCGTCGTTTGTTCAACCCTGAGCAACATGTGGGTCATTTTAAAAGACGTGGATGAGATCCAGAAGTCAGTGTTTACAGTTAGCTCCATACTGTGTGTGTGTGTGTGTGTATGTGTTGTTCTGGGAGTGAAAAGTGTGAAAAGGCAACACAAAGCATTTTAAAGTCCTTGCATTGAGGAGTGTTCCTCCTCATTAAACTAAAACTGTAGCTTGTAGTTGTTTTTTTCTTAACTTTTACTGTATTATATCTGCGATGGGTTCAAATTACATTCAAGTTATTCAGCATGTCGCCCGCATCCTTCGTGTGCACTCTCGTATAAATGGCGTTTGTATCCATACAAAACCTTGATAACCCATCGATAGAAAGGGTGATCAATTGGGAGAATTGATTCTGATTTCGGGCCGCATAGACATATTGCTACGTATGGACCGATGAATTTACGAGCCACAAATTAAAATAAAATAAACACTATGGGTATTTATGCATGTCACTAAACAGAATGACAATATTCAGTATGGATATAAATTGATATTGGATTTTTCTTTTTGTTGATGGTGGCGATGGTCGTCGGCTGTCTGATTAGCTTCTTCTCAATAGAGTCTGTGTGAGCCGCTCCATCGGTGGGTTGGAAAACGCCCGTCGGTCATAAAGCATCACTGGTTGGACGTTAAGTTGGTTTATGGTTGCCCCGTCGGTTGGCTCTGAGCCAGACGACGTCTCTTTGAGCGGTCAGAGTTGCCGCCTTCCTGTGCCTCTCAACAAGGCAGCATCTCCGTCCCACCGTTTTATCTTAAGTTTTGAATCATATCATTTCACTTTCAAGAAAACAAGCAACAAAAAAAGCGGGGTTGGAAGAGGTCGGTCAAATTGATGAATTTTCATGAATTTTCAAGGATGTAAAAGTAAACCATCGTATCTCAAAAATGTCTCGGGGGGGGGAAACATCAGATTTACTTAACCCAGTGCAATTTGAAATGTATTCATTGCTTACTTTCTTGAAAAAAAAAACGAAACAACAATCAAAGCGATATCAAAGTACTTGTTAAGGTAGCAACACTTTTATTTCCCTCTCGCTGCGACTCTCTACTCCAAGTCCTCCATGTTGCTCCGCTCTGTCCTCGCCCCTCCCCCTGCGCCGCCGCTCATATTCCTCCCTCTGTCGTGTCCTTCCCGCCCGTCCTCCTCCTCTTCCTCCATCTCTTCCTCCTCCTCCTCCTCTTCCTCCTCCTCCTCCTCCTCTTCCTCCTCTTCCTCCTCCTCCTCCTCCTCGGTCCCGTCCATGGAGTCGTCCGCTGCCAGCAAGGCCTGCTGCATGGCCAGGGTGGCCGACTCCGAGGGCAGGGGCTGCAAGCCGTCCATGCCCAGCGGGTCTGTGGG
>JAOPJI010000128.1:9547764-9550817 GCA_027122695.1 Merluccius productus | reverse complement strand
CCCCCCCCCCCCCCCCCCCCCCCCCCCCCCCCCCCCCCCCCCCCCCCCCCCCCCCCCCCCCCCCCCCCCCGCTGAGCTCGGTGTCTCTAACTGCTCAGTTGTTTGATCGAAAAAGACGGAGAGTCCCTGTATGTTTGTCTGTTATTTGTCTCGCTGATGTGTGTGTGTGTGTGTGTGTGTGTGCGCGCATGCGCGCGCGCGCGCGCGTGTGTGTGCTTGTGCGTTCTTTCTCTGCTTTCAACAACAACAACAACCGCGACAATAATCCCCGTCACATCTGTGCAGGAACGGGGGGTCAAAGGGGCCACGGCCCCTTAAAAAAAGTAAGGGCCATCCTTTCCCCATTTCCTTCCTCCCAGAGCCTCACGCCGCAGGTTCAGATTACGCCGTTAAAGCTACGGCGCCGCTGACACAACAACAACAACAGCAGCAGCAGCAGCAGCAGAGGCAGAGGAAGTCGCAGCGCATCCAAGCCCCCGCGCCGTTCCTCGCTGCAGCGCTTCGTTTCGGGCTTTAAATAAAACGTCCTTAATGATGAACGGCGTGCGATCACAACGCCGTTCGCTCGGCTTGGCTAATGAACTCTATCAGTCCAAAATAACGTAGCGCCGGCTTATTTTATATTGTCTCATTTCATTTGCCGGGAGTTACTGTATCACAATGTTCTTCCTGACCTTTAAGACGCCCGTCAGCTTTCCACTTAGAGGCCTAAGAGTGAACAACACTGTCTCTTTTAGTTTAGTGTGTCTATTCGTATTTCTATTGGACTTCTTAAATATTGTGGCTGCTGCGGTTTTTGGATTGTGGTTTTGATCCTAGCGTACAAATGCATTTGAACTGTTCTGCTTGGATCAATATGTTAAAATTATGGCTAAATTGGATATGCAGATGCACACACTCAAGACACACATACAGACACACACACACACACACATGCACACATAGTAGCATAGTAGTGTGTGATGGTGTCCAGAGCCAGTACCAGTTCTATTCATCCCTTCTCCCTCCACACTAGTACATTTCAGACTCACTTATGTGAGTGTGTGTGTGTGTGTGTGTGTGTGTGTGTGTCTGTGTGTGTGTGTGTATGATGTGTGTGCATAGGCATATGTGCTCTGTGTAAGTGTGTTTTTGTATGCACTTAGAAGTTATTTTTGTTCATGTGTTTGAGAGTGTAACTGTGTGTGTGTGTGTGTGTGTGTGTGTGTGTGTGTGTGTGTGTGTGTGTGTGTGTGTGCCTGAGGGATCATGGATATTAAGCAGCTGAAGCCACTTCTCTTCAGCCAGGCCTTTAGTTTTATGACCTGAACTTTGAACTTGTTTTTCTTTTCTTAAAGCCCTTCGGGTTTTTAGAAAGGAGCAACTTCTGAGCTCAAGTCGTGTGTGTGCGTGTGTGTATATGTGTGTGTGTGTGCGTGTGTGTATATGTGTGTGTGCGTGTGTCTGTGTTTCATGGTGGATTCTAAATCTTGAGAAAACTCTCTTTCATGGTCGGGAAAAACCATTCATCCATCTCCCATTTTATTATGATCGATTCGCACACTTCAACACTTCAGCACTTCAGCACTCCTCCTTAATTAGAAAATAAATATAATTACTTTTTTCTGATCTTTAAAAAAAAATAACAACCTCTGCCTGCCATAAATAAATACATGAAATCTTCTTTTTCATCTTTTTCTGAGAAAAATGTCTCCTCTCGCCATGAAAATAAAAATACCTTGTTCTGATTGATATTGTTAAAAACATACCACTGCCATAAATTACAGAAATCGTATATTACCCTTTTCTGATACATCATTAAAAAAATATCTTGTCCTGCCATGAATAAAAACGTACTAAGCAGTGAAACCAATGAAGGCAAAAGAAAACAGAACACAAAAAACACGTGTTGTGTTATTGATTATGATTATGATTATGATTATGATTATTATATGGTTGGATATTAGACATGCTTGGACTATTATAAAGAGGGGTCTTGTGTGCCCACCTCGCTGTGCTTGCGGGTGGCGGACGGGGGGCCCCTGGACCCCGTGGAGCCCCGGGACGAGGAGCTGCCTGTGGTGGAGCAGTTACCCGACACGTGGCTCCTGGACACGTAGGCCGCTTTGCTGCCGTACGCCGCCGGGTCCTCACCTGAACCGGGCAGAGAGGAGGGAGGGAGGGAGGGAGGGAGGGAGGGAGGGAGGGAGGGAGACAGAATGGCTGGGGTTTAATATCGACTTTTGGTTTTGCTCTTGATTTTCTTTTTAGCAAATGGACGCTGAGCAGCCGGAACAGAAGTGTTTTAATGCCGAATCCGTATTTCCATCAAATCCCAAATATATATTATTCATCCAGAGTGGCTGACAGTGAATTCGGAAAGTCTTTACAGTCTTTTACGGAGCAGGTTAGGAAACAATCTTACTCAAGGATGCCTACGGGTAGGCGGCTGCAGACGTCGGGGATCGAACCCGGTACCTTTACCGCACCTCTGTCCTTAACTGCATCGCAAACCATCCTTAACCCAATAAACATAAACCTTACAACACCTATATCCCTAAGCTCAACTATCCCAGATAGCCCTGAGATAACCTAGCACCCGTTTAGCCTTATTGGCAACCTCAGCCAAATCGAACCTAAAAAATACCTCACATACAGAAAGTATGAGCGTATGCGTCATGCGTGACTCATGACATATCATGACATTATACTACATATATATATATACACGTCAAATATACTGTATATATTTTTTATAACATATTAACTCGCTGTATATATCCTATATATCCTATAGCATATTCGATTCAATACCTGCACTGTATTTATATACCCTGTTTATATGTACATACTATTGCACTTTACTACTCTGCACTTCTGGCTAGATGCCAAACTGCGTTTCGTTGTTACTTTGTTCAATGACAATAAAGTTGAATCTAATCTAAACAAATTATCTGTGACACGAATCACGGGGAAGGATCTGGGACACATGTGCGACCTTGCTCACCGTCCGCGTGTCTCGGGCCCGACCCCTTCCTTTGGTGGTGGTATCCGTTGTGTTCCCTCTTCTCCAG
>JAOPJI010000128.1:9535264-9545264 GCA_027122695.1 Merluccius productus | reverse complement strand
TGTCGCCGCAGCCCTCCATCAGGTAGGTCCTCTCCGGCAGCGGTGGACACCACTCCTCCTCGTCCGAGCTGGGGAGGAAGACGCGGGGTCAGAGACTAGCTGATGCGGTTCTGCCATTTTGTTTTTCCCACACCCGGCTTGAAAACAATAACTGCGTGTATTTTGTGTGTTTCTTCGTGCGCGTCCGCGATCCCCGTTTTCGCGTTCTGCGTGAAGGGCGCGAAGACCTTGTCAAACGCCTGCTTCGACACCGGTGTCGCCGCGGACGCCGGCGCGGTGATCTATTTTCGGCGTTTTAATCGTGTTCTAATGGGACTTCATGGGAGAGCGGCTAGCCACCGGCGACGCTCGTGTCCGCGTTGCGTAGCGGTCGGGGGAGATGACTGCATTATCGAATGATAATTCAGTTAGGGGGGGGCAGAGCGAGAGGGTGTCAGGAGACGCGGGACACGGTTAATAGCATTTCCAACCGCCTGTTGTGAGGACGTAACTAAATATCCAAGGCGACGGCGCGGGGATAAAGGTAATTGAGTTGTCTCCAAGCCAGAGGGCAACGGAAACGTCGGGCTCAAAGTTGAAATAGACTCGCTTCCTGGGGCGGGTCAACCAAAATGACTTTTAAGGAAAGACTTAATCAAAGAACTGCATGTGTGTGTGTTGGGTTTGTGTGTGTGTGTGTGTGTGTGTGTGCGTGTGTGTGACTCACCCTATCTCCATGTCCTCCAGCTCCGGGGGGTCCTGCAAGACAGAGGGGTCCAGCTCCTCGGTTGGCGGGGGCGGCGGCAGGGCTTCGGTCCAGGACAGGGAGGGGGTCTTTACTGCCTTGCCCATGGGCTTCTGCTTGGGCTTGCCTTCAGAAGAACACACAGGGACACACAGACACTGTCATGGTCGAGCCAATTCCTCTGAGGATGACAATTTTTTTATGTATGTATATTTTACTTGTGCCATATTTTTGTATTTACCCTCTACTATTTTGTCATTTAGCAGACGGTTTTATTCAAAGCAACTAACACTGAATTCAGATACGTGTAATTAAGGAGCAGGTAGGGGTTGGGGCATCTAGCCTTACATGTTAGGCTACAAACCAGCTAAAAACAAGTTATGGGTGGTGGCCATTTTGAAAGTCCAAGATGGCTTTGGACCACAGAGACTTTGAAAAAAATGGAAAGACCGGTTTTGGGGTTCGTCACACTCTGAGCTTTCCAAAAATGTATAGTTTATAAAATCCCCAAAGGTTTTGAACTCAGGTTGCAATCAGGACATTGTGAACCTGACTATACCCGTACATTGGGGATCGAACCCAGAACCTTTGGGTCTGGGTATCGACAAACCCTATACATAAAAGACACTAAGGAATAGATGTAAAACGGCTGCTTACCACTGCAGCGGTCTGGCAGGGCGTACTGGGCCCCCGAGGGGCCTGGCTGCGTGGCCCAGTGTCCCTCCTCTGGCTGGAGCTGCTGGTGCTGCTGCTGGGTCTGGCCGAGCTCCGGGTTCTGGGCCGCGTACGGCGTGATGGAGGTGGAGGCGTAGGGCGTGGCGTGCTGGCCGAAGCCGTGGAAACTGTGCAGGTCCTCCCCCGTGGGGTCGATGGTGCTGTAGATGGGGCCCTCGGTGGAGTCGCCCAGGCTGCACTTCTCCGTCTGATTCAGGTAGTTGGAGATGCCGGCCTCTGGGTGGAGGAAGGTGGTGGAGGATGTGTAAGGAATAACGTACGGCGAACCGGTCATTATCTGTACATTATCCCACTTATTGCACGGCTACTTACTAAAGAAATACAACAACAAAATGATTTTATTGCTTCCGCTAGAAATAATTGTCAGTTAGAGATAACAGAATTAGGGATATAGGTTAACCAAGATATACTTTTGTGTTTTTTGACTGTAATTGATATGAATGGGGTGGGCAGGGGTAAGTGTCCTTTCTGAAACATTATTGGGCTGATGAGAATTTGATAGATAGATAGATAAAACTTCATTAAACAGTAAATTAAAGTGCCAGACATTTGCGCAACAATAACACATTTATTCAAATGAATATCCTAATTTTGTTGTTTCAGTGACACATCTACACTCCGCCGTAGGGACGTTAGACGTGAACACAGAGCCTCCTATTCCCGCCACGAGCGCGTCATTGTTCCTACCGTTGTAGTATCTGTCGGTGGAGTCGTGTTTGGCGGTGCAGCAGTTGACAGCTTCCTTGCTGTTGTGGACCAGGTTGGTGGTGGTGGGCCAGGAGTCGGCCAGCCAGGGGTGGTTCCCCATGCTCCCAGCCAGGATGCCAGGCCTGGACGCACACCACGGCAGGTTCATTCATACGTTCGGATCGGGGTATTTTTCGCAATAATGACCGGCTTGCTATAGTATACAGTATCCCGCTCGTTACACGGCTACTATCTACTACTACTTACCAAAGAAATCGATAATTTGACACAAATTATAATAACAACAAAAATATATTTTATTGATTAAAAAAATGAAGGGTTAAATTAAAATCAATGTTTTTCCGCTATTCATAGCAGCGGCCTGCTATTCAGAAATAACTGACCTTTGAATGCCGTAATTGACCAATCAGAATCGAGTATTCCACAACATCGCGTAGTAATCATGTATATTTTATGGAGACGCATTTGTATTTTCTCCCAAAAATACCACAGTAGCAGTATTTTAGATTAAATCAAGTGCAAGATGTGAGTCTAAAGGTAACGTGTATAGAATGTATGTATATGTGTCCACATATATATTTGAGTTTGATGTATATGCATATTTAGAGCATTAGATAATATAGGAATATTTACCTTCCATTGAGCCCTGATCCGTCTCCATGTGGGAAACCAACTGCAGAGAAAAGCGAGAACAAAGTCAAGACAAAGAAACTCCAAACTTTAGTTTTTTGGCTTCAGTGGTGCAGCTGGCAACAAAGGCCACATTCTCCACTTGTACTCTTTCTTGATGAACACATATTGCTTTGTTTAAAAGTTTTTCTTTGGAAAATGTTTCCAGCCTCAAGCGAATGAAATATAAAGCTCAATAATTCATTTTATGAATGAGTAGTTTTTGCTGTCTGCTTTATCTGCCTAAGGAAATAGTGCATTTGTGTTAAGATGTTAGTATGTGCATATATTAAGCATGAAACCATTACTCAGCAATGACAGGACTTTTGCCAACTACATTGGCAATGAGAACTGATTGTGATTGTAGGGATTGATTTTTTTCTAGAATCTGCCAGAAAGACAATTAGCATCAAGACAAACAACAGACCGAACGTCCACAGACAATAAGAGGCACACTGCTAGATATTATATTAACCCCAATCACCGCAGTACAAACAACACAAGAAAACAATAACCAACAAATTAAATCCACAAACTAACCAATACACAAGTTATCTAACAAACAAAAAAACACTGATGCTGTAGCTAAACAACAAACCACCCCAAACCAACACAAACCAAACCAAACAAACCCAACCCAAACAAACCCAACCCAACCCAAACCAAACAAACCCAACCCAAACCAACCCAACCCAACCCAAACCAAATAAACCCAAACCAACCCAAACCAAACACACTCAAACCAACCCAACCCAAACCAAACCAACCCAAACCAAACACACTCAAACCAATCCAACTCAAACCCAACCCAAACCAAACAAACCCAAACCAACCCAACCCAACCCAAACCAAACACACTCAAACCAATCCAACTCAAACCAAACAAACACAAACAAACCCAACGAAAACCAAACAAACCCAAGCCAACCCAACCCAAACCAGCCCAAGCACCACCCTCGACGCTCTCACCGGCGGGGGTGTAGGCGAAGGAGGCGGTGTAGTGGCTCAGCTCCTTCCTCTTCTTGCGCCGGAAGTAGATCCACACGCTGAAGCCCATGAGGATGACCCAACAGGCGCCACCGATGCCCGCGATGAACGCCGGCTGCTTGACCACGTCGGTGATCTGCTCCGCCAGGCTCACACTGCTCTCCTCGCCGTCTCCGTTGGCGCTGGGAGCGGTGCCGTCGGCTCCACCGCCGCCGCTGCCGCCGCTACTGCCGCCGCTACTGCCGCCACCGCCGCCACCGGGCGTGCCCGCCTGCTCGGACGGTAGCTCTGGAGTTCGGAGAGAAGGTGACATGGATGGGATAGGGTTAAGGGAGGAGCAATAGGATTTACATGAGGTCTTTTTTCAGTCTACATTCCACTTCTCTTAATCAGAGACTCACTGATGAGGACGGACACGGGCTGACTGCGGGTGCCGATGCCGGCGCCGGTCACCGCGGCGACCTCCACCTGGTACAGGACGCCGGGCATCAGGCCCATCAGCACCGTGGACAGGGTGGTGCCTTCCACCGTCTTGTTGATGAAGTAGCGCGTCTGGTTGTCCGTCGGGACGCCCACGCACCATACCTGTGTGGGTGAGCAGCAAAAGTGGATCCGGTTGGTCTTTGTTAGAAATAGAGTGACGCTGTGTGATGCTGGCGCTCTTTGTCTCTTGCTGTGGTGTGGATAGGTTAAGCGATCTGCATCTATTTACCATTCATTGTGTGAGTAGAGACTTGAATCGTAAAGAGACTAAGGCATCTTGCTTAAGGAGGACATCGGGGATCGAACCCAGTACCTTTCGGCTGGGAGTCGAGCACCCGAGACACCGTACCATCCTGCCCGGGTTTATTATCCACAACATGCTGTTTTTGTATCGGCGCGAGGAAGAGACATGAATAACAAACACATAATCAACAAAGAAGCAGATAAGCTGCGATCTGGATGCGGTCCTCCTACCTTGTAATCCTGGATGATGCCGTTCTGCATGTCGCTGGGAGGCGGCTCCCAGGTGACGCTGACACTGGAGCTGTTGCCCAGCTTCACCGTCACCACGGTAACAGCGCGAGGAGGGGCGCTCGGGGCTTTTAAAGAAAAAGGAGGGCGGCGGTCACATAAGGGAAGATATCATCAACAGGTTCAACTCCATAGTATAAAAAACAAGCAGCAGCTACTATATATGCAAAACAATTATTTGTTATTATATAGTAATTATAATTACTATAATTATAATTTAGCCATTGTAGCGTGATGAAGTGGCTTGGCTTCCGAATACATCTATTCATATTAGACTTGAGTAATTAAACTAGCCAATGTAATCAATCTGAAGTAATTTTCAGTCGATGAGTGTAGTCACTTTTAGCCAGCTCTCTAAAAGTGACTTTAAACTGTAGAGTAATAACCCAACTTAAACTCGCTCATAACTTTAAAATAAAATTCTGTGATCAAGGTAAGGCGGACCACGACATACCGGTAAAAAAAAAAAGATATTCAGAATATTTATGTATTTATTTGTAGAATGAAGTACAAACAACCGGCAGTACAAAATGTGAAATTACAAACTGCATCTAGAGTGGGATTCTGAACCGCAATGTATGTGTATGGGGAGCACGACTCTCAAACTAATTACCGAAGCTTAAAGACTATAAATCACGTCGCTCGGATATTTAAATGTGAGTGTGTGAGATATGTAAATGTGGTTTACAAATTGTGAGTATTTAAAAAAAACAAACCTGCCATCACTCTAAGAACTGAACATTCAGCGATGCATTTCAATGAGAGAAACACAACTATTAAAAGTTGAATATTATAAAAACTATAAATCACATCACTACCTAGCTAGCCCACTTATAATATAAGAAGTCTCTCCTCTCCCTGTCTGTCCTCTCTCTGTCTGTCCTCTCTCCGTTTGTCCTCTCTCTGTCTCTCCTCTCTCCGTTTGTCCTCTCTCTGTTCCTCCTCTCCCTGTTCCTACCGGCTCTGTTCCTCCTCTCTCTGTGTTATCTGTGCTTCCTGCATCACTGCCTGCCTCACCACTGTCTGCAAAACAGAGGGCTTCACACCGCATCTCGTCACGCATCACTGTATTAGCATTTTAAAGTTTGTAACAAATCTGAGTGATTCAAAACAGGCCTCTTCTCTACCTGTTTTTAAATCCCTTAAAACCCATCTCTTCTCCGTGGCCTT
This sequence comes from Merluccius productus, assembly GCA_027122695.1. Classification (NCBI taxonomy): domain Eukaryota; kingdom Metazoa; phylum Chordata; class Actinopteri; order Gadiformes; family Merlucciidae; genus Merluccius; species Merluccius productus. Next base: position 9,539,257 of record JAOPJI010000128.1, on the reverse strand, counting down.
TGACACCTAGTAAGATGTCGACTGTATTTACCTGACTTAATTTCTTATTTTGAAACCCTTTTATTACATGGCTATTATTTTTACTCATGTTTTATGCCTTTTAACTTATTGTTGTTTTTTATGTATGTAATTTTGCACCTATGTGAGCTGTTATGTTTTATATTTATGATGTCTTATTTTTTTTTCTTTCTGTACAGCACTTTGGTCAACTTTGGTTGTTTTAAAGTGCTTAACAAATAAAGTTGGATTGGATTGGATTCTAACTTTGTATTTGTATGTTTTTGGTTAAACTCATCAGGTGGTAAAAATCTCCCGAGTGTGTCTTGCTGTCTAATTGACAGCCTTGTGGTCCGTTTCATCCGCAAAGTTGACGGCTCAGGGATGGCATGATGTGGGTGAGGGCATGCGGTGGAGCGTTAGGTTGGGATAAATCACTTATCAGGCCCGGATCACTCAAGGACCCCGGACCCAAGTCTACAATCCAAAGCAGCGCCGCCCGGTACGGCGACACCATAATGGATGACGATGATGATGAAATGACCATGAACCCAACGCCCCAAAAAACCCTGTCTCCTCACCTTCCTCCGGGGTGCGCATCGCCAGCAGGCGGCTGTCCCGGCCCTGGAACTCGTCGAAGTACGGCCGGATCTTGAACTCGTACTTGGTGCCCTTGAGCAGGTCGCCGAGCACGGCGGAGCGCTCCGACGGCGAGTTGACGTCCTGCAGCACCCAGGCGCCGCCGCCGGGCCGGTAGAGGAGGCGGTAGCCCTGCACGTACTGGGACTGTCGGTCCACCTGGACGGGGAGAGGAAGACGAGGAGAGAAGAGGAAGACGAGGGGAGAAGAGGAAGACGAGGAGAGAGAGGGGTTTGTTCGGGGCCGCTGAAGACGTGAGCAAGCAGACATTTGAATGTGGACTAAATTAATATTAATGATATGATAATGATAATAATAATAATGGTAACACTTTACAATAAGGGTCAATTAATTAACATTAGTTAATGCAGTAATACGCATTAACTAACTAATTAGTTAATTAACAGTTAACTAATGTGTCTGGTAATCGTTTACTAATGGTGTTAACTAAGGTATTAATTTATACATTATTTAGTAGCTTATAAAGACGCAAGACGCTACCCTTGCACATGTAGTCACACACACACACACACACACACAGCAGAATCGAGGATCCAAAGGAGCGAGACATTAAAACTTAAAATACATATTCAATAACATATTCAGCACCGTTTGCCGGGAGAGGAAACGCTTTACGCTCGGGACACACTGGTTACCTCAAGGCTGCCTTGGATGAGCTGCAGCAGCTCAGGTGTGTGAGACACCTGAGCACACAGACAGCCACGTCAACGCGGCGTGTTCACTGTTTATTACGCAGAGTAGCTCACGTCTGTGGAGCACGTCTTCATAAACTAATAAATCATGTATGAACGAATACCTTAATTAACGTGAACACCGTGAGTAAATGTTTACTAGACACATTAGTTAACTGTCCGTTAACGGCTAGTTAATGCTTATTGATGCATTAACTAATGTCAATGAATGAATGTACCCTTTTTGTGTTACATAATAATGATATACTTCTATCAATCCCCATGGGGAAATTAATGATCTGCATTTAACCCTTCCTACGCTTGGGAGCAGTGGGCTGCCTGCCACAAGGGCAGCGCCTGGAAACCAACCCCCCCCCCCCCCGGGGTTCGAACCCCGGACCTTCCTGCTGTGAGGCAGCCTGCGCTATAACCGCCGTGCCGCCGTAAATGAGATTGCCGCACGTTTATAGACACGCGAAACGAGCTCGGTAGCGTTTCAAAGTACATTTTGGGAAAGCAAGACATCTATCCAAAAATTTGCCAGAGTGTTTCCACAGCACCGGAGCACACATACATAATGCAGTACAACTGATGGGCATGAGAGGCCTGACACACCAGACACCAGTGCAAATCGCGCCAAATCATGCGGAGCAAATAATTGACAAGTCCTCAACCGCGAGCTGCTACATCTGTCGCGCAGGTTGTTTGCTTTCATTTACATGCTGATAACCGCCATGAATATGAAAATCTCTTTAGCGGGGTCGGGAAAATTACAGCAGTACGCATGGGTAACAGGCAAGTGTGTGTGTGTGTGAGAGAGAGACAGAGAGAGAGAGAGAGAGACAGAGACAGAGACAGAGAGAGAGAGAGAGAGAAAGAGAAAGAGAAAGAGAGAGAGAGAGAGAGAGAGAGAGAGAGAGAGAGACTCACTGTCCAGGATATCTGAATGGCGCCGGCGGTGAGCGAAACGGGCTCTTTAAGTTGGACGTCCACTTCGGCGAGCTCCCGTTGGACCTGCTTGTGGTCCACGCCCTGACCCGTGGGGCTCACGTCTGGTGGAGAAGAGGAAAACAAACATCAACAACAACAACAACAACAACAATATCAGCATTGATTTTGCTGTGCCACAGTGGGCTCGCTAACTTTAACCGCGCATGACTTGTGAGACACATACAGACCGCGGCTTCTTCTTCTCAGGGCTACTTTGAATCATAATCTTCAACTGGATATTGAACGCCAAACGGCCCAAAACTAAGATAACACATCGAAAACTAAGGGTGGACTTCATGTTTTTATATGTTGCAACAATTTCTCGGTTCTCCGTCAGGGTAAAGCCGTCAAGGCTTTGTAAACTAATGTTAACATTTTCTCAGCAAAAACAAACGCACGTATTACTTCAACTAGAACTACTTAACGAAAATCCACGTGCAAGGGGACCTGTGAGGCTCGCCGTTTGTTTTAACGTGAGAAAAGAAAAACAGATATATAATCCGCCGCCGACCTTGAGTGCGGACAGGTTCCGAGATGGGGCTGGGGTCGCTCAGGCCGTAGGCGTTGACGGCGCGCACGATAAACAGGTAGATGGTGTTGGGGAACAGGCCCGTGATGGTGTGCGTCTCCATCTTCACGTTGTCCGCCACGGTCTGCCAGGTGCTGCCGGCTGATTGGCTGGAACGGGACAAAAAAAAATGATTTACGACTTACTGTTGAGCCATTTAGTAGAGGCTTTGTATTCAAAGGGGACTGACACTTGGTACATTACAATTGTTGTTATACAGTTATTGACATGCTCTTTAAGTGCCTGCCCGGACCGTGATGTTTATTTACGATGGCTGCTATGGATTATTTTGCGCTATTGTTGTTTTTGCTTATTTGACGTGCTTGTAATGCGTTCATGTGTTCTGTGCTGTACCACAAATTGCCGGAGGACATTCAGGTTTTTCGAAGTCGAAGTCAGCGAGTGAATTCATTTTCATGTTCGTTTTTATTTTTTTATTTTTGTATAGAAATCCCATTTGTGTTTACATTACAGAAAACAAAAAAAAAAACAAGTATTGTGTTCTGCCATTTGAGACGAGATCGTAAACCTTTCAAATCCACAATCCACAAACTACAAGATGCGCTCGAGCCAGCGTCCCGGCGCTGATTAAAATATGCACAGTGCACAATTAACCGAACGTCTCACAAAGATCTCAAGGCAAACAAAAAGCATCTATTTCTGGCCCTGGATGTCATGTGCTTTTTTTTTTTGACTGCAGTGTCAGAACAAAACAAAAAAAACAATGGCAGATGTGAGCAGAAGTGTGCGGCGTTGTTTTTATAAAGTTTGCCGTTTGAACCATGAGACCCTCTGGAAAACGATCCGACGATGACTCCCGCTCTTTGTTGATGAATAACATAATGAAGCTTGTGAAGCACGCAGCTGCCAACAGGAAATGCTGGAACTGACTAGGCCTTGTGATGGATGATGCACGCATGCGCACACACACACACACATGCAAGCACGCGCACACACACACACACACACAGCTTGCTCCCTTGCCGTTTCTCGCCATGGTTTTCACTATGAATTTATTGACACCATGCTTGAGTAGCATTCACCAAGGCCTGTCCAACCATTCGCATGACAGTTTAAGAGACGTTCCCTCGGGGGCGGGAGCTGGGC
>JAOPJI010000128.1:9338764-9358083 GCA_027122695.1 Merluccius productus | reverse complement strand
TGGGGGGGGGGGGGGTGCAGGGGGCGGGGGGAAATTCTGGAAGACTTAACATTTTTTTATTGTACACAAAACAGAAGCTTGCGAATGTACACTTGCACTGCTTTTAGTGTATTGAAAAGATCCAAATAAATAAACGGGCCTCTCCTGCTATACCAACATGTGTTACCGCCCATGGGAAAATGTGAGCTTTGTTTAATGGGAAACAAATTTCACTTCACACAGGAATGCCAAGTGTCTTTGACTCCATGGTATTGACATGGCAAACTAAAGTATGGAGAAGTGTGGAAAAGGGATTTGTGAGTTTGCTGCGAAGCATATTCCACCCCATTACCCCAGACTGCCTTGGAGCTGCTTTATAAACATGTAGGAAGCATAGACAATATGTATGTACGGCTTTAAAAAAATCCTGAAATCCATTGAGAATTTGAAATAGGCAGACAGATCCACTGCATGGAAAGGTATGCATTTTGACCCTCAGCACCAAACACATAAGCACCCATGCACTGTTACATTTCACACAAACATCACTTTAAAGGTGTTTCCTTCAAATTGCCCCACCACATGAACATTGACACTTGGCGTCCGATCTGTTTTATTCCCTGCAGCATGAACCGAGTGAAAACAGAATCAAGACAAAACAAGGTGTCACAAATGTATCATGTGCTGTACCGAAAAACAATCGAAACAAGTGACGACAATTTTGCATCTTCAACGTAAACGTTACCCTTTCAAATCATTCCTTTAAAAAACCCCATTGAGATAATCTGTCAGCCTTGTGTAACCCTTGCAAAACTTCCAAAACCGGCATCAACCTAGCATCAAGCTTACAGTACAGGATAGTGTAGCTACATTATTCTCTGAAGCAAGGAGCTCATAGAGGGGAAAGCAGCACCACAGATGTAGAGTAAAATAGCACCAGTTGTCAGAATGTACGGTGTAGTGGTGGCATAGTGCAGCTCTGCAGGAGAGGACTCCCTCCAGCGGCTGTTACTAACATCCGAGGTAACTTTGGCAGCTTTTTTTTTCTGTTGTTGTTGTTGTTGTTGCCCATTCTCCAAAAGAAAATAATTTAAGCGAAAGGCGTGAACACACATTATCTCAATCTCTTGAAATGTAACATCAGCAGCGGCATCGCAACCCCACGCTGTCTGTTGCAATATTATTTCTACTTTCACAGACTGCTGCACCGTTGTACGCCTTTTGCTGCTGTGCACATCGCAAAAAAAAGCCACCAAATATTAAAAGCAAATTACATTTCTTGAAATGCCTGAAACTGAAGATGGATAGGTTGCTTCACAGGCTAAAGATGGATGAGCGATGGCAAATACTACAGTGCTGTCCAGTGAAGTGCTTCCTGGAAACAGATGACTTATGCAAATCATTCCAAAATGATGCGATCCACAGAGTGACATTTTGGGGCAGTCTATTTTGACTTAAGTTTTGGACTGAAACGCATCAAACACGCTTTTATATTTCTCTACTTGGCGCAAGATTCTGAATTTGCTACAGTAGAAAGTAACACATGGATATAAAAATAAAAGAAACAGACTAATACATTCTTCAAAACAATTATTCTCTGCAAATATAGATACTATCAACCATTTTGGTTTTATAACATTATATATATAGTTTCTATTTATTTTCTTTCCTGGATCTATAATATTCAATTTTGAAAACTAGTTTTCTAGCATTTAGAAGAATTTCATCACTTACATGTAGACGTCTGTATATATATATATATATATGTATATATATATATATATATTATATATATATATATACAGTATGTTATAATGTGTCACTGAAGAAAGCCCTACGCTACTCGAATCTCACTCCATCTTCAATAGTCTTTGTGTGCATCATATTTTCTCATACAAAAAATAACAATAATATACACATTACAAGATATGCCTATTTAGAATAATATTTACACCAAATGACAAACTTCAGAAATCAGCATCAAATCAGCATCAATAAGCAATAATAATGTCAGGGTAAAAGCTGATAAACTATAAGAAAAATAAGAAAAATTTAAAATGTCCATACTCTTTCAGAAATCAACATGCACTAGTCTATGATATGGCATTAGGGCTTAAGGTCCAATTGGGATTTTCTTATTTTAAATGCTGGTATCCAGTATTCATAAAAAAATTATAATTACTTAAATTAAAAGGGTTTTTTGTAGTTGCATTCGCTTGTAAAGAATACATTTCCTTTTAATGCAGAAAAAAGTGACTACAATGTTGTGCGCACTAAAGTGATTCCCAAATAATATGCCAATATATTTATTTATTTATTTACAAAAAATAACAATAATAATATTAATATTATTAATGATAATAATACTATTATTATTATATTTATAATATAATTAAAAATATATTATATTGGAAATGTATGTGTTGCTTGACAAATGTATGTAATATTGTATAATGTTTCTTATCAAGGCAATTTCATTCATCTGCTAACCTTTATATATTTATTTTATATAAATGTATATCATATAACATTTTAATTATTTTGGGTTAGTTGGTTTAGTTTTTTGGGGGGACAAAAACGTTTGGCTATTTTCTTTGACTTGGCTGAAGTGTGGTGCATCTAAATGAAGTATATGCTGTACAATGGTAGAAGAAGCATTCACTTGTGTGGTGTGTATTAACACCAGACAGAAACATAAACGTTTCGATGTTACTAAAAAAAAACGATATAATGTTTACAACGTGGTGATCATTTTCCCTTAAGTGGTATATAAAACACAATAAGCCACAGAGCAGCTGAAAAACCAGACTGCTTAGTCGGGCTTCCTCTAGCTCCAGAGATAAGAACGATACAATACCAAGAAGACTTTTACAGCTTATACATTTCTGGCAATTAATTGTGGCTGATATTTGGTACACCACGACGATAACTATTGCTAAGCAAAGTATGGAGTCCTAGCACCAATGGCTGCTTTACTATGAAAAAGGTTTTCAGCTCTGCGCAAATGTGTCAACTCATTCACTATGCAATTCCTAATTTCGCACCACAATCACCACATGATAACTCATGCTATTTCTATAATAGCATAATATAACAAGATCTATATCTCTAGCATGAACCGTATATACACAAGCTCAGGTGCACTTTAGAAAATGTAGCATCAAATGTTCATCCACTATGAAATATTTCAGAAATAACAAGGAGCAAACCTAATTGGACCATAACCTGACCATCTTCAAAAAAAAAGTTCAACAACCACTGCTGTAACTAGACACCGACTCTAGGAGATGTCCCCCCTTATTATATGTGCTTTTTCAATCTGTCAATTGACAATTTGTGTTACGGATATAATAATGGGTGTCACACTATGGTATTATGGGGAAATATTTCAACCAAGATTGATGCTTTACAGGAGTTCAACCAAAACATTTTCTTTAAGGTTATATTAGTACCCAAACTGCAGTTACTTGGTTAGCTAAATGTGTAGTCTATTACATGTAACAGCTATTTTGTATTTATTTCCAAAGCTTTATGTGCCCAATAATGCGTTTAGTTAGTGATGAGCAAAGTTTTATCAGATAAAGACCAACGATTCTTTCATCTCATCTACTTGTTTCATATACCCTTTGGATTGGCATTTCTCTATCATTTACACCAGCATTCAAAAGTTGTATCTATGTGAACATTTCTCCTAACTATACACTTTGTACAAGTGGCACATTAAGATGTACTTCTGTTGGTATTTCTCTCGTACTGTAATGTGTTTGTGTTTTTAGGATTTAATCCTATGATAACATATTTTATGAGTGGAAATAAACCCTAGCACCTAATATTAAACTGCCCAGTCCACACAGAGTACAGTATTTCAGTGTTTATGTTTGATTTTGAAAAATAAGATTCCACATGACCTTCTTGACCTTGTTTTTACCATTTTCTTTACATTTTAACATGGCCTCTGTTTTCTTTGACTTAAAAACAGCCTTTAAAGCATAATGTTGTTTTTTCTTTCTTAGTTTTTAACAATTCGATTTGATGATACATTTTCTTTCCAAATGAATGTATTAGCTTAGCTATTTATAGTCCTCACATGGACTAAAACCAAATCAGATGTAATGTAATATTTAGTAATTGAATAGATACATTGTTTTATATTGTTTTAAAACATTTATTTAAGGTATCAATTAATAAATGATAGTATAAACCAAATATTTTGATGTGAGACAATCCCCCCCCCCCCATCTTCATTTTATGAATAAAGTTTTAATTGTTTCCCAACACTTTAAATATCATTGTTCAGATGCCACCAAAATAAGGTGTTAGCAGCAACACAACAATGGTTTCATTTATGAGGCATGCTTTGCATTGTGGGTAATCTCAGCACAGCATCATCTAAACTTTAGTTTCTCAGAATTAGCACCTTGGGGAGGGGGGTGTTTGCATGGGGGCTTCTTGGAAAATACCCACTTTGTTAAAATACATTTTTATACTTTTAGGTTTGATTCACATTTAATTATCTATTTTTTGTTTCCTTTCATTGCACAGCTAATTAAATGCAAGATTGTAAGAGCCCATAGATTAATGGAGAATATATACAATGTGATGTGGTAGGCTAATGTGATGTCATTGCTTGTGGATAACCCCTTCTTTCTGGAAAACCTAATTTCCTTTCATTCTTATGATCGCGTCGCCTCTAATCTCAAAAGAGCACAAACAGCTTGTCACAAATGTTGTGACTGATGGAAAAACTACATTCCTTCGGAGGGGTTGAAAGCCCATAAACGTGTTATCATACAACACGTTATCCCATAAGGGACTCATAACTTCTTCCTGTTAAGCATCCACATACTCTATCCTCATCTTTACTTTACTATTGTTGCATTGTTATGCAGATGACATGACGGCAGATGTTTCTATTTCAAAGAGCTTCTGCTTTGATGAGGTGCTGTAGGTCTAAATTATACAACAGGCTGCCACAAAACTACTCAAGTTCAATAATCTCCCATTTTCATTCAATTTCTCTCACCAACAAATTTGCAATGCTTCATGTAAGAACTAAAACATCTCGAAACTTCCCGCTTAATCATTACAAAATACAAAGAAAGGTGTCCATGCTTTTATTTCCTTAATTGCTGAGCGACTGCAATGCACTCTTCATTTGAATCGTAAGCAGTAGCAGTTGCAGTAGCGGTAGCACCACAAAGCTCCAGTATATTCAGAACTGGGCTTTCAGGATCCTGGCCAGTATGCAAGACAATAACCATTCATTGTTGTCTCTTTCAGGGTTAACAAGAAAGGGCCCTTATTTTGGGGGTTTGTTTATTTATTTATTTATTTCTCGAGTAGTTTAGTTTGAGATTTGTTCATTCATTAACCACATTAGACCTCCGTGCTCATTATAAACACAACCTTCCCATCTTGGGCCACCACCAGAATGATGAAGGCCAAGTTTTATTCAGAGCTGTTCAAGACGTTCAAATCCCTTATGTGAAAACCCTATCCATAGATTAGCACCAGATGAGGAAATAAACAACAACTTATAGCTTGTATGTACGTCAGCATGTGCGTTTCAACGCATGTTTCAGCCACTTTTGCATATTCACATATATCAGTTGGAATGAAGTATTTTAGAATTAGAGTCCTTTGAATGTCTGTGTTTTTGAATAAATATATATAACATTAGAAACTAGTAAGTACGATGTAAACAAATTAACTTTTTTTTTTTTTGGAGGTTAATTTGGTTGGACAAGTGGATAAAAGTAATTCACGCGATAACTGTCTAGATTTACCTCTAATGATCACCATTTTAAATAACCTGACCATATGTAGAGAAACAATAAAAAAGGCAGTTAGTTTGATACACAAAAAACATAATTATAATAATGATAACAATAAAAAATGGAATAAAAAGCAGCCAACCAACCAGGAAGTCCATTAAGGCCATATGCAGCCACTGTTGTTTTTTGGACATATTATGTCCATTTATTATTTTTGCAAAAATACTATTTTAACATTTGGCACAAAATCCTATCCTCCAGTATCTGTATGTTCGCTGTTTGATTGAAAATGTGCATACCTGCCCTAGAGTATTTTAATAGGATTTGGGGCCCAACAGACTACCTATGAGACGATTGAAAAAATAAATAAACAAGATTTTTCTCCAGTGCAGAAAGAAAAGTTACAGATGTGTTTTAATGTGGTGAGGGCTTTAGGTGTAATTTAGGTCTATAAAATGTACTCTGTAAACCAGACCAGAATATTAAGATTATTAGTGAGAACATTATATTACTATTCATAATCCACATGAAAACATGGCTTGCAATGACCATAGTGTAGTGCTTAGTATAGCAAAAAGTGGAAATGAATGGTTCTCATCCTAAGTGAATCATCAAAATGTCTTCTTTTAAAAACAAATTCTCAGCAGAAACTTTAAATTCACCAATAAGGGAGATTGAAGGCCAAATACTACTCGCATACTAAGAGGAGTTGAAGCTGTGTTTTCGTGGTTGAGTTTATTATTTCTAGACGTTCTCTGAGGACTCGACCGACCGAAGGGAAGTGTCCATAAAGAGTTGGGTGACAAGCGCTCTGAGGTAACGTTGTTATCGAGCAGGGACACCTGCGCACTTCCCCGGCAGATAAACTGTTCTGGCAGAATGAAGCAAGTGATGTGGTATATGTTGAGTGTGAGTGTGCGTGCATGTGTGTGTGTGTGAGAGAGTGAAAATTATGGAGAGATTCTGTAAACTGTGGTCCAACACAAGGGACATAAAAAAAAACAACTTTAAAATAAAAAAAATATTATAATGCAGAATGATTTCATTTTTTGAAATAAATACAAATGTCTAGACATAAGTCGATTGTCTAGAATCGTGTCTGTTTTGAGAAACAAAACGTGTTTGCACTGGAGTAGAGGTTCAAACCTATGGCAGCTCTAACATCTGTAATTACCTTCTTGAAATCTAAATCTAAACTTTTGATGGGAATACCACTCGATTTAAGCATAGACATGTTATGCTCTCGTGTTTTAGGTTTTACGATTGTTTCTTATAATGATGCTTTTTGAGATTATTAAACCAGGATCAAAACCTCTGATTTAATTCCAATAGACCACCACTGCTGCTATTATTAGAGCACATGGGAAACTGAATTAGATGTTAAAATGACTGATTCAATATTAGTTGTTCTACTTTTCATATTGTATTGTTGTATGAATTATAAAGTCATATTAATACTGAATTCCTTTTTTTTCATTTTTTACAGTCATTTTGTCAATGTTTTTCTTTTTGCTATGAACGTCACACGTCACAGTGCATATTTCCATGACATCACAGATCATGGCTAATACACACTTATATGGAATTTCTTTTTTGGCCATTTGATGGGAAAAAGTGAACAATTATACACCAACTTTTTTTTTCAAAGGTAGAGGAATAACGTATCTAAATGCTAAAGTTCAGTAGTATTCCCGTTGTCTACGGATATTACAATTCTATTTTCAATTTAGGGACCCAACGGCTTTTCTTTTTTTAATGATTTCTTTGTTTTTGTATTTTCCCCTCCCAAATGTGACGTAGCTAGTGTTGTTTCTGAGGCAGGATCTGGCGCGTATGTGGGACCTTGACTTGAACACTCAGAGGAGGGTGGCGTGGTCCAGGTCTATGCTGTCCATGCTCGCCAAGATGGCTCTCTGGTCTTCCTGGAGCGGGCGGCGGTACAGCAGGGCCGAGAAGCGGATGTACGGGTCGTGGCGGATGGGCCGTTTCTTCTTCTTGCGGAGGTAGAGAGCTTCTTCGGGCGGGGGTTCCTGAGAGGTGTAGGCCTGCTGGGTCTGAGAGGTGGAGACACCTAGTGGTGGGAATAGCAAATGACAAGGGAGGGGAATTGTGAAGCGCATTGTTGATGGGCTGTGCTGTCAGAAGTTACACATTGATGGATGTGTTACTGCATTTGTTTCAAAATCTCACTCAAAACAAATTAAATAAAACAAATGTATATATAGATACTTTTTTTAATATTCATTTTTCATTTTTGTTTTGGATTTATATTTTTTACTTGCATGTGTACTTTTTTAAGTGAATGTTGTTATTGTAATAATAATAATAAACTTTATTTGTTTAGCACCTTTCATACACAGAATGCAGCTCAAAGTGCTTTACATTTTAGAAGATTTAACACAACCAGGAACATTTAACACAATAAAAAAAGGAGAGAATATTAGTATTATACAGACATTTAAGCTTAACCCTTATAAGTGTAAGTGTAAGTGTCTGTAAATTTAAAATTTCTAAAATTCTAAAATAATTTTTTGAAAAATATTAATATTTACAACAACATATCAAGAGGGCATATTTCACCTGTTTTCCTTCTGGCCTTGGAGTTATTGTTGTTCATCATCATCTTCTTTGTCTTCTTAATACGTTGGTATCTCAGTGCGTCGACCCTCTCAGACCCCGGATGGGCACTTGGGGCACCTCTGCGCCTTCTAGACAACAGAGAAGGAAGAGAGAGGGGAGAGGAGAGAAAAACACAACAGGTAACTCCATGCCTCATGTGTTCAGCGCAGCCCTCGTCTAGCTACACCAGGGATGGCCATCACAAACGTCATACTGATAAGAGCCAGACCCGTTCAACACAGCCCCCGCCGGTGCAAAGCTATGTGCATGGGCCCCAGCACCCCAGGGTGCAGCACCCCAGAACGCAGACAGGAGTATATGTGAACAGTTGAGGAGGAATACGATTACATTTACTATTAACTCGTCAATTGCCACTGGTCTCTAGTAAGATGCCTGGATACGTCAAGCTCAAACTATAACCACACAAACCCACACCTAGAGTTTGTCGAATCCAGACAGCTTGTCAAGCACTTGTAATCACTGTGTCTCTATGAATGTGAATAGAATGTCATGTTTAATTGATCATGTCATTATTTTTGTAACTATCCCCCTCAAAATGTGTTGCATGAGATTAGGGTGGTGATCAATTACAAATACGGTAGAGAAGAACTATGTTTTAGGAAATTACTTTTTACTTCTTTGGTTTTAGACTGATGAAATTACACACAACTAACAATTTAGGTCACTAACTGAAAATCCCAAATGTTATTTTTGTATCTAGAGACATTTTAATAAAGTAGTTGTTTTTTTGCACATGGAATGCAAAAAAAAATGCATTCTATGTGCATATTTTTTGGACCCTAGGAAGGACCACCTCATTATCGACTTATATGAAATACAAACAAATTCCAACCCCAAGACACTTTCTGAGGGCAGAGACAATAAATAAATGCTAATTACAGAGGAGCCATCTTGGACGGACTGCAGGAAGAAAGTGTAGTAGTTAGTAGAGGGAGGGAAAGTCACAGCTGAGCAACAAAGCATTGTCAATATGTATATTCATAGACATGGAAACTGTCTACAATGGGCTTCACCATGCTGACAGGGGGAGAGATGGCGGGAGGGGAGAATGACTACTCAGGAACAGTCACATAATGAAAAATAAGCCAAAAAAAGCGAAGCACTAGGACAACAAATGTAACAAGAGGTTATCCATATAGAATTGATTGTCTTTTCTTTTCTTTTTTCTTTTGAAACGGAAGAGCAATATTTAGCAATGGCATGCATGGCAGTTTGCACATGGAACACGACTTTAAAGGGGAATACATTGGAAAAAATAGCACTTCAAAGGGCATTTCACTCACACAGGGGGGAGTTGTTTTACACCCCCTTGCTTGTCCTATACCTACAGCGTGCCCTTGGCGTGTGTCTTGCTCACCATGGTTTAAAGGAAGTGCATCAGCGCTTTTTGAAGGACAATTGCTCTGCTTGGCACAGTGAGAACTGCTCTGAAGTCCAAACTTAGAAGTGCAACTGTGCTGTGTTTTTTCCGTCATGCACTACATTACCGCTGTGTAGAAAGAAACTACGACCATGTGTCTGCCAGGAACCCCTTTACGTATGTAGCCAACATTGCACTTAAAAGATACTCCATGGAAGGCTAGGGCCCTGTTCCCACCTGGTATTAACATGTGGTTTTGGAGATTCGATCACAAACGGACAGCTCATCAGTTCACACTTGGTATTCAAATTTGGCTCCACACGCGTCTCTGAGATCGGACCTCACTTCCCCCGCCCTAGATACCAATAAACACGTACATCATTTCCGCTTGTAAAGACAATAATATAATAATATACGCCATTTGGTGGCAACAAAATGTGTGCACTCATTCAACAAAGAAGAAGAGATCATCAAAACAAATCGACCAGGATGTTTGATCACACACTGGCAGTTTTTCTCCACGGGCTCTTCGAAGAGCACATCAGTTGAATAGGTGGTCCTTCAATGTGGCCAGGATCACATTTGCATTCACACTGCTAAGAGAATGTGGATATATGCGGCCCAGACCACCTCCGAAGGTGGTCTGGAGGAATCAGATCTCAATGCGCGATGGGTGTGTGCACACCTGTACTAAGAGGTCTTTACTTGTGATTGGATCTCCAAAACCATGTTAATACCAAGTGGGAACAGGTCCTAAGTGTCTTTTCTTGGTTAGTCTAATTACTGGAAACATAGTGTAACTTAAGTTTACCATGAAGCCAACATGCTTTTGTGTCTTTTAGAGGCATGCCTCCCTATTGTAAGAGCTGTGCAGAGTGGTTCCAAGTCGACACAGAGCCTCTGGTGTATTCATAACGCCAATAGTACACAAATATTTCACAAATATTTAAATTCAGGAGAAATGTTTAGATATATAATGCTGTACAAAGACAGGCATCCCTGAAAAATACCCTGAATAGATAACACTAGTGCTACAGACAACAAACAAATCTAACAATAACAACCTTTAAACCTTTGTACGTTTGCTGACTTAATAATGTATAATAGTCTTCAGTAGTCCAGGGCCCTACAACATGGGGTTAAGTATTATCGATTAATATGATACTCCTCATTCTTTCATTAACATAATTTCGAAAGGTAATCATTTAAATGTGAAAATCTAATTTTGTGTGTCGATAGTCTGTTGATCATAGTGCTGTTGTGCTACAGGTCTTTGTTTAAAGGGGTGAACCACATTGAATTGCTATTATATTGCTATATAGAATTACCAGACTCTATATCAGCATAGTTGGCAAACCACTCAACCATGAGATCGTGTTGGTGATTTGAACCTGACCTGTTCACTAAAAGATGGCATATGCATACATCTCTATGCATAGTTTACGACTGCAGAACTCAAAATGCATTGCCACTTTGATAAAATAAATTATAAAACAATAAGTAAAATTTTAAATAAACTATAAGGTTGACTGAGGAGGAAAAAGCAACTCTAGAAAGTAAGACCCAGCGTCTTGTATTCCCCTTTAAAGGACGAGGTGATCAAAAAACGTCCCACCTGCTAACCCCCCCCTTTCAGACATGGATCCAACCCTTACCTATTGCGGTGTAGAGGACCTGGTCACAACAACGCTGCCCAGATAGCTGAGATCAATCAAAAACACAGCAGGTAAGACTCCAGGAGCCATCAAGAACCACCAAACTGCCCATAATGCATAGTGATGGAGACATTTGCATTACATGAAATGCGGACAGGCCCCGTGACACACTTTTGCCCAACAAGTCTCCCTTGTGGAAGTCAGACCTGGGGTATCCTGAAGGGTTACTAAAAGGAGGGGGGCAGGGAGAAAAGGGTTAAGGGGAAAGGGGAGGTGGGTTGAGATAAGGTAAGGAAGGAGTGAAGGAAGGTAGGGGAACAGGACGAGGATTGGCCACAGGGCCCGAAGAGTAGGACTCTCCTTAAAGCATCCCTCTGAATGAGAGAGGCATCTGCAAAAGCTCAGAGCTAGACATAACACTTGTGTGTTTGTCTTGTTTGGGGCGGAGGGGGAATCAATTTGAGATTCCTCCTGTTAGGCGAAAGCAGGGTAAAAGCATGGCAGAGATGGAGAACAAAAGAGATCTCGTGGTGATGTTTTTGCTTATCCCCAGGCATTTAGGGGCTTGTGTCAACCAAACCAGACATTGAAGGGTATTGTCCTTAAAATACTTGCTTTAGCCCCAAAAGGTCTGTTATGTAATCTGTGAAGCAAATGCAAATAACTTTATTCCATCGTTTCTTTGTTTTTGTTTTTTCCTACATGAATAATGTTGTTTACTTTGTGGTGATAGATTTAGAGCAATGCTTCACAGATTCAAAGGATACTTCGCTACTTCTAACTTGATGTCTGATATGAAAAGCAGCACAACTTTTTTTAAATTAAACTTTACCATTTATTGTAGCAAAAATATTACTTATCGATGGCTAGAAAAATGCTGGTCCTTCATCCTACAACATAATTTTAAGAATGTATATTTTATAAACTACACACTCATCTATATTACTAAATTGTCGCATTGAAATTGGGAAACAAAGAATCATAAAAGCCTGTTAAACTGAAGCATAAAAACCCAACACGTCAAAGCATTATGGGATGGCACAGATGACTTGCATGGTATCCCTCCCTAGAAGCCTAGTAGACCTACCCTGAAGCTGACAACTGGGGTGGAGAGGGCTCAGATGGAAGTATCCCCTCCTCAGTCCTCCTCTGAGATGGCATCTGCCCAAAAAGGTTGCTGCTTTCCATGGGGGGTGAAGGGGACTGGGATGGGTAGCTGGTTGCAGAGGTGGCAAAGGCCATGTGGGGACGGAAGCTTGGGCTTGCCCTCCTGCTAGCCTGGCCTTTGGCAGGTGAGGAGGAGGGAGAGGATCTCCTTGAGAAGCTGGCTGTGGAAGGAGGAAGGAGGGTGATCTCAGACATCTCCGGAGGTATGGGAGGTTGGACAATGCTGGGACGAGGTCGGGGACGCACTAAGATCTCTGGGGAGCCCTGGTGAGAACTAAGAGGGCTCTGCGTCAGGGGTGAGAGTCGAGAGGGTTGGAGGACCACCTGATGTATTCCGGGATCCATTCTACGAACCTGCCTGGGGCTGAAACGAGGGGCGCTTTCGAACCACCGAGTGTCCAGGCTGCTGAATGTGCTAGGGACTATTCGTGCCATTTGTTCAGGGTAAGGTAAAACTGGCACACCCATACCGTGACTAGTATGCCTTAGCTGCCCTAGATGAGCCTCTTGCATTGCTATATGCCTGGCTGGGGAGCCACGAGGCCTGGCCTTACTAGGTGACTTCCCTGGGCGGCCCTTCGAAGCCTCCAGTGGTAGAACGGCTGGGTAGGTGGGCATCGGGAGAGGAGAGGGCTGGAAGGAACTAAGGGGAAGGACATGAGGAGGCGGAGGAGGAGGAGGCGGGGGTGGATAGGGAGAGTCGTGGCGGTGGAGGTGAAAAGGGCGTGGTGGGGGGAAAATAAAGTGGGGTCCCTCTAGACTTGCGAATGTGAAGTCCACTCCCTGCCATATCTCGGGAGAACGGGAAGAGGCGAGTGTCAAGGGAAGGGGGAACCCAGAGACGGCGTATTGTTGGTAATCACCATCCCCCATATCTTCGGGAATCATCGGGTGACCGAATGGACCTTCGGCAAGGTATGGAGGGGAGGACATAACAGAACTGAGTGGGCTTGTCTCAGGCATGTAGAAAGGAGGGGGATCATGGTCTCTATGGCTGCCTAGGTATCCATAGAAAGCCCTGTGGTGGAGGGAGCTTCGGATTTGCCCTGTGGCCTGGAGCCGACTGCTCTCCATGATAGTCATACCTTCCAAGGGCCTCTGAAAGCGAGGGCTGTAGGCAGGGGGCCTCAGGTAGGACTCCTGGCTGGAGATGGGGGATATCTGGTGAGGCCTAAGTGTAGCCATGACTGGTGGTAAAGGCCTGGGGTCATCGTTCTCTTCATCCGACTGTCGGAATTCGGGGTAAAGGTCTGACTCCTCCACGAAGGGAAAGCCCTCGATTCTTCTGGGCTTAACAGACATTTCAGCGTCAGAGGGGTCCATTACAAAGCGTCCATCTGGTCCTCGACTAATTAGTTCAATTGGTGTTGTGGCTTCGGCTTCATGCTTGGAAATGCCGTACTTCTTGCTTATTATTGCTCTTTTGGTCTTCTTGTATAAAGATAATTCCTCTTTCCTCCCGGGGCTTGGGGGGATCTTCTTGAGGTGCAAGTCAAGGCCATCATCAGATGAGTCTGAGGGTGTCTCCTTCGAATGCATGCTCTCTGGACTCACCTTCCCCGATGACCTGTGGAGAGAAGAACACATAGAAGAGACACTGAATCCTCTCATCTGACATTTCTACAAGCATTTCATTTGATTCATTGACAAATATTAATATGTTGAGAGGACTCAACACATTAATTACAAAAAAAGAATATATGAACTATGATTTATAAAGCTGCATTGCATTGTATATACTGAGAATGATATTGAAAAGCTTCCCAAAAATCATGTGTAGATATTAGTCGAATGCCAACATGTACACTTATGACAAATAAATGACTTAGTGTTACTTAATGCATGTATGTTTGTATGTATGTATGTAGTAGCTTGCATGAATGTACAAAGGGTTGCTGTCCTCATTTTGTAATATATTGTGTATTATGTCATATTGAAACCAGAATCACCATGAGCTCAAAACAAATGTGCCCACAGGGACAATACGATATATTGCTAGGTAGTGTAATCCCATCACTATGCTATTCACAGGTAATATATCTATGGTTCTAGATTCCTCCATTTGAATGTCATGTTATGAAGCACTTTCAATGGAACATATTCCTCAACAGGGAGAATCAACTGTCAATTAGTGGTTTTACAGCTTGTATTTATTTGTTTTGTTCTATTATTTCTTCTTCATACATATTTCATAAGCCATATGTGGGATATTAAATCAGGCCACTGGCTGTCTTGGCAGGCGGATAAAAATGTTTTTAGTGTAGGTCATTATATTGAAGAAATAAATAAGAAAAATATTGGTTGGTTTGGAGTCTAGTTCACAGAAGCACAGCTGAAAAGGTAATTTGGAAATGCTGTTTGGGAATGTTGTGTTGGTGCTGGAGCCAAAACAATATAATATAAATATAAAGTTTGTAAATTAAGTTTTAGGTCTCGGTACCTTGGCCACAGAATGGTGAGAGTGCGAGGTTACTTGAGCACAATCATTCATTACTTACATGTTTCTACTACAGTACAAGAAAAGGTAATTGTATTCTGTTTGGCCAATGGCAGTGTTTTCATGGTCACTTATCAAATTACTGATTTGAAAGGGCCATCTACCCAAAGGCCGAATTTACTTAAATCCTTAAAATCCAATTAAGATATCTCATTGTGGTAACACTCAGGCTTTCAGAGCCTTTAAATCGATTTAGGTAGCTTTATCTGGACAGGTAACATACATCATTTCCACAATTGCTAGACTTTCCCATTTATATGTGTGTGCTGTAACCACTAGTCTCCCTCTTGTGGCGCAAATAGTAACTGCATGTGCTCGTATGATTGTTCAAGAAGGGAGGGAGAAGTCCCTGGAAGAGAGAAAAACCTTTCTGAAACAAAATGGCATGCATTCCAATTGTTGTGCATCAACATCATACTTAGCAAAGAACTGTGAGTACATTTTTAAATGCGTTTGGCATGGTCCATGGTCAAAGGCCTCCACTCCTGCGCACGAGCATGGCGGGGAGAAAGAGTGTCACTTAAGACATTACTGTGACAACCAAGTGCACTGAGGTTTCTGGAAGAAGCTTCAGTGAAAGCTCTTGCTCAAAGATTTGTTGGTTAGGTCCTCCCTACTAAATAGCAAGGGAAGGCAGTCATGCTATACGCCATCCTAGATTACCAAAGTAACAGGTCGCTGGTGAGAATGGAGCTCTTCAACCTTTTCAATGTAAAAGGCAACAGCTCTTCATATTCACCAAGACGTGCACCGGTGTAGTCAAGATGGCTGGGACAAGAGTGCAGGGCTTTCATGTAAAATCGGTGGCCCTAAGAGTCACTCTCGCTACCGACGCTTATAGAGTGCAATAAAATCCCTGATGACCAATTTGAGATTCCTACCCCGCAAGCCACTCCATGCACACCTAAGACCCATCGCAGAGCAGATCCCAGATCTACATCCTACAAGTGTGCATCATGCTGCTGCTTGGAAGAGACATTATAAGGATCCACAAGGTGCGTGAACAGACCAGTAGCCCACATGACTCTCCGTACGCACAGAAGCTGGAACAAGGCTGGAACAAGGCTGGGTGATAGTTGGCATCATCTGTCCTCGGCGACGTCCACAAGCCAGAAGTAATAAGCACCTTCGACACCAACACAGTAGAGAACGGATGATAGTCTCTTTTCAAGCCATGCCCCCAAACACTATGTCATGAAAGAGAGGTATGACAGTGTCAGACCCTTATGTTTCCACACATCAGTCAGAGAGAGAGAGGCCTGCACGTGGAAAGGCAAAGAACAGATAGGGTGTGCTATATAGATAGATGACGACAAAATTGCTCCTTCATTTGAAGACATGGCCTTTCTGAAGGTCATGGAGCAAGGGTGTTACAGCTAGACAGCTCCTCTGCTCTTCAGGATGCTGTCTGCCAAACAACAAAGCCTCAGGCATTGGTACCGTTTCAGGTCATTGCAACGCTCCTTCAACAGGAAACCAGAGATGAAGGAACATTTCTTCACGTTAATGGAAAACATTCCAGTCATGAACATTCATTGTCTCATTGAAGACGCTTGGTTAATGCACTGCAAAGCAAGCTACACAGCGGATGTGCTCACACAGGTTAAGAACAGTCATATGCACTGTGCAAGAAGAAACATATGAGAAGGAGATACAGTGCATCAAAGAGCAAAGACCAATGCCAGAAGACAGCCCTCAAAGCCCCGAGTCCCTTCATTGATGAAAACGGCATCATGGAGGCAAGAATCAGACACTAGAAGCAGCAAATCGTAATTCCTGGCCGTCATCATGTCGCCTCTCCAGCAAAGGAAGTGAAAGACTGATAAGTCAAACCTTATTGAAGGGAGCGTTGTGCTCATGAACAAAATGGATGGCCTGTAGGATGGATTAACAAAGTGTTTCCAAGCAAGGACCGAAGAGTCTGAAAGGTTGAAGTCAAGGTTGCCAGTCAGGAACTAAGGTGTTTTTCAGACCTGTGACAGAGGTCCTCCTGCTCCTTGTCTATTGTGCTTAGTCAGAAGACTGAGCACAAAGATAATAAGAATTGTTATTGGTATCCAGGGATACCAGACGGTAGTGTGCTGTAACCGCTAGTTCTTTATTCTTACATTTTTTATTTGAGTATATATTCTCGTGACACAAAAAGGAACTGCATGTTCCTATTCCATTTATAAGATTGTTTGATCTGCTTCTTATTATGAGCCGCCTGATAAAGCAACAAGACATGCTTTCACGTTGTAACAAGACATGCTTTCATGTTGCTTTCTACATCCACACTATCTTCTCTATCATTTATCTTAATATGAGCATTGTTGGTATGTATTGAATTAATGTTTTATATGAATGTTTTTCATACTATTTTTATACCTTTTCAACATTTGTTATAGGCAATTTAATGTATGAATCAAGAGTGTAATGTAGTTAGCATTAGACACACTATTGTTATATTTTGTATATTTTATACAGTATTTTATATAAGGTTAATGCTGTATGCCATTTATCCACCGTCGATAAATAGATTTGTGTTATTGTGATTAAAATATGTATTTCTGACATGGGCATTGTGGTATTCTTTTTCTGTGGTTTCACCCTATCCTGAACCTCATCAGTAAAACAAGTTGTCCAGACCATCTTTGTCAAGTGTGATAATTTAAGGAGGGAGCTTAAATTGCCTGTTAAACTATACAAAGGGTTTTAGCGAGGACAGAATGAGCATGTCTCCAAGAGATACTAATCTACATGAAGAGGCCTCCAATATACCAGACAGACAGGTGAAGTGGACTTCATTTCTAACCCTTTCAGTGAGACATTTCTGTTGCGAATGACAAAGAAACAAACACTTTACCAGAAAAGAGGACATCGGAGTAGGATTCGTCACAGTCACTTTATTTAGTTATAAAACACAACACTGAGCGTGATTTGCACTTTCAAGCTGAATCGGTAAGGCTACTGTTTCTTGTTGCTCTGCTGTTAAAAGGTGAGGCTGTGTTTCAAAAGTATCCGCGTATAGAATAATTTCAGACTGTGTAACTGCAATATAGCATAATGAAATTGCCAGGGTGCAATGTTACTTCCAGGGATTGTAGCCTATCGCAAGATCTCCTTTGTCACGGAGCTGAGGGACTTCACAGAAATATTCAATTAATTCAGATAAATAAATAAATACTATTTTCCACATTTTCATATAATTCTGATATCAAACAAACATGTTATCAATACTGTGATAATACATATACTTATATATCATGTAATTACAGACACTGCATAATGATATTTCAAGTATTCAAATATTATGTGCTGGCTCTTCTAACATTCCCTGAAAGATCACGACTTAAACACCACAATCTAATTTATCTGTTCTATTAATCATTCTTATTGTGAATACATATATACATTCGTCATAATTTAATAATGCTTAGCTATACAACATATTTACCAAAACAGTATCTCAAACAATAACAATATCATCATTACACAGTAACTCTATAAAATGGTGTTATTAAAGAGATATCCTGTGCTTGCTACTCTATCATTAGCAGCTGTTGGCACTTACTATATGCACACAAATGCACTTGGAGGCATAGTATTTCAAGCAATTTGACAGGCAAGGGAAAAAGGGACTAGACATAGGGGAAAAAACATTGTGAGGGCAAGATTGAGGGAAAAGCATAGCACGTGTGTCAAATATATAAGAGGAAATAAAGGGGATTAGTGAAACTCTTGGTCTGTACTAAACCTAACATGTCTTTAATTATTTTGTGAGATATGCATCATAAGAGTGGTGCCATGCTTTGTTATTTAATCAAGAAAAAGAAGCTAAGAAGATTTACTCAGTGTCTGAATCTTCATCATATTTATATTTTCCAATTACATATATATATATAATCAATATTTGATTGCACACCCAAACAAAAGAGTATCCTTACACCTGGAGGGAAGGAGCCACCAGACACAGATCCATAAAAACAGAACTCTCATAAGGAACTCCCCAAGTGGTTTGCTTTGCAGACCAGAAGCATGCAGCCAGTAATGGCAGCTATTACTAACGTAAGGATCCACATCCGGGAAACCAAGGGTCAGGGAGGGTGAATGGGGGTTAGTGAGAGAGAGAGAGAGAGAGAGAGAGAGAGAGAGAGAGAGAGACAGAGAGAGAGAGAGAGAGAGAGGGGGGGGGGGGGGAGAGAGAGAGAGAGAGAGAGAGAGACACAGAGAGAGAGAGAGAGAGAGGGGGAGGGGGGGGGGAGAGA
>JAOPJI010000128.1:9317632-9338664 GCA_027122695.1 Merluccius productus | reverse complement strand
AGGTAGACTCAACCCTCTCTATAAAGGTAGACTCAACCCTCTCTATAAAGGTAGACTCAACCCTCTCTATAAAGGTACACTTAACCCTCTTTATAAAGGTAGACTTAACCCTCTCTATAAAGGTAGACTCAACCCTCTCTATAAAGGTAGACTCAACCCTCTCTATAAAGGTAGACTCAACCCTCTCTATAAAGGTAGAGTCAACCCAAGAAGGCAATGGCCAGTGGGAAACAGTGGAAAGAAAAAGTCAGCAATGCTGCTTATCTCCCAGTGTGTTTTATTTAGTAAACACAAATTAACACAAAACATCAATGGAAAACATGATGTCATCCACAAAGCGACACTATTAAATAAACAAAAAACAAGCTGTAATACTATATTTACTAAACAATGTTTATAATATATTTATTTTCAATTATCTATAGTACTGCTTCTATTATTGTAAATTTGTCTATTTCAAAAATAAAATCCCATTTACCACCTGCAGTACCCTCACCAGGGTATCCGCGGATCCTTAAAAAGTCCTAAATTCATTTTCTTAAATTTAAGGCCTTATAATGTCTTAAATTGTCTTAAATCCACTTTTCAAAGGTCTTTCAAAAGGCAACTTTTAGTAACATATTTTGGCGCCACATACATCACATCGGCTTCTCTCTCCATCAACATTGTTGTTCGCTAGCTAGCTAGCTGCTACCTAACATATTGTTTAAAGTAAGTGTATTTAAGAGTTTTAACATGGGTACATTTTATGAGATTTGGTTGGAGAAGAGCAAGTATGACTGGTTGAAACCAGTTAAAGAAAATCCCTCTGAAGCACGCTGCATACTGTATAAGAAAGTTTTTAAACTAGGCACAATGGGCATAAAAGCGGTGGAGTCACATATGAAGTGTGACAGACACAAACAACCTAACTGTTAAGTAATTCATGTCCTTTTACTTTGTTTACTGTTCATTGATAGCTTCAGGTATATTAATCAAATGATTATATTGGTTGGAATATAGTTTTTCACTTTTTGCATGTCATTTTGTTGTTGCGAAATTGGTCTTGAATTGCATTGCAAAAAGTCTTAAATTTGACTTCCTGAAACCTGCAGATACCCTGCTCACGTAACACAGGTTGAAAAGCACTGGACTAAACCCTTTTTATGAAGGTACACTAAACCCTCTTTATAAAGGTTCACAAAACACTCTTTATAAAGGTACACTAAACCTGGTTTATAAAGACTAAACCCTTTTTATAAAGGTGCACTAAACCCTCTTAATAAAGACTAAACCCTCTTTATAAAGACTAAACCCTCTTTATAAAAGTGCTTTAAACCCTCTTTATAAAAGTGCTTTAAACCCTCTTAATAAAGATTCAACCCTCTTTATAAAAGTGCTTTAAACCCTCTTAATAAAGATTAAACCCTCTTTATAAAGACTAAACCCTCTTTATAAAGACTAAACCATATTTATAAAAGTGCATTAAACCTTCTTTATAAAGACTAAACCCTCTTTATAAAGGTGCACTCAACCCTCTTTATAAAGACTAAACCCTCTTTAAAAATACTAAACCCTCTTTAAAAATACTAAACCCTCTTTAAAAATACTAAACCCTCTTTATAAAGACTAAACCTTCTTTATAAAGACTAAACCCTCTTTATAAAGGTGCACTAAACCCTCTTCATAAAGACTAAACCCTGTTTATAAAGGTGCACTAAACCTTCTTTATAAAGTCTAAACCCTCTTCATAAAGACTAAACCCTCTTTATGAAGGTGCACTAAACCCTCTTCATAAAGACTAAACCCTCTTTATAAAGGTGCACTAAACCCTCTTCATAAAGACTAAACCCTCTTTATAAAGGTGCACTAAACCTTCTTTATAAAGACTAAACCCTCTTTATAAAGACTAAACCCTCTTTATAAAGGTGCACTAAACCCTCTTCATAAAGACTAAACCCTCTTTAAAAAGACTAAACCCTCTTTATAAAGGTACACTAAACCCTCTTTTCTTCCCGCTGCAGGTCATGGCAGCTGGATCAGAAACGTCGACTACTACCGACTGGACGGCACCACCAACGCTACGTTGAGGAAGAAGTGGGCAGAAGATTTCAACAATGCCACCAACACCCGGTACGCTAGGCTGGGGTCAAATGGGGTTCTCATTTGTTACCGGTATTGGAATGCTTTTTTTCCTGGCGTTAACGGACCTCAAACTAGCTGAAATTAAAACTATCTTCTGTGAGCTTAGTGCAGTTGTATATGCACTACAACTCCCAAGCATCTTGCTTGACATTTCTTTGTTACAAAGGCTAAAAAGGCTACCTTGGCCTTACTCTTACTTTAACTTTTCACATGACCACATTTCCCTTTCCTTAACTTTCGCCTATGTTAATCATTCTTTCCCTTTACCTTCCCCTCTGCCTTCCCCCAGGGGCCGGTTGTTCCTGATCTCCACCAGGGCAGGCTCTCTGGGCATCAACCTGGTGGCGTCCAACAGGGTCATCATCTTCGACGCGTCTTGGAACCCGTCCTACGACATCCAGAGCATCTTCAGAGTTTACCGCTTTGGACAGCTGAAGAACGTCTATGTCTACCGCTTCCTGGCTCAGGTAACTTCTACCTCTACCTAATGAGGAGACATACAGTCTGTTAAAGACAAACTTGCAGGTTGGCAACACGGATTAAACATGGTGATCTACTGGTGGGGATCTACTGGTTGTTGTCTACTGGTGGTGATCTGCTGGTGGTGATCTCTTGTTTGTGATCTACTGCTGGTGATCTTGGTGGTTGTGATGTTCTGGTGGTTGTTACCTTCCCCTCCAGGGAACAATGGAGGAGAAGATCTACGACCGGCAGGTGGCCAAGCAGTCTCTGTCGTTCCGCGTGGTGGACCAGCAGCAGATAGAGAGACACTTCACCCTCTTCGAGCTCACAGAGCTCTACATGTTTGAACCCGACATGCTAGATGACCCCAAGTCCAAGAAGAGCAAACGCAACACTACCACCATGAAGCCAACGGTGATGTTCTGCTCTGATTTATACTACTAGTGCTACTATTATTACTACTTATTCTGCTACTACTTCTACTACTACTGCTACTACTACTACTGGTGATTGTTTCGTTTTAACGAAACGAACCAATTACAGAGTATGTGGTTGGTTGGGTCCCACGGACACACTGAAATTGTCTTTTGGGTTCAGAGATGAAAAACCTTATCAACCCCTAATACATATTATAATATACAGTATAATAATAATAATAATAATAATAATAATAATAATAATAATAATAATAATAATAATAATAATAATAATTAAAGCTCCAAGGAGCTGTGGGTCCTTGGAGAATTGTGAATCGCATCACAGTTTGACATTCGATTCAAAATGGCCACTTTGATGCCACGCCACGGACACGCCCTTGGACGTAGAGTCGCAAAGAGTGGAATGTTTGTTCAGCACCATCTTCTGACTGTACTGACCGATTTGGAAGCACAACGGACAAAATCCCTGGGAGGTGTTTGTTCCCAAATATCTGAAATAAATACCACTGAATTAAAAATGGCCAACTTTGACACATTTTAAATTACATTTACATTTTAAAATACATTTTTAAATTACATTTTACATTACATTTTACAACAAGGAGCTGTGGGCGGGACCTCGCCGAGTCCGTCGGGGTGTGTCGTGGATCGTCCGTCGCAGTCCATGCAGTGTGCGGTAGACAAGCGCACAGATCGCACTTGAAAAATCGCTCTAGCAAAAAAAAAAATCAGGCGGAAGTGGGCGTGGCTGACGCTCAAAAACAGCGCCACCTAGTGGTCTTCCTAGAGTGCGACATCAAAGTGATGCATAGAATATATAATTTTTCACCAGCCCCGACAGCTTTGCCAAATAAAAGAGTTTTCGTATACGTTGAGATAGTGCAAATCGCCGGCAAAGTTCCTAAGGGACCTTTCCAGTTTTACTGGCTCGGTCCCTAATAGGCATGTTCTCTGTCCCAGGACGTGGTTTTGTCGGAGCTGCTGCGGAGCTGCAAGGAGCAGATCGTGTCGTACCACGAACACGAGACCCTGCTGGACCACAAGGCTGACGAGGAGCTCAGCGAGGCGGAGCGCAAGGCAGCCTGGGCCGAGTACGAGGCAGAGGTACCGCTAACACTAGAGCTAACATAATGCTAAGCGCTAACACTAGGACTAACTGTACGAGGCAGAGGTACTGCAACACTAGAGCTAACATACTGCTAACGGCTAACACTAAGGCTAACAGTACGAGGCCGAGGTACAGCTCTAACACTAAAGCTAACATGCTGCCGCCTAAGCTAACACTCGCAGGGCTAACAGTATGAGACTGAGGTACACTTGGGCACACACTAGGGCTAACATATGGTTAAACTTCTCCCACCAGGGCGTCTTCTTACTGAACAAGCAGCCCAAGCCGGGTGCCCTCTCCCTCCTGAGCGCAGACCATGCGCTCCACCCTACCACCCTGCAGATGAAGCCTGATGCCCAGCTGATAGTAAACACCCTCACCTCCTCCTCCCCACTTCCTCTCTCACCTCCTACTCATGTCCTCGCTCTCACCTCCTCTCTGTCACATCCTCTCTCACTTCCTCCTCGCCACCTACTGTCACCTCCTCCTCTCTCACCTCCTGCTCTCTCTAAAACAAGCAAACAGGTTAAGTAAGGGGAGTAAGTAGCACCTAACATAACTTGTGATGGGCTGTCTCTCTCCAGACTATGTTGAAGCAGAGCAAGGCGGCGGTGAACGAAACGTTCGTCTCCTTGCAGTCGCTGCGGTGCATCAGTCTGCCGGAGTATGTGGAGAGAGTGGTGAGTCCTTCTTCAACTAGGACCGGTGCACGCTCCCCCGATTGCGTCTCCATTACTTGGCACAGTGCGGTAGAAGGTGTTAGGTTTGTGGTCATGTGACGCGTGCGTTGGGAGGTTAAAGCCGTAAAACGAAATCGACGACTCTTTTTAAAACAAACAGTACACGAGTCGTCTTACACACTATGGATGTCCAGACAACGGTCGTAGTTGTGATGGGCATCGCCCTGCAGTCTCTCTGCTGGGGGGAGTTCACAACGTAGTGATGGAAGAGATTCAACACGAGTCTACCAGCAGTCACTGGATGTCGATAAATAAAGTTCAAACGAGCGTGCTATATAAATGTGTTTTGAATGTTTTTGAAACCAAAACATTTCCGACTGTTTTTTAAAATGTATTTTATTTTGCAGCGTCTGCAACATCCAAAGACGTCTGAGACGAACTTGCACAACAAGGCAGAGATGTGGCAGCGCTCGGACATACAGGAGCAGCACCGCAGGCAGGCATTGTTCGAGAACACCCTCGCGCAACATCAAATGGTACGTCCTCGCGTTTGGTGTTAAAGGTGCACTATTTCACCACCAGGCGTGAGTGTGTTATTGAGTGTGCTATTACAAGCCATTTCGCTACCTACCCTCCAGTGACATCACAAGTGGGAGTCTCTACCCAGATGTATGATGGATAGATCAGCCCACCAGTTGGAACAGTCCACTGGGTAGGCTGGTAGACTGATCTAGCCATCACAGTGTTTCCCACAGAATCAGATTCTATTTGTGGTGGTATCCTCCCCGGGGGGGGGGGCAAGTACTTTGTGACAAATAACTGAACAATATATACAGCTCCATTGCTTCACTTTGTGTCATAAGTGAAAAACTCATTCATCTGGATTGAGGGACATTCAGCGTCATTGTTAAATAATTAACATCAAGTCCGTATTTTTCGTCCGAAATTGTCGCACGTTTAAAAAGAAATACGACCTCACATTGTTTCAATCACGTTTACACACCGACTCCGAAACTTTCGTCCGTCATTAAAGTTTTCGGAACAGGTTCGATTTTCTGTGTTTTTTCGCATAAATCAGACTTTCAGGAAAAACAATCCTTCCTGCATATGAACATTGAGTGTTCAGCACGGAGAGAAGGGGCTATTCATGGAGGGGAGGGGCTATTCACAGAGAGGAGGGGCTATTCACAGACGGGTCCGAAAGAGAGCGAGACAGAGCGAAAGCGGGGGGAGGGGCTGATGAGCTGCGCGCAGCTCTACAAATAAATACGATTTTACCCATTTTAAATAGTTAGAAAAAATAATATCAATAGGCCCTATGTGGCGGTCAATGTTGATATTGTGGCGGGCCGCCACAAATAAATCAATGTATGGGAAACACTGCATCATACATGTCTTGGTGGACACTACCACATGTGATGTCACTGGAGGGCAGATTTCGAAATGGCTTGTAACGGCTAATCACACATACACCTGGTGGTAAAATAGGGCAACTTTAAAGCCTTTCCTCCTTTTTTTGTGCCGTGAGGGTTAAGTGTGATAACGTGATGCATGTCGACCTCCTCCTGCAGCTGACCGAGTGCATCGAGAAAATAATGACCAGCCGGCGTAGCCGGGGGATTCAGATTGCCATGGCTACGGCCAATCCACCCAAGGGGGTCTCAAGAGCGCAGAACAACGGCGTGTAACTTCCCCAGAACCACCAAGGTTCGGTCCACTTGATTGTGTCCTTAGTTGTTATTTAATTTTAAATAAAGCAGCTTCACAATGCTAATACGTCGATGTGAATTTGCACTTTAATGAAACCTCATTTGACTAACAAATAGCAACTGATCGTGTTTGTCAGTTGTGTGTCTGTTGTTGTCATTGATTTTCTTTTGTTATTTCAAATGTTATTTCAATATTTTCAAAACAACACTGTAAACATTTAATATATAGGTGTTGGGTGTCTCTTTAACATACTATATGAAGCACTGATGGCAAGTTCAAACAAGAAGTATTTTGTAATGTTGATAAAGTGCCAAGAAGGGTTCACATATTTGTTGTCTGTAGCAGATTCTTTGAACTTTACTTTGTATTTTTGCAGTGAAATGATATTAATCTTCTCAGAAATATTTCAGTTTTTATAATAAAGACATTTGCAAGAACTTTTGTAGGCTTTTTACCGCAACATTACAGTTACATTCCAGTGACCATATCAGCCATATTAGGGTGAATATTATTCTGGTGATTATTTGTGATGTCGAGGTGTCAAATGATGATGCAGAACAATTTTCAATACAGTTGTTATAATTATGAACTAAGGCCGTTCATAACAGATATGTCCAACTAGTGTAACAAATGTTACACTAGTTGGACAATCATAAACAAATGAGCTTGTATTGCATATTTGCCATATTGCTGCAGGAAACATTGAGTCCTGCGGTACAGCCACAGACAGTAGAACAGTGTTCAGTGTAGAGAGAGTCCTCATGGTCACATGACCCAGCAGGGAGTGTGGAGCAGCTGTTCCCAGAGCGCTGCCCGCCGCCCGTTAACTAACGAGCTGCTGGAGCACCAGCAGATGTCCGCTACGATCTGCTCCAATGCACATACACACAGAACACAGCTCTCACACACACACACACACACACACACACAGGAGAACACAGTTCTAACACACACACACACACACACAGGACAACGCAGCCCCAACACACACTCAAACACACGCAGGGGAACCCAGCTCCCAACACACATGCAGGACAACAGCATGGTGCTATAGTGCTATAATGCTCACTGTCTTGTGAACTCTGATGTAACCGGACTCCAGAGTCTGATCTCATTTGATCGTTTTAGAGCTATTTCTTAGTCATTCAGCAGATGCTTCAATCCACAGCAACTTAGTGTACCCCCCCGCAAAAAAATCCTTCTTACTTACTTATTGTATGTTCATACATCCTGGCAATTAAATAGTACTGAGCATCTTACCCTAGTTATACATGCTGTACCAACAGTAATATGTTTTACTTTCTACTGACAAATGTACTTATTGCAAGTCGCTTTGGACAAAAGCGTCACCCTGACCACTACTGGCGGGGGGGGGGGGGGGGCCCCGCCCGGCCGCGGGGGGCGGGGCGGGGGGGGGGCCCCCCCCCCCCCCGATGGTGATATAGTGGGCGGACTCACTGAGGACTAGAAGATGGAGGCTTGTACCTCCGGGCGTCCAGCCCCTCCCAGTAGGGCTCAACGCCGGGAAGGGGGCTAAGAGGACTCCTGTAGAGGTAAGGCGGGAATAAGACAATAAGAAGCGAGGACAGAGAGAGGGAGACAGAGAGCGAGAGTAAGAGCGAGAAAGAGCGAGAGAGAGAGAGAGAGAGAGAGAAAGAGGGGATAGGGAAACAGGGCTCCAATGAGACATCTGTGTGTTAAGAACAAGCGTAGAAGAGAGAAAACAGACATTGCGAAAATGGTTATGAGAAAGAAAGAAAGAAAGAAAGAAAGAAAGAAAGAAAGAAAGAACGAAAGAACGAAAGAAAGAACGAATAATGTTGGCAGACAAAAAAGTACAGACAGAATGCACATAAGAGAAGCAACAAACATTGCTCATGATGCATTCAGTGAGATTAGAAGACAGAAGACTCTTGATATCCAAGAACAACCCAACATGTTGAAGGAAACATGTTGAAGGAAACACACACACACAATCCACAATATGTTTAATATAATGTCATAACACTGAACTTTCCAAAACAGATGTTACAAAGTGCACATCTCAGCCAAGAAAATGTAAGGAATGATAAAAAACATACATATATATTAATATATATATGAAATGTTTTTGAGAAATATCATATATATTAAATATATGTTTTTGATAAATATCAACTCAAAATATAGAATAAAAATAATAAAAATAAAGCCACTACTTAAAGGCCCCACGTTATGCTGAATTGTGCTGTTAAAATAGAAGTGGGTCAGATACATGTCTGTTGGCAGCTCTGTAGGATCACGAGATGACCAGAACATAAGTGTTAATAGCAATATATAGCGGTGTATCATCTGCATAACAAACAACACAACTATTATTTAAAAGGACCATAAGGAGAGGCAATAATTGGGCCTAAAACTGAACCTTGTGGCACTCCAAACTTAATAGAGGCTGGAGTTAAGTGCTGAACCACTTACTTAACTCTTAAGAACTGTTAATTCTACAGTTTCAAATGCAGCATTGAGATTAAGAAGAATTAAAATAGAGCATGGACCTACACATTTGAGATTGGCCTGCAGGATTCAAGATTAGGTTTGTGAAACAGGGATAGCATATTTGAAAACAGCTTGTGTAAATGTGAACAAAATTGACCAATGGCTAATGAGAAGTTAACACAAATGCACAGATTGCCAACATAGTCAATAACATGTCTCATATTCAGGTAGTTTCTTTCAGCAATGAAATGGGTACCATGAGAGTGCTCAACAATATGTCATGGTATGACATCAATACATGATTCACAGAGTGTGTCAAGATGAGTACCAAAATAAAAGGCCCAAGGCTGCAAGGCCCACAAACTTCAGTTCCAAAGTGCAGGATCAAGCCTTGTGCCTGTTGACAATGCAAGACACAATCCTGACCTTTCCACGCACCTATTTTTGCT
Source organism: Merluccius productus (assembly GCA_027122695.1). NCBI lineage: Eukaryota > Metazoa > Chordata > Actinopteri > Gadiformes > Merlucciidae > Merluccius > Merluccius productus. The sequence continues at coordinate 9,329,219 of JAOPJI010000128.1, read as the reverse complement.
GACGCAGCATATTGGTGTTTCTAACTGGTGAGGATAGCATTTTCCATCAAAATGCTCATTATCGAACAATGCCACTTTTCCTGTTGCCACCTGCTAGAACGGCCAAGCAAAAGTACATTGCTGCCCCCATGCTCATTTATATTATTTATTTTGGTCGTATCAGGGTTCTTGACACCGGTGTTCCCCTGGCTATGAGATAAAATAAAAGGTTGAATGTTCTTGTCCTCTCAGCAGAAAAAAACCCTCCTTATCTTCAGAAGAGTGGAAAGATATCCAATGAATCATCCTAGGGCTTTTCTATTCCAGGTGCAGTCTTCTGAGTATTATGACCTTGTGGCTGCTCCCACAACTCTCCTCAGATGTTGGTCCAGGCGCTAAAGGGTTGGAGGGTCCTTTCCCAAGACGCAGCCTTTTTTTTTTTTTTTTTTACCAGTGGTGTATAAAGCAGTTTGTAGGCTGTTTGTGTAGCAGTCTTTTTTCCACTGGTGCATGATGCTGTTGCTGCTGCTCCATTAAATGTCTTCTCAAGCATGAAGTCATTCCTCGTATTACAAATAGGACCGCATGTCGTAGGAACGCATGCCACATTGGTGGCTGGTAGCCCCGAGCGCTGTTGTTCTTTGCAGGATGAAATGGAGCTTGATGATATTGAGACCTTGTGCCTTCAGCTTGTGGTTAGATGTGCTAACACCTCAGGGACACCATAATGAAAATTATTATAATTTTTTATCAGACAGTGGTTGACGCCCTTGTGTAAAGCTGCTTCTTTTCTTCTTGTTAAGATTCAGCACCAGTTTTCCATTTACCTGACCCATTCTGTGTTAATATGTTGGCCATAGAAAAATACTATGCTTCATACTAGCAGTGGACTGGGTAACAAACAACAAGGGTTGACGTGGAAATATGACCATGGCTATTAGGTAGGCTAAGTTACCTATAATAAAAAAGGAAAGCCTCTAGTCATTTCACTTTTGTTTTTGCATTTAGCCTAGCCTAGCTTCAACACACCAACTTCAATGCATGGACTACGACTAATATCATAAATGTTAAGAAAACTAAAGTTCAAAAGTTCAGTTTTCATTCTCCGTATTGAATAGCATGGCACAAATACTACACACCATCAACATGGGCATGGCTCATAAGCATGGCCCATGTAGTCTATACAATGAGCAGTAATGTGTTTGTTCAAACAGTAAAGGTTGCACTGTACATATACAGTATAACCTCCAGGTCTATGGATGCAATTTGCTACAGCTTGGCAATCTGCCTTGCGAAGACCATCAAACCACACCAGAATGTTCTTTGTCCGCATGTATGACAATAATACGCGGCAATAAGCACAGTAATAATCATCATCGCAAGGGGGCTATTTTGAAGCAATGTATGAAGAAATATCTGGAGGAGTAGGAGTTACTTACGCTGCCTCCATGCTCTTTCTGCAGTGTGTTATGGATAGAGGTGGGTCTGAAAGAGAGAACAAATATAATTAAAATGACACAAATCAATGTTTTTTTTAAATTACAAATGCTGTTTATGAAATGAATTAAAGGATTTTAAAAGGATTATCATATGATCCTGTATGATTGTAGTGTTGATTACCATATTTAACAAAGTGACATGTTTAAGTTAACTTTGTTGAATATTATAGGATCTGTCACTCACATCCCTTGGTAAACAGTTAGCAAGTTACAATAATATCTATTATACGCAGTCTTCAGATTTACCAAACCGATCATAATAATGTGCAAGTACTAAAGTACCCAACATGGGAAAAATTATCCAAGGGATCAAAAACAAGACCTAAAAAGAGTCCTTCCAAAAAGTCAGATTTGTTTACACTGGAGGGACTATGAAGTGTAGTTGTCTCTGATCTCCTAGGTCTTTATACAGACAGGCACATTTGACATATATGTATGTACATAAATATGCTATAATTGTAATAACACATATAGCAGTAATAAGGTTTTATAGCATTGTCCCCTTGGAGGTTCCAGAAACGCTAGGCCTAATTTGAACAAAAACATTATTATGTAGAATAACCTTGAGATATGACAATGTTCAACAAAGGCAATGTTGCAAATCCCATTCCTCCAATGAATATCTCCCATTAGCCTTTCTTCCTATACTGTACACATACACAGGTCTAGATACACACGGCCAAATTACATGAACAATCAGTTCTCCTTTATCCCTATCCACCTCCACCAGACGCTTTTATCCAAAGCGACATACACAGTCAGGGAATTCATATCTAGGTCATCAAGGAGAGGGAAAAGGTTCGACATCTAGCTCGAGGATGATCGAACCTCACAGGTTCGGGATTCTGCAGACATTAGGGAGGGATTAGACCCCGGTAGTCAGTACCATCGGGAGTGGACCACTGCGGCGCTCACCTCGTTTCCTCTTAAGCTTGCGCCGGCGCTGCTTGTTGACAAAGCAGGCGGCCAGGGTGCTGAAGAGGACAGCGGCAGCCAGGAAACAGATGGTGGCGACGATGCCCGCCACCACAGGTCGCGCCAGACCTCCCTCCTCCACCATCTCCGGAGGCGGGAAGAAATCTGGAAGAAAAGGAGTTGGGGGGGCGGGGGCCGAGACCAGGAAGGAGAGGGATGAGTGTGAATGGTTAAAGTATGGTTGCATTACAAAGACTACATATAGTGTGAACGTTTAGGAAATGTTTGTTTCAGCAGTGGTTGCTTGAGGAACAGCAAATCTGGATGTGTCAAGTCAATACAGCTGGAGTTATTTGTTAATTTCGTTTGATTGTTGAATGTTTGTGAAGCTATTGGTGAAATGTTTAACCTAAATCGAATTAATCCTTTCATTTTCCTTTCTTAACACACATAATAAGACAGGTTCGCTCACAGTGTGGAGAGGGGATTACTGATTAGCTAAGTGTTTGCACAGCAAATGAAAAGACTCATCTAATGAGTGTCAATGGTGTGAAGATTAACTTGAACAAACACATAACGAGCTTACGAGCTCACGACTTACAATTTAGGTTTAGTTTGACTTTAGTGTTGCGTAGCAGATGGCTTCCAAGACAGGTATTAAGTATAATGGTGACATTAAGTAGCCGAATAGAGAGACTCAACTCATCAAAAACCACAGGAAAGCCTTCATTCATCGAATGATGGTGTGATTAAAGCCGTCACATTACATACAATTTGTAATTTCAGCATCATGGAATGCAGCCTCGAGGTGCATGTTTTTTCATGCAGTTTGCTGAGCCTTATGAATGCACGTTGCAGCATAATGATCAACAACCATTAAACCAATAAGTGTGTCACGATATCATCTTGCCGATCCAGATTCCTGGGCTTAAGTTTTTCAAATAGATAAATGATGTCATTCTGTATCTTGAGTTTTTGCTCTACCGTACGATGGTGACAGTTGTGTCTCCGCTCCCACCAGCAGAGGGCAGCATAGCCCTGGCTGTGGTGCCGAGGTTCCCCGAGAAACGTCTGTTCTATAAATGTTACCAACCGCTTCTGTCGCCGCCGAAGAGATTTGTACTCGGTGACCTCTGCACAGCATCCGCATCACATTTTGAGCGGTTTAAAATTCACCCTCGCGGGGGCCTTTCAGTGCCGCCATCGACATCTTCACTGACAAATCTCTCTCTCTCCATCTCTCTCTCTCTCTCTCCATCTCTCCATCTCTCTCTCTCTCTCCTCTTTTCTTTTTTTAAACATCTAACAAGTTCAACGCAATCCAAGAAAGGGGGGGGGGGGGGTAGGACAACGATGATGTCATACTTTTCAGGACGGCACAAAGGAGGATGCGCGTGCTGCAAGGTAAAATGTAATAGTGCTGAAAAGGCACCACGTAAAATTGGACCTGCTGTGTGTGCAATATATTTCACAGCACTCCTCCTCGAGTTGAGACATGTTAAGATAACCCCGTGGGTTAGAGAGGCAAGTTTACCTCATGTAAGCTTGCGTGCATGCGTGTGTGGAGCGCTTGTGTGTGTGGGTCTCAATGCGCTTACATTTTTATCCATTTTTATCCACCATGCCACAGATTTCATGCATTTTATGTCTATATATGTGTATATGTATGTATACATGTGTATATCTTTTTAACTTTTTGGTATATAGTTTGCTTTAAAATGTATGTAAAGTGTCTGTGTGTCATGAAGAGCGCTTCAAATAAAATGCATGATTATTATTGGACAGGATTACCTCAACAAATACATTCGGCTTCTCTTTAATTCGGACTGTGCACGTATCGTATTGTGTCGTGGGGATAGTCAAAGTCAAAACGATAGTCAAAACGGCGCGCGCCCTCACCTGTGCTGGACACGCCCACTATGTTACTGGGCTCGCTGACCAGGTCGTCCATGACGGCCATGATGCGGAACTCATACCAGGCCTCCTGGAGGGGGAGAGGGAAAACACGTTCACCTGCTGCTGTAAGTTAAAGGAACCTGACAAGTGCCCTGCGGTACCTCACGTAGCCAGGTCCATGTGCCACCGTCCCGGCTACATCAACACACAGAGAGCACTACGACAGCTATGTCTTGCTCTATGTTTGCTCTGTTCCTAATGATGAGCTAATAATCGAGTACACTACAGTATCTTATATATTGTATATTTCAGTCAGGAACACTCTTCATAGTCATAGATTTAACCATTTATTGCAACAAATGGAAATACAGTTCTGCTCGGCATCGCTGGCTCCGCTCTTAAGATGCTCCCTGGATTAGCCTAGCAGTATGCAAAGCCAAAATAGGGAGCATAAGGCAGGAAACCCTCTCATGGGTATACAAGAGTGGGTGGCCCAAGCAAAAACATTGAAATTCGGTTCAATGCCTCGATTCATCATCATACATACATACATGCATACATACAGTTCTGACTAGTTCAGCGCAACATATGGCACTAAAGAGTTGTGGAGGAAGTTATCGGAACACACATGTTGGTCATTCTCTATTTTTCTTTCTTTCAATTCATATATAGTATACATATATATATATATATATATATATATATGCTGCTAAAGTTTGGCCATAGAAACATTCTGGCCATAGAAGACATTATCCAAAAGTAAAGAAAATAGGGACCACTCAAGTTTTGACTTCAATATGTTTTTATGTCAAAGATAAGTAAAAAGGATTTGAGGGCCCTAATGTGAACTTGAATAAGTACTGACATATAATCAATTGTTTCTTCCTTCAGAGAATTGAACGTTGAAAACACGCCTCTTTAAGTTCAAAATATCCACCATGTCACTTGTCGTCTTCTGTACCGATAGTGCTCTGATACCGCATCAATATGAGGACAATCCCCATTAGTAACCAATGTGTGAACTGTGCACTTTAACACCAGCACATCATACAGTACACCCACACACACACACACACACACAATTTTGTGGAGACTGACAAATAGAAAGTCCCTTGTGGGCCAATTACCTCCATGGTTGCAGTAAAAGAAAAAAAATACAAATAACACCAGCAGCGGGGTGCAGGGTAGGTACAGTATATTGATCAGCGAGAGAGCGAGAGACAGAGACGGATAGAGAGAGAGAGAGAGAGGTATAGAGACAGACAGACAGAGAGAGAGAGAGAGAGAGAGAGAGAGAGAGAGAGAGAGAGAGCGAGAGAGCGAGAGAGTGAGCGAGTGAGAGGTATAGAGACAGAGACAGGAAGAGAGTTAGGTAGAGTGTGTAGGCGTACAGGTAGGGTTGTCGAGTGTGAGGAGAGGAGAGGAGAGGGGGGGGGCTGTTACAGTTTTCGACCAATAGCAAGCCTCCAACACGCTACGTCAGGAGCGACAGCTGACTGGTGTGAACAAGACACGGGACATAGGTGTCCCCGTACGTTCCCTCGAGTGATCAACGCATACGTCAACCAGAGGCTATAGTTGTTTTCTGTCAGGTTCACAAAAGGTTTACTCCTCGCTGAACACAATGTAACATCGCCTTAAACATTTTGTGTTGCTCCGATGCTCAAGTCAATCTACATTTGTCTTTCATTGTGGCGTCTGTACTGCTGGAAGCTTTTCTAAGTAAAAAAGCAGTTGTCTTCTATCCCCTTGGATGTGTTTGTCTGTGGTGCAGTTCACATTAACCTTTATGAATATGGATTTGTCCGCACCTCACCACAATAACTATGGGGTTTCATTAACCACAGCACCAACAAATGCATTCCTTTCCTTGAGGATGCTTTTCTTATAAATAAATAAATACAACTGAAAACAATACAATGTCAATGTTTTCATCATTATGTATTCCGCTGTGCGTTTCACCTTCTTCCACCCACGCCGAAATAATGGAGATTTATGTAAAAGTACACATGAAAACGTGCAAAAACGTTATGAGCAAACCTATGAATAGCTTCATGTTCAACATTTTGAAACTGTACATCTTTGGCGTTCACACTGGATGCATTATTCATCATCCATTCATTCGGGAATCCACCTCCAGCCATCCTTTTTTTTTTTTATCGATGAATGAAATGATATGAATATGAAAGTATGCACGCATCAGAAAGCCGTCTGCCTCTCCTACACCACCCCCACCACCACCACCCCCTTCCTCCATCTTGTATTACCTGAATCAGGTCCCTGGCTAGCAGCTCCGTCTCGCCGGCGGGGATGCTGTCGTCCAACACGTCCCAGCGCTCCCCCAGGCGGAACTCCATGATGTAATGCTGGATCGGTGCTGTGTGATTGGCAGGAGGGATCCACGTGAGCAGGACTCCCTGCTGCGTGCGATTGGCTGTGAGGCACCGTGGTTGGGTAAGCAGCACCAATGGTTCAGGGGTACTTATAGGAAATACTGAGGGGGGGGGGGGGGGCAGAAGATTGGGACATGGGTTGTTAGACGATTGAAGAGTTGACATGCATGGTGATTTAATAATAGTAAACCCTAACCCTAAATAGGAAACCCTAAGCCTAAAACCGAACCCTTGAACCATAAACCAACCCCGAAGACCCTAAAACCTAACCAGACTATTAAACCCTAACCCTAATCTTAACCCTAATAGGAAACCCTAACCCTAAACCAAACCTTTGAACCATAAACCAAACCCTGAAACCAAAAGCCAATAGGAAACCCTAACCCTAAAACCAAACCTAACATATCAGTATATACAATGTGTGCTTTTATCTGTTTGTTTAGACCTTTTGCAAGTCCATCTCTAATACACCCCTGCCACACGCCACCTTAGTGGCTTTTGCTGGGGCCCTCTGACGCAGGACACAGGTAGATATTGCTTTGAAGATGCATTTATTGGAGATGGTACATGCTGCCATGAGAGAGGCTCTCTCCTGAGTGTGTGTGTGTGTTGATAGCTGGTTTATCCTGGGTGCCATGATTGCTCTGCACCACAGCATTTTCTTTCCCTTGTAATCCTGTATAATTAATAAATGTTGCAGTTTGTAGTCTAATAGGTTCAACCCACTGTCTACGAGGTCGCGTTACACCATCGTCATATTGTTTTGCAACGCAGTCCTATTCCATCGGGCCCGGTTGTATCTTGTTGCCAGATGCTTGCCAATAGACAGCCCTCGCATCGCCTGATAATATCCATCAAGGCTGTTTTTAATATATTTATTCATTTATGTATTCGTGGCGCTGCCCTTGCCCACGGCCGACGCGCGCGCACACCCACCTAGTGTGTTCACAGTGACGACCTCGCTGAAGGGGCCCGTGCCCAGCTTGTTCTGGGCCAGCACGCTGAACTGGTAGGCCGTCTCTGGCTCCAAGCCGGCCGCCAGCAGCCACGGCTGGCCCCCGGGCACCGGGACCGACAGCCAGTCGTGTGGTCCCAACCGCTCCCTCTTCAGCCTGCAGGGAGGGGGGGAATGGGGGAAGGGGGGGTGAGCATGGCCTTACTGAGATCGAGTTAGAGTGGAGCTGCGTGCTGTTTTGCCTGTCGATGGCTCCCTGTGATGTATGATGCGCTCCAGCGGTACATAATATATAGAGTGTGGAAAGTCCTAGCTCAGCGATACCGGCAGGACCACGCGTAATATAAATGTGATAGTTGTGATGGAGCTTGCTCGTGCAGTTTGACCTTATTTGAACTCATCCAACTGTCCTAAAGTATTGTATTCTGATACGCACATCAGTATACAAACAATTAGGCATTAATTCAGTACACAACATAACAAGTACAGAGTTCAAACATGTTGCCGTTGGTAAGCCCATGCTGCACAGCCATACAACCTGCTGCCATGCCCTGCCCTGTATCCATGCCCTGCACTATAACCATGCCCTGTAACCATGCCCTGCCCTATAACCTTGCCCTGTAATCATGCCCTGCACTATAACCTTGCCCTGTAACCATGCCCTGCACTATAACCATGCCCTGTAACCATGCCCTGCCCTATAACCTTGCCCTGTAACCATGCCCTGCCCTGTCACCAAATACAATGTACTGTACATGCCGTCTATTGGTAAAGCCCTCTGATGTGGTTTTCATGAACAAATTAAGTGCAACCCCCTATTGGAATATAAGGTACTACACCCCTAAGACGACCAAATTTAACCTAGCTGAACGTCCATTCAGATAGGCTAGTAGTTGCAATAAAAAAGAGAATTGAAAAACATTTATTATTAGAAGATAGTAGCGTCTATATCTCAAAATCACTGAAAATAAAGGAATACGTTCAATGGTGTGTAATGACAAAAATAAATTAGTCTGTTAGATGCTACAGTCCATAGCAACGGTCTGTTACTCAGAGCAGCGGTCTGTTACTTATAGCAGCGGTCTGTTACTCATAGCAGTTGTCTGTTACTCATAGCAGCTGTCTGTTACTCATAGCAGCGGTCTGTTACATAGAGCAGTGGTCTGTTACTCATAGCAGCAGTCTGTTACTCATAGCAGCGGTCTGTTACTCATAGCAGCGGTCTGTTACATATACCAGTGGTCTGTTACTCATAGCAGCAGTCTGTTACTCATAGCAGCAGTCGGCTATTCAGAAATAACAGACCGTAGAATGCCGAAATTGACCAATCAGAATCGAGTATTCAACAAAGCCATGTCATAAGGCATAATATCACTGCAGGTCCTCTCTGTTATCTGATAGCTGATATTCAATAAGAGCCCTCAGTGTCTCCAGCAGGGGGTCGGTGTGTAGGTCCTGCGACGATTATCTCATTGGAGCTGCCAACACACTGGACATTTCATCATGTGTGTGTGTGTGCGTGTGTGTGTGTGCGTGCGTGCGTGTGCGTGTGCGCGATACACCGGTGGTGACATAAGCCAAGGACACGAAGCGTTGTTGTATTGGTGCGAATGAGCGGCCATATTTCAGTGTCCACAATGCAAGATGGAGTGCTGAGTGCTAGAGAGGAGGGGGATGAATGGACACTCATGCCTATTACTCTTGCAGCGAGACTCAGACAAGCTAATAGAAAGTTATTGATGTCTGAAGGTGATGGCGATGACACGCTCGCGGTAAAGACGCAGCGCCACCCACGGAGATGGGGTGTAAATGTCACCAAAAAAAAAGGGTGACATTAATGTGAAAATATAATGTGTACATTTTCGTTTATTAGTGCCGTCTCCCTGCCCTAAAACCTAATATGTAGAAACTTGAAATACAACCTTATGTGGAATGCATAAAAACATTGTTAAAATTCTTTCCGAGGAACAAACCCACACTTGGGTGGGTGATTTATCGGCGTCATAAAAATTACAGCTGACTGAATCGCATAAAGTTTTATATCCTCCTCCGAAGCCGTTTCTCACTTTGCACAAAACGTCGATGTTCCAGCGGGTTCCTTGAAATATTAAACGCGTACGACCCACCGCTGCACTCCAACACTACACCGTTCCTGCACCACGTCATATTTTGCAACTGCGCGTTGAGGTGATGCAATCATGCAATCGAATGTAAATACATGAAAACGGAGAAACGACAAAGGAGAAAACTGTATATAATTTGACTGACTCATGGTGTTCCCGGGGGGGGGGTGGGGTGGGTTAACACTAGACTGTACTATCTACTCTGTACGATAGTAAACACAATCGTCAGCACAACAATAAAACACACGCCTGGAGATACACACAAACATAGTGTATATCTATTGTAGGGCAAACATAAAAGACACGAGAGCGTTTAACTGTACCGGGCTGGAAGACATTTATATTGTGCATTTCTTCCTCCCACAGTATTACCTGGGGTGGGTTTTTTTAGAGCAACATTTGGTCTACTCTCAGTTGGACTCTCACGACTCTCAGTGCAATCTCATTGTGCAATATGGCTCATAGCAAGGTCCTACAGCACTTGTTTTTGTAACAATGGCGGTTTAGCACTGAGAAGTTCGAGTTCATTTTTAAAGATAGCATCAATTGTACAAACATTTAAAATAAATACTGTATGATTTCTACAAAACTGATTCACACCGCCTGACCCTATCTCGAGGCAACGAGACAAGTAAAAGTTTGTCTCGGATCGTATTAGCGGTGGACTTGACGTCAGCCAATGTACTCACAGATAATGACTCGATAATTACAACCTGGACTACGTCTGGGTGCACAAAACACATTTAGGGTTGTAAAAAAACGAAACGCATTGCACATTGTGATATACATATTACCGCCCTCTACATAGTGGTAGACAAGGTGTGCCACAATGGGTTAATTGTTAATTAACAGCTAGCTCATTCTGAGTGGTAGTTTGGGATGTTAAAACACTGGCACAAGGGAATATATATCTACAAGGTTGGCACAAGCTTACCCACCAGGATCCTCTCATTTTCAAGCAAACCGTATGGAAAGGAATAACTTGAACCTATAACTCCATAGTTGAACATATAACTCCATAGTTACCGGGTATACATCCTATTATATGGCCTGATTTCCCCTGGTATTGCAGCGATAGAGCGTCAAAAACAGCAGCAGTAGCAGCGGGGCGTGGAGACCTCTGGGTGGTGTTTAGCACAAAGGCACTTCTTATTTTAAAATTATCTGGCTGGAAAATTGGGGAGATAAAAATACACTTTTGCTCGAAGGTAAGTGGAAATACAGCAGGCGGTGTGTAGATCCGCTCTCACTGTATTTCCACCCCTTTCCCACCGGCACCCTGAACACCGCCCAGAGGAAGAGGAATCATAGGACAAATAAAAGAAGAAGAAGAAGAAGAAGAAGAAGAAGAAGAAGAAGAAGAAGAAGAAGAAGAAGAAGAAGAAGAAGAGAAACTTCTGGAACCACCTCGAGGAACTATGTAGAAGAAGAAGCAGAAGGAGGAGAAGGAGAAGACGAGAGAAAGAAGGAAAGCAGGAAGCAAAGCAAGCAGGGATGACTCACACATGTCCGTACCAGACTGAGAATGTCTGTGGGAAGCCCCCGTCGTAGCCGGGCTCCCACGACACGTTGGCCCAGGTGGAGGACGCCACCGCGTGGATGCCGACGGGGGCGTGCGGGCTTGTGCCTGCAAGGGATGATGGGAAATTGGGGGAAACAAGTTATTATACTCCTGTATATTGGAACATAACGTATGTGTGCATGCATGCTTATGTGTGAATGTGTGTGCCCATGTGTGAATGAATGTGGTTGTGTGTGGTTGTGTGTGTGTGTGTGTGTGTGTGTGTGTGTGTGTGTGTGTGTGTGTGTGTGTGTGTGTGTGTGTGT
>JAOPJI010000128.1:9281613-9293683 GCA_027122695.1 Merluccius productus | reverse complement strand
AGAGAGAGAGAGAGAGAGAGAGAGAGAGAGAGAGAGAGAGAGAGAGACAGACAGACAGACAGACAGACAGAGAGAGAAAGAGAAAGATAGAGAGAGAAATAAAGAAAAGCAAACAGTAAATGGGAAATCAAAAAAGAAAGAAAGTAAAATCAAGGCGAGATCAGCAGTTTTGTGGCATTTTGTTCACAGGCAGGTCTGCCGGTCTGCTGCAGCATCTACAGGCAAGAGGATTGTGGAGGTGGGTGGGTTGGGGGGGTGGGGATCAGATCTATTTTTAAAAGGGGTGCAGTGAGAAGACTAACCCCCATGTGAGATCTGAACCCTGCTTCCTTCACATCTCCTCTTGTCTAGGAGCGCCGTGCTCTCCGAGGAAGAACTGGGTCGGCGGAGAAAGTTCTGCAAGTGCACCTTAAAATAATAGGAAAGAAACAAGACGACTGCTGCGGTGCTTAAGGAGAACCCGGCGTGTCAAACCGGGACCGTGGGAACGTCTAGACTCATGAAATGTTCGTTCATCATTTTTGGGGGGGGAGTTACGTTACCTACGCTCGCTCATCGCAAATTGCACATTGTGGTGTCCCCGTGTTTCGTTCTTTCGATTTGAAGCGTGCGTTTTATTGTTTCCTTTTGAAGTGTGTGCAACATTTTATAGTGACGGTAATTAAACCACCCGAATGGAAGTAATGACTGGTTCAGTCGCTAGCATAATTTAGCATAATGTAGCACGCTCTCCCACAACCTATACATCACAAGCTGTTCCAATGCCAACGGGGGTTATGTGGCTGAAATGCTGAGACTCATCCGATGTGTTAAACAATCTCCAAGTGTAACTTTAGTTTGAATATGCGGGAGGGTAGGAAGCCGTTTCACTTGTCATCATGCTACATTAACGAAGGGATAATAACCCTGATCTCATTAACGTTGGATGGGTTTTTTAACCCTTCTAGCCCATCCAATGAATTTCCGTCTCACGTAGCAACACCAAACCACCGAACATTTCAGGGTACCCTTTTTTAAAAAGAACAAAAGGTCACAATCACTTTTCTGACTTTGAATAACTACGAATGCTTATGAATACCTAATAAATAAGAGAGCGGGTCACCGTAACGTTCAACGACATCACCACACACAGTAAGCACATGATTGCATTCTTGCACGACACGGATGTCTTTTACAGGCTACCATCTTCATAGCAAGTAATGTGTTTAAGTGCAACCCCCAACACCTAAAGAAAAATGAAGACGTCTCTGGCCTAACACGACATTCCCAGTAATATCTTTAGGCCTCATCGTGTACAGACCAGGGTTGATGAGCAGAGAGCTGTGGGGTGCTAGTCAGACGTCACGGATGGATATGAGCTGATGTGCTGCGGGGCCACAAGGGTTTTGGCGTAGTCTAGTGTGTCGTTTACCATGGCAACCAGCGTACCAACCTATGTCACAACAACCGGTGTCCCTCGATGTCTCCGCATCGGTTTGTATATGTGCACAGTGTGTGTGTGCGTGTGTGTGTGTGTGTGTGTGTGCTATAAGTGACGAGATGCATGCTCCAACAGCAGGGCGAGCTGACTATGCGTGTGTGCAGCATATGTGGCTGGAGCAGTTCTTGAGATGCGAGAAGTTCTGCGAATGTGCAGAACATCGCATCCCACTGACTGTGTGACTCACATACGATAGAGGATGACTATTATGGACCTCGCAGCACCGTTTTCGCTTAGCTTGGACCAAAACGCCACAGTGAGTATTATCCACTGCTTGTGGACATGAACGTCAGCGGCCCTTCGAATGGTCGGTCGATGGCTACTTAAGCATATACTGCGGACACCTACGCAATAAACACTATCTAGAGACTTAATGTCCTGTGGTTGCTGGGAATTATGCCAGGTCAGCTCAGCATTTAACAGAACAGATTTTAAAAAATGTGTGCGATGTACAAAAACATACTGCTAATTAATATCCATCGTTGAGTGAACACTAAACGCGGCCGCACTTCAGTGGCTGGGGTGTCGTTCTAAAACAGTATAGGTGGGCACTCAAGATGTTGAGCATTGCTGGAAGTTATATCTTGGAGGCGTTGGCTGGTGTCAGAACAGAAAACATCGGGTTGTATTTTTGTATTCATTTTTAAACACACGACAGCTACTTCCGCAGCTATTTGTATGTCATTCACTGTGTATTAATCGCATATGTTTTCAGACATCCTGTATGTTTTCAGACACATTCAGAGGCCGGGCTGCTGGACGCTTACCGTTGACGGTCAGGTGCACCCAGCTGCCGTTGTTGAAGGTGTCATAATGCTGCTCCAGCATCAGCACCTTGCACTCGTACCAGCCCTGGTCTTCGGAGCGCACTTTCTCTATCCGCAGGGAAGACTTGCCGTGCAGACTCGCCCGGCCTGCGGTGAGTGCGGAAAAGTGTGAGAGGAAAGAGAGAGAAATAGCGAGAAACAGAGACAGGGAGAGATGATGGATGGAGAGAGAGAGAGGGATGACAATTAATCAATAGATCTTTAATAATATCGGAGCAGATTCACAAGTTTAAAATAACCCTCACCATTTGGACAAGGCCTGCAGGCCTGCAAACCTCCACTTGCGTTTACTGAGAGTGAAGTGGCGCCACAGAGTGTAACTCGGACGATGTCAACAAGATTAGGTTTGACTCCCTGGACCCCAAACAGTGCTGTGTTCTGGAGGATTAAGTGAGTTTACAACTCCTAGTGACACATTGCTGATGGATGCATGGGAAGGGGTTCGGTACCCCAAAAGTTTTGCACTCAATTTTAACTTTCTTTCTGTGGGGGATGAAGAATGGGGATTGGATGAGGCCATGCTCATACAAACAGTTTGGCGATGCGTTGCGCAACCAGCAGGTGTTAAATAATGACAATAACAAGATGACGTATTGGCTGTCAGTCACGCCGGGCATGATTGATACTCCCAAAGCACAAAGTTGTCATTTGTGTTGAGTTTAGGTCCTTCATAAAAAAAAAAACGTTAGTATTAACAACCAATTGTTGCTTCCCTTTAAATCGCTGGGAAAGAATTGTTGAGCTTCATAAAGTATGGCTTGCGATTATGAAGAGATGAAAGAGACGAAACACCTTTCCACACCAAAACCTGCCACTCAAGCCCCGACCGCCACACCCTGCTGTCTCTGACAATGATGTGAGTGATGACTTCCGTTTAGACCTGTGCCAAGGAAGGTCATTACTTCCTGTGGCGGTACAACAGTGGCCAACATAATGACATCAGAGCCCATTTGGGTTACCTTCTATCAAGACAGATCCACAGCATATTTTGAAATTGACTAGGACTAGAGGAATTAAGGAATAGCTTTTTCTAATGCGAATGCTGCTGTTTCCCCTGGGCAATCCTGGCATCCAGATCATAACAGATGGTGGCTGGCAATATGGGCTAAACAAAGGGCTTTCCGGCAGCACATACCAGCTCAAAAATAAAACGTCAGCATTATCAAAGCCTGACTATCCCTTATTAATCCTCTGCCGTGCTTCTATCCTCTCCACTTAGGGAATACTCCTGACTTCTCCAAATCCCTTGCACGCTACTAAAAGGTAAATGTAACAGTATGTGTAGACGTGGGAGCAATGAAATCTCTCTCCAGAACCTTTAAGAAGAATGTAGTTGTTAACTCGATTGGCTGCGGCCAGTTGCTTTAGCGGTTAAGGATTTCGACTTCTCGAAACTCCTGGGGTTTCTGGTTCACACCCTACAGGGCCAGAATCTGAAAATAGCTGTTACATCGTGCATTGGTGCTGGTGCAAGGTGAGTGCACTAGAGGTAAATGCAGCGGTACAGTGGCAGTAGAACCACAATGTTGAGGGCGTCAAGACCGATGTGGTGGAAAACCCTTCCTACTAACGGGAATGATGATGTTTTTTTTATAATATTTCACATCCAGGGGACCGCAAACAATAGTACCAAGTGTGCCATGGAAATAATTCATGAGTTTTTACTCAAGGCTCACCACACTCGACATTGTGATCCTACATGCCATCCACTGTAGCTCTAGTGTTTTTCTTACCATAAGTTACATCACGTTCAAGTTAAACAATAAAAATACATTTTAATTTTAATTAAATTCAAAAAACGTACTTTCCCTGCATTATTTAACCGGGGATGCCCACCTGCTAGTCCAAAAATCCCCCGTTGTCTTCTACTTATGGTCTTGTTTAAGGCTTAACTCTTACTTGTTCACTTGCAATGAGTATAAAGCACCACTAATGTGCTGTATACATGGACCTGCTGAAAGGGACACTTCTGCCATCATGTGCACTCCAAATAGTCTATAATTACTGTTGCCTAGTATAGTATAGTGAAGCCACTAGGAGCTTTCTCTATTCCAAAAACGTTTCTTTTTTTAACGTCAGGCACAGACAATTTCAGACTTAGGTAACTCATGCCGTGAGTGAAAGTCTTTAGCGAACCGAGGACGGGGTGAAATAGTGTGGCAAACTATTCACTCATACTGAATGAGGGAAACTCATACTGTTCATCCTGTTCTATAAAAATAAACACATGGCAATGCCATTTCATTAGGTATTTCTTGAGGGGAACAATTTCAGCCTTTTTTGTGTACCGTTCCACTCAGCGACTACATCCCACGCTGCTATAAAGCTCAGAAGAGCAATTTCTCATTTCAACTTTTAAATACACATAATGTAGCGGCAAAGCTGACTTTCAGACACATTATAATGCTTGAGGGAAGCACCCCCCCCCCCACACACACACCTTTTTTTCAGGGGGACTAGATGATAAACTGTCTACTGTCACATTACAAGGCCAATAGATACTAACAAGAATGTATTCACCGGCCAAATAGGAAAGCTGGGGATTAGGCCATGTAAGGACCTACACAGGCCACACTAGAGGACAGGAATGTTATAAAGTCATATATCTAGTACTGAGAAATGACTAAAAGAAAATGACTAGAAGATGAAACAATGCAATATACAAGACAACCGTGCATAGACAAAATTAATGAAGTGTATATTTCATGTTTAGATTGTTGCTAAATTAAGCTTGGACGGATTAGTTTGTGTGTTGTTGTTTTTTTATAAGCCCTGTGTGGAGCCCAGCTCATCTTTCTATACAGCAAAGACCCATTCAATTCCAGATTTATTTTCTCTCCTCTCACGTATGCCCTTTTCTGTCTCGGGTTATCCAGGGGCCGGATGTAACTACCCCATAGCTTCATCTGATAGTGTTTAACGTTGCCCTGTTTGTGTCGTGTCAGTAGCTGTAGTAACTCATTTGTATGTGGAGAGTTGCGAACGCCAAAGGGCAGCAAATAACCGGCAGCCAGCAGGATGTTCCTCACTCAGCTAATTAAGGAACAAGTCCAGCTGTTCCTCCAATAAAAAATCTATTCTGTCAGCTTTCTTGTCTTCGTATCTCTTCCATCAACTCCCCGTTGTCACCCAATTACAGCACGTGACAGACGCCCACTCTTCATGATTGGCACAAACGAAGATGTCATGAGATGAGTGGCCCAGGGTGCGGGAGGATTGACAGGGGTGTCAAGTTGCTTTAAGTGCTTTAAGTGCCGAAACTGTATCTATTTTTTCATGATGTTTTTTACCAAAGCCTTGCCAGACACAATTCTTGTTTGTGTTATTTATGTGCAACCGTATGTTCAAGCAAATAATGAATTCAATTCAATTCGAATAACTTCAAATAATGTCCAAGGTCGGAGTGCATTGAGACATGTGAGACAACAAAGTACAAGACAACAATTGCATGTTAAATGCAGTGTAAAATGTGCAGTACAAAGGGCCACTGAATCGCTAAAAAATGAGTCGAGTTGTCTGATGCAGTTGGGGACAAAACCTTTTGTGTCTGGCGCTATTGCGTGACCCTTTTTCCGTCTGCTATGAATGCTGCTGGGTGAATCTTGGTCCAGTCCAATGATTTTGCTACTCACGCGGGTGATCTGGTTGAGAGGGTTGAGGTGGATGCTGCTCATGGAACCAAACCAGGCGGTTATGCTAAACGGGACGGTGGACAAATAAAACAGCCGTACAATGTTTGTACGGATCATGTTTTGCTTCGTTGAAAGATGTCTTCTTGGGAAGGTTTGCTTTAGATCTACGCCTGGAACTAAATAAATGGAGAAATAAACAATAAATAATCCTTGAAGGTTAGACAGAAAAGGGACGGTGCAGATTTATTAGCTTTAGTAGATGTCTGTGGGGACTCGCTGCTTTAAAATGTCACCTTTCTTTAGTTCTGGAAAGGAGGATCCATAGGAGCACAGGACTGCGGCGGTGCTGCCCACTACCTTAACTTTTTCTCCACCATTTGTACAACTAAATTTTTCTTCCACTTCCTTGAAGAGCCAAGCTACATCCTTGTACCCAAAACAGACCGGCCCCTTTAACCTTTTCCCTGCATAATCTTATTTCCGGTAAAGTGCAAAGGAGATCAAAGAAACAATGAGTTACAGAGACCAAGGGCAAATGCATACCAGAGTCTTACAGTTGGCTTTGTGAACGCCAACTGCGGAAATGGCTAACTCCGGAAATCGTTCTTTTCAGATAGCCTGCTAATCTAAAGTGATCACAATGCATGTCTTTATGACAGTTCATCCCAGCTGGCCCGGATCTCAACCTCTGTATTTGCTCTAATGATGATGACGTATAACTGTTGCATAGAAGCTGGATGCAGGATTTGAATCGGCAGTACATCTTTAAAAAGGTCATGTGACACAATACGCTCTTTCTAAGTGTAGCAGAGCACTGTGACGGGTAGCAGCACTTTAACATTGAATATTAAGTGGCTTTCAATGGAGTCAAAAAACACTGCATCTCAATGTGTGTGTGTGTGTGGGGGGGGTGTCATTTTATAGGGACTTTCATAGCAATACTATAGGGAGGAAATTGCTCATATTGTTCACACGTTCATATAGATATATATTTTGAGAAAGAGAAACTTTGGCATTTATTGGACCAGCCAAGAACAAGTGATTGGACTTATTCTTTATTTGCAAATCCAAATCCCAGTATAGACATAAATTATATTGTGGTTCAACAAGCTATACCCTTTACATTGTATGAGATGGATGATAGTAAGTATAGCTCTTTAAATCTGTAATCTATTAACATAACCTGTTCTTTGCTTTTCTCGTAGCTGCTCATAATAAGCCATTTCCGGTGAGAAAGTGAGCATCTTGGACACAGCAGGATACCAGCAAGTATGTGTATTTGCTTGACAAATGCTGACAAATGTTGACAAAAGGTTGAATAATTGAGGTTGTTTATGCTTACCGACAGGATAGCTAAAAGGTGTAAAGGGCACTTTAATAGGATACCTACTCCTTTATCTGATGCCAACTCTGGCCGCCAGTCATATATTGACTAATGTCAACTTGTACATTAAATGCTAAGAGTACAATGCCAAATAATGTGATTAACTAGAATGGGGTTTCCATGTACAAGATACATTTTTCTTTTTACTAAAAGTTAAGGATGTGCTTTTAGCTAGGCTAAAGGTGTCATACAGAAAACACATGAAAGATCACTTGTCACATTACCTTAACTGTCCCTCCTGTTTGCTTAGCAGTGGATTTATTATATTTTGCATTAACTTTAGCTGTGAACACAAGTAGTAGTAGAACTGAGAGTATAACTTTAAAGACAAAAACTTTAAAGACAAAAAGACACTAAGACAACGTATAGAAATCTATTGTCAGTGGCAGCGCCACGGTAACTCAATTTGAGAAAATACCCATTTAAGTTCTCACAGGAGCAGAACATCGTTGTATTTTAATTACTACTTGAATATAAATTGTCAGAGAAAGTGATCTAAAATGCCATTACCAATTCCATTATCCGAAAGGCAACATCAGGGCCCTAGCTGTTTGCATTGTTCTTGGTCCCATTAGAGAAATAATTGATTCAAGAAGAAGAAAGCAACAATTTGAAAACAAATCAGAACGATAAGGGGTTCCAGATGACCTATAAACGATTATAAGTAAAGCGAGAGACAGTAGTGTATTGATGTTACCACAGGATATTTGTGGTGGTGGAGGTAATATTAGCTACTATACCAGCTTGTGTAAAGGTGCCACAGGTAAGATTTAAGTGCTATAATTTGAGGGTAATGTGTTAGAAAAGTCATAGCCATGCTTCAGCTATTAGTGAGTAAAATGCTCTGTGAGAATATCTGTTGCACTTGACTGCACCTGCACCTGACCATTTAGATCGCTCACGGCTAATTCTGACCAATCAGGGCATCTCTTCTGTGAAGCGTTTGGGGAATCCATCTTGCCTGTCAATCACATGCGTCTCAGCGTTATCATAGGGTTGTTCATTTTTAAAAAATGTGCTCTCTTTTGATCTTATTTGCTTTTACTATTTACAACTCTCAAGTATTACCTACAGCTGTTTTAAAAACCAAAACTGAACAAGCCACTGGTCAAGCCAATCAAATCAGTGTAAATGTATTACTTATAGGCTAATCCTTGAATTGTGCAAATACCTTCCTCTGATCTCCTTCAGCAGATAAAACAAAAACCCACACTGCCAACTGACCATTACAACATTTAAGGCTAAAAGATGTAACAGTTAGGGTTAGGGTTAGATTTTTGGCATTGAAAAAACGGGTCTGGGGAGATCCGATCACAACTTGCCCGCTGAAAATAAAAGGTGTTAATGGTTCCTAGATGCATTAAGGTCCAATAACAATGACCTTGCTGTGCCCACGGTGTCAGTGTAATGTGAACCACTATGTCCACCACTGACAACTGTGTCCATGTACTTGAGACAGTACGTCCCTTGCAAAAGCAAGGGACTCGCTGCACACCTCACTGACATTTCCCAGGGTGAAAGGAAGAAGACGACGGGGCTTACCGGCGTACTCGGGGTCCACATGCGGTGGGTAGAAGCGGAAGTTGATAAAGAAGGGGATGGGCATCCCATACTTGAACCACTCCACCACGTAGGGCTGACCGTTCAGGGGGTGGGGCACGTCGCATCCCAGGATGACGATGTCGCCCGCGCGCGCCGTCACAAACTGGGGCTCCTCCTGCACTCCGCGGGGGGCACCTGGGGTGAAGGCATGGGGTTTCTGGGTCAAAAATAATCGCGAGGGGTTTTGTTGCTCGTGCTCACAGCTGAAAGGTTCTGGGTTTTATCCCCCCCCCCCAAAATGTGCCGAGCCTACCTACAGGCATCCATGAGCAAGCTGCCCAACCCCTACCTGCTCCTCTTAAATACCATCATTGTCCGCCATCGTCAGCCAATATATACCATTGGCGGTATCATTATATTTTTTGTTTATGTTTATATTAATAATTGAAGAATTGCAAGCATCTGGGTTTATTAGAATGACATAAACAACACGTTGGAACACTTCCAATGATATCACCGTCATGAATGTGGTCATCACAGGAGTTATAAGCTGATATACTTGATATGCATATTTTAGGTTGAAATTCTCAACAGAGTGGGCAGTAGTTTCATAACGTGTATCTGTGAGGTGTATCTAACTCATGAGGTAAGTTGATTTTTATGCAAGTCTCTCCTAAATTACTAATTAGTAAATAGTACTGAGAAAAGTGGTTTGGGTAAGAGTGCCACACATTTCCCAATATCCCAAGCACAGACCCTTCGAGTGTTTTGAGGATCTGTGGTATATAACTCTGGCAGTGTTGGCAGTTGGGCTAGATAAGACCAGCATATAGTTAACCCAAAAAAAAGGCAAATAAATATTTGAATATTAAAACCTACAAGGAATATCCATCCAGTGTGGCTAATGTCTCATGGGGGTATTTAGAGATCATGAAGGCATCAGAATCTGCTTCAACAGTACATTTTTTAGCTAGCTCACCTGAGGCAGTCTACAAAAGCTACGAAAGAGGCAGCACAACAGTGATGGATCAAACGTTTCTCCGGTTGTTTGTACACCTTTAGCCTTTTCAGAAGAACGTAATCAATTAGTTTAGCAATGAGCAAACCCCACTGAAACATTTGGAGCATCGATCCCAGGCTAATTACTGTGTAGCTTGTCTTTATGTCCGGAGATGCGGTGTGGTAGCATTTTACACGTCAATATGGCTCAAATACACTCATGTTTGCCTCGGCCTTGTAAAGATGGCCATAAACGTCAGGTTTATTTGAGAACAGATGATGTGCCTACAGATTTCTAGTATTTGATCAAGTTCATCAGAAGCCATCGTGTCCTTGAAGGCAAATAAAGGAATAGCATATCCTGCTAGACTAGTGGATAACTCTGGAAGGATCACGGTTTAGTGTCATTATGTGCTCACTCCCTTATGTCAATTCTAATTCCTCTTGCCATTTTTATTACACAATCTTGCACATCACAGAGTGGTCCAGCCACCCGATGTGCCGTTGAAGAGGTTCCAAAGCACAAACGGTATAAACTGTTGGGAGCCATTTCATCATTGTATTTGCATTGGATGCACTTTCAGGACTGAAGTGCATTTGGACCTTGTTCACATCCATATCTTTATGAGAAGCTACTATGCCACTGCACGAGCTAGCTGGTGTTTGTATATCTAGGAGACAATACAATTGGACTATAACTGACATGGTGCACAAGTACAGCATATGATTTTAATTCAAGCATCAACCTCTTGTCTTCGCAAAAGACGCTGGACAGGTGTGGGCGAAAAAACACGCCCTATGCCACTTCCAGAATAAAAATTGTATTTGGGAAATAGGCTATTTCCCAAATATACTGGTCAGATGAAATCTGTACCACAAACTATAAACCTAAATGATACATTAGAATGGGATGTTGTTCTGAAATGTGTTAATTCATTTTGTTTCAGTAAGGTCGACATTTACATGTAAATCCCCTGCACAGCCATGTATGAAAGTAGGTAAGAAGACCTTCAGCAGCAACAATCCTGCCATGGACCATTGAAAGGAGTGCAGATCAACTGTTGATTAACACTGAACAGGTGTGTCTTGACGCACACTCATTCGGTGAATATTCTTGTGTCCAAAAACAGTTGTAATCTCAGTGAATGTTAAATGAAAAACACGCAGTGACTTTAGGCTGCTCCTTACATATGGATTCCATGGGATCGGCTTTGTATGAATCCACATGAACGGGGCCCTGCTTCTTTTCCCTACTGGCTGTCCCAAGTCCGTTTGGTGCAATAAAGAGGGATGATGAAAGCATTGCATGCTATCTGTCGCCTGCGAGGAGCAAGTAGGAGCAGGGTAAAGATCAAGAGGGCCACCATCTTTAAAACCCTACATCAGGAACTTACAGTATCGCTCTCTACACACTAGGATAAAAGCACATATTAATTATCAATGACATTCATTACATCAAGGTCCATTCAGGCATCCAGACATTACTTAGGTCTGATTGGTGAGGAACAAAACAAGACACAAGAGTTTCTGTTCAAGGGGCAAAACATTTGACTGAGGTTTCAATATGGTACACAGACGCACGGTACATTGGGATTCACTCTGCAAGATTAGTTCCAACGATCACGTATAAGATGGAAAGACCTTATCAAAAGGTGAATGTGCAACTTCAATGATTCATGCCCTACCAATATGCATGAATCATGCAAGTTATTAATAACAACTACAAGTGAGGTTAAGGGGGACATTTCTATTTAGACCTACAGTCACCTTGCAACAAGACTATGAATTATAAGCCACGTATAATTGCTTCATACATGGCGAGGACGTTTCTTTCTTTTGAAAGCCGGCAGATTGATGATGTAATGTGCGTGTGTGCGCTCTCATGCTTTCTGCGAGAGTATAATAATGGAGTCTGAGCATGAACACAAGTGCTTTTCCCAGTAGCTTTTCCCTGGTTCCCTCTCTCCCTCACTCGCTCTCTCCATCTCTCTCTGATACCCACACAGAAACACCATAGAGACACACACACACACACCCTCAAGCGGCACCATGTGTTGATTGGCTGCTGGTGACATCACCACAGAAGGCGCAAAAACAGCCCCCTTGGAAGGTATGACTTCACTGTTTATACTGGGGAGAGAGAGAGAGAGAGAGAGAGAGAGAGAGAGAGAGAGAGAGAGAGAGAGAGAGAGAGAGAGAGAGAGAG
>JAOPJI010000128.1:9183820-9197572 GCA_027122695.1 Merluccius productus | reverse complement strand
ATTTTTTAAATTGAAAAACATTACACCCCCCCCGTCGCGCGCGAGGGGCCGGGGGGGGGGGGGGGGGGGGGGGGTACTGGTTCTGGGAGTAGCCAAGTCGTCATAAAGCGCCAATAAAAACACGTAACGGGTCAGACTCCGGCATCAAACAAGTCCCAGCAGCAGCAGCTGCTGCAGCGGTGTGTGGGTGTGGGTGTGTGTGTGTGTCCTGACCAGTTCAGCTGACGGTGGTTCTGGCGGGGCTTGGCGGTGGTTCTGGTGGGGCTTGGTGGTGGTTCTGGTTCTGGTGGTGCTCATTCTGGTGGTGCTTGGTGGTGGTTCTGGTGCTGGTGGTTCTGGTGGGGCTTGGTGGTGGTTCTGGTGGTGGTGCTGGTGGTTCTGGTGGGGCTTGGTGGTGGTTCTGGTGGTGCTTGGTGGTGGTTCTGGTTCTTGTGGTGCTTGGTGGTGCTTCTGGTGGTGCTTGGTGGTGGTTCTGGTTCTGGTGGTGGTGCTTGGTGGTGGTTCTGGTGGTGGTTCTGGTGGTTCTTGGTGGTGGTTCTGGTGGTGGTGCTTGGTGGTGGTTCTGGTTCTTGTGGTGCTTGGTGGTGGTTCTGGTTCTGGTGGTTCTGGTGGTGGTGCTTGGTGGTGGTTCTGGTAGTGGTTCTGGTGGTGCTTGGTGGTGGTTCTGGTGGTGGTGCTTGGTGGTGGTTCTGGTGGTGCTTGGTGGTGGTTCTTGGTTCTGGTGGTGCTCGGCAAGCGGCGCGGTGGGAGAGCCGTGCGCGTGCACCACAACAGACGTGTCGCGGCCGGTCCTCGCGCTGCTGCTTGCTGCTGCTCCACGCGCCCTCATGTGCGCGCTCCCGCCACACACACGCGATTCATTGGATATCGGCGCGTGCTCCCTCTCTCCCCCTCCCTCCCTCACTCTCCCCCACTCTCTCTCTCTCTGCAAGTTGTCGTACTACCAGGGGGCTTGGACGGCGGGTCGCGTTAGCCTCTCGTTAAGTTTGAACCTCGTAAAAAGGGCGGACGTGAAAACGCGTTAAAACGGGAAACTTTTTGGGAGGCAAACCCAACGTGTGCGTCGCGGGAGCCGCGGGGTTGAAAGTGGTCCCATTGGGGGGATAAATGGTCCGCGCGAAGTGAGTTGAATCCGCGTCCCGTGGGGACTAAGGGCGGACGGGCAGGGGGGAGGTTGTTTGTTCGTAGCCGCTGCTGATGTGACGAGGGTGGGGGGCTGCTGCCTGGGGAGGGGGGGGTCGTCTAACGACGGGGTTTTAGTAAGCACATTGGTAACCACATTGGCACCACATTTTGGTGGTGGTGGTGGAGGAGGAGGTGTAGAAAGTGTCGTCCTCGGTCGGAGGAGGAGGAGGAGGACGGTCTGAACCGGCGTGGTTTTCGCCCTGATGGATGGAGCCGTGCGCGTGGACCCGCCGCTGAAGAGGACCACCCCGCCAACCGACTCCGACGTGACGGTACCGTCATCAGGTCACCACCGGACTTAAATAGGTAATTTCCCTATTGTGTTATTACTTGATTACAGATGTTGTTGTTTTTTTTTACATCTGGTCATACAACATATGCAGGCGCCGCTGACGATACGATACATCGATACGATCGGCGATACATCGTATATCGCGCCGCCAGTTTCACGTAAAGCAGGCGTGTGTGTGTGTGTGTGTGTGTGTGTTCAACTCCTGGCCTGGCCATCATGTTGATGTGATGTCGTCATGGTTGTCTGTAACGGCGTCGAGCCGCGTCCACGCTTCACGTCTAAAAAAAAAGCACAAAAAAAAGCGGTGTGTGTGTCCAGCCTTACCGGTATGTGTGTTTTTTTTTCTGTGCACGTTTCCAAGTTTACAGCTAAATAAATGCCCCCCTAATAAATGGCCATGTATCCATAGCCCGTGTTTCCAAACGTGTCGCCGATTCAATTAAGATACCGTGAAATCGGAATTAACCGATCGATTAAAGCCCACTGTAAGGTGAAAAAGGCCGTTGAAAGGTTGTGCTTCGTGTGCAGGAAATTATGTGTTTTTCCCTCTTGATTTAACGTCGTTTTTTTTAGTCCTACCAATGCACATACTCGAGGGGGTCCCTGCATGCATGGTCCTCCTGGGTCCATGCATGGGGGGGGGGGGGGGTCTGTATTCAGGAAAATAACATGGTAAATGCAGATGAGGTCCTTGGCAGGGAACGGTGAGATTTGTGTCCTCCGGGTCTTTCTGCTGTGGCGTGGTGGAATTGGGCCCGCAACGTTTAGGAAACGGGCCCAATGACTCATCAGTTAAATGGCCTGTATTTATGTGGCTTAATTTGTACAGATCACAGGATATATGGCTCTATACTTATATTGTTGCACTTTTCTTGTGTTTCATTTGTCTCCATCTAATGTTTTTGATGCATTTTTTATTTATTTATATATTTGTTTCCTACATTGGCCGATAATAATATGATGGTAATTTAAACACAAGAATGAGTAAGCATGAATTGTACATACCGCAGCCACAAGGCTTCCAGTGTAGCATCACCACATGATTTTCCTTTTTTGGAAATTAATTATTTTGCTGCTTGTTCTGTAAAGGATGGCTGACATCAGGACATTCAGTAACAGACTGTGCAACCTTGTCTCCGATGCCCAATTACTGACACAATCGGCAAGCAATTGCCCCTGAAAACAAATGGCAGCATGAAAGCGCATTCAGATTTATGGCATTCATACTGATTAACTGTCTCATAGCTAAGCACTCGGCACACAGCCGTTAATAGATTTGGTTTTTGTTATCTGTAGGCTGGCCGTGTGTTGTATGCATTTTTGTTGTGTTGTGTATGTCACTCCAGTCGGGATAGGTTGCTATTTAAAAAGCCTGCATATGGTAAGCTGAGGGGTGACAAATTGTACACTGGTACGGTCTACACCACAAATCCTTGCTGGTATTGTCCTTTTTAATAGGCCTAGTTTAGAGAGAAGAACATTTGCCTATTCACCAGAAAATCTTGAGCAACAGAGACGATGGAGTAAAGAAGGCATAATGTAGATTTGATTCTCAAACTAAACCTATATGCTTGATGGAGTTGCAATCCATTTTACAAGCCACTGAAAAACAGGTGTGTTTTTAAAGTGACCATTTTCACACAGGATTGTAGGTGGCAGCATTGGGTGGTTTGTCCATGACTTTCATGGTTCCTTGAGTATAATAAATGCAATCGTTGTTATGCACCCAATACATTTAGTTGTCATGCTGTACGTTAATTTCATCTTTCACAGCTGCTGTAGCACTGCCAGTTGAGTAACTACATGCTTTAGCAGACCGTGTTGCTTTAAGATTAGGGGGCTTGACGAAATGTATTGGGATGTTGCTTTATTGTTGCCCACGGTTCATATATCTCTCAAAATCAGGCCTCAGTAACCCGGCTGTTTAGGGTTAATCAGATATTGGCCAAGGTTTTACATTTTTTGCATTGTGGTTTCACATTTTTAGCAACTACCTATAGTGGAGCAATGAGGAAGAAGATCGGTCCAATTCCTAGGGGGACTAACCATTAGAACACGTAAAAAACATTATATTCAAGTTACATTGCATGCTATATTACATTACTGGGTCATTTCAGGTATGACAGTAAATCTTATATCCTGAAAATGTTACTGAATTAATGCAAGTGAATTGGCTGCAGAGAAGCAACATGCCCCAGTACATTTATAAGGCAAAATGTCTGTTTGGGGACACTGAAATTCACTCAGCCATAAATTTTGAATTGAATCAGCCCCAGGTTCCCA
Organism: Merluccius productus; assembly: GCA_027122695.1. Classification (NCBI taxonomy): domain Eukaryota; kingdom Metazoa; phylum Chordata; class Actinopteri; order Gadiformes; family Merlucciidae; genus Merluccius; species Merluccius productus. The sequence continues at coordinate 9,193,812 of JAOPJI010000128.1, read as the reverse complement.
GACTGATTGGACCCTACACCGCTGTTATGCAACCAGCCACTTTGTTTTGTTTACTCATTTGTGTCGCTGAAACCTCTCGGGCTTTCAAAGGTCTTGTTGTTTTGGAGGTTTTTCTCTTTTCTCTCCATCCTCAGCTGCCTCACACAAAGGCAGATGTGACCTCTGAACCTGGCCTCAGAAATGAGGCAAACAGCCATTGTGCGTTCCTTCTGCATGGTCATTAATTATACATATTGCATACTCATACTCGGCTGTCCCATGACCTGAAACGCATGCAGCATGATGAACCTGAGCAGCAGGCTCTTCTCTTTTTGTGTTTTTCAATGCATACTCATTCAAGATGAGTCACAGGCCTCAGTAATGGCCACAGAACTCCCAGCAGAGATTCCTATCCCCCCGTTAAAAATTCTGGAATTGAGGATGGCGGCTTTGGTTAGAAAGCTGCCAGGATATTCCCACAATAGCAAGGCGGAGGATAATGAGGTGGTCCTGACGAAATGTAATTGTCATTCAAGGCCATCTTGGCAGCAAGCTTGTGCGGAAACTCAGCAGACTCACTTTAGGGGTACTGGGAAGGCGATACTTCTGTCTCCTGTGGTAGGGAACTGTCCCTGTTCAATATGTTGTTTGTGACAACATAGGCAAAGCTTACTGTCACCATTGGAAGCTCGCGGAGACACTTGCAGATGAGGGAGATAATTTTTTACCTCCATTTTTCACTGGTCGTATGTATTCTGTCATTTCTATTATGCAGGGGGTACTTTAAAACCACCAGCCAGATGAATGTGTAATGCTGGTTTCAATTATCCAACCGTCCATTCATGTTATTTCCAGAAACGGATAATGCTTGCAGTAGAGTGGTATTGCAGACAACGGTGACCTCAATGAATGGAGTTCCAAAACAAAGACAAAGACTGAAATGAATGAGATGAAACTCCAAGCGATATCAGCTCTTGACTTTTAAAAATAATTGTTGGTTTGTCCTGTCAGAAAAAGCCTTTTTTTGTCTAAGTCAAGTTTGCTTTGACGTGAGAATTTAATCTTTGATCAATCGTCACCTCAAATCCCTTGTATTTACAGTAGTTATTATTATGCAAATGTATTCGTGTTGGAATGCTTCTAACACTAATACACAGCCCACACAACAAGTATAACAACTAGTATCCAACTCCAGTATTTACAGAGATAATACATTTTAACTGTAAAACAATCTAACAATTTTAAATGAACACCTAATGAATTCTTTGCCTCATTTTTTTTTATTCCACAGTATATAATTGGGTAATGTTGCTATCATAATAGGTCCTCCTTGCATTGATGCTGATGTGCTACTTACCCATAGGGGATGGTGTAGGAAGGGGTCTGATCCATGACATAAAGGTTGTTCATTCCAGCAATGCATTCACTCACTCATTGATGCCCCTCCCCAAGATAACTCTTAAAAAATGCAATACCTAAACAACTGTCATACCAATGTGGATGTGTAACCCCTTTGGTTTGATCACCAGTTTTATCAGAACCCTTTTTTGTATGATTTGTGTACATAACACGGCAATAAATAATAAAGTTGGGAGTCTGAAGTGGCACCCGTTTATCCCTGTCTTTAGTTGAGCGATAAAGTTAAAGTTAACTGAGATGGGTAAAGCCTCTATGTTAAACTTTTAACCCCTTGTTTGTTGTACTTAATTTTTTACAGCCTTGTGGCATGTCTAATATCTGCTAATGGCTTTCTCAGACTAGACATGCTAATCTCTCCCTCTAACTAACACAATAATTATAGATGAATAGTATGAATGGTATTTGTACGTCCACCTCCTGTTAGTTTTTGTTTCTGTAAGTCCGCTTACAGAAACTAATTTAAAATTGTTGAACATTTGTTGTTTGGTGAGGCTTAGGTTTTGGAGGAGCATTCCAAGGCCTAGTCATTCATAAAGCATAGCCTTCTGCCGCCTCACACTCGTACATTCACTGTGGTTAAACAGTTGGGGTGCTTCGGATGCCTTGTCTGGGTGCCGTCCATCAGCTGTGGATTTTGATTTGGCCAGTAATTACGTCAATGGGTATCACTTTAGTGGGCACGTAAGAGTTATATATTACATGATTTTAATCAATCAGCGCTATGGAAGTAAATAAGTGGTTTGGTGACTGTATTGACCCCACACTTTATTTTTTAAAACAAGTATTCTTTAGATAATATTTAATATATAATATTTATTATTTATTATTTATATTTGTTTGGCCATGTCGGCACAAAAATATCTGTGTGAATGAGTGTTTTTGTTTTTAAGTGTCCTTTGTTGTAAGGTTGTACTCCCCCTCCATACACTTCACCCTGTGAAAGGGGTCTGTGCAAATGTGGCACTCCTTTTTGCTTTCCCGTCCTTCTCTCTCGACCCATCTTTGTCTGATTTTCAAATGATGATTGTGTGAAACACTCTACTGTTTTCTTGCCCCAAAAGAGTCACATGATTAATTAAAATTCTTCAGATTCCTCTACCACATTCTTTCTGACACAAATGTCTCTTGGAAATACACAATCTTCACAGTGCATCGAGAGTTTAGGAGCATATTGAATTGCTCTTATAAATGTATCATATCTGAGAGAAAGGAGTTAGTATCTATAGGAGATGGAACGTAAAGGAGAAGTTCAATGCTGATGGCAATGGGTTGATTGCATGTCTGCATATTTCTATATATCATGTGCACTGATGCTGAGTGTTGAAACCAGCTTTTTAAATCGTCTTTTCAATGCATTGAATAAATTAAGAAGAAGTAGGACAAGTTTTCAAATTTTCCTCCTACTCTCCTTCTATTCGTCATCCTTTTTTTGTTGAGTTGGGCCTCAATTTCTATAATTCGCTGCTGACATTGTTTGGATGGCTTAACCCATTTCACACTTTTCTGTCATATTTCAGTGAGCTGCACATTGTTTTGAAATCCTTCATTTTTCAAAATGTTAACCTTGTCTAAACTAATCCATCGTGATTGAGACTAGATACCGTATTTTCATTTTGTGAGTTGAATAGTAGTTTGGAAAATCGGTAAGAGAAAAAAGTAATACACTTCACCTAACCTATTTTCCTTTTCCGCGTGGCGACTTGTTTGAGAGTTGCTGGCAGAACACCAGTCTTGTATCAGTATTGTGAGTCAAAAAAGACATCTAGTTCCTTAGGGGAGATTGCGGATGGTTGGGAATGCAGCGTGCATGAATGCCCTTGTCCTTGGTGATATGTACTGATCAGCGGGAATGGAGAGAAAAACACAAAGTGCCCTTTGAGTTTGCAAACATGCTAGGATTGACAAAAGGTTTTGGATCCCTGAGCAATGAACAATGGCTGAGATGGTACAGGGTTTTTTCTTTGTACAGTTCCCAACAATTACAACAATACAATTCCCTTTTATTTAATGTTTTTGTTTTTATTGAGCTGATAGTATAGCATCGTATAGTTGCTATTCAAAACTGATGACTTTTACATTGATTTGCTTTTGATGTTTGTCTTAAAGCAGTGCACATAACATCCATCAAAAGTACAAATAGGAATCTATAAAAAAAAAAAAAAAAAAAAAAAACATTAAAAGGGAATTGTATTATTTCTAGGGAAGAGGTTAAATCCCAACAACCATGTTAAAAATAGACACATAACACAACATTTGCTAAATTGAAGCCCTTTTAGACCAACTAAAAAGTTCTACATTCAGTGTTGTGTACAGTGGACAGCAGAGGTGCCTTAGTTATGACAATTTAGGACCCCCCCCACACACACACCCAAGGTTTGTGCCCAGAATAGCTGTTAAGTTGTCCACAAAGTACACATCCTCTCTCTGACACCCTGCCCCAACCACACCCTGAATCACCGACAGACAGGCTTTGTATTCTGTTAACAAAGGTGAATTCAATTAGCAAGGTCCTCTCTGTGACATCTGGTCTGTCGGGACTCTGGAAAGGAGACTGTAAAGTAGGCATCGAATGACACGCATGATGACGTAGATTCACTACAGTAGTGTCTGTAGGGAGAACAAGCCTAAAGGCAGTATTACATGGTCGATACTTATCGCCCTAGTATTTTGCAATGCCTTCCTTGTTATTTCATTAGTTTCATGGTAGAAATAAATAAAACAAGGAAGTTTAACAAAGTTGTCAAGCTGTCAATGTCAAGCTGATTGCTAAAATGTTTAGTCAATGTCTAAAACGCATTTGAAAGAATAAAATATGAGAATTTGAATCTGCCTGCAGCTGTCTGTATTGTTTTCCCTGCTCTTTCCACTCTTTGTCTGCTTCTGTGGAGAGCACATTAAAAAAGCGACTGTATTTCATCAAGCCAACGCAAACTATTGTCACAATGCATGCTAGACGTACAGCAGCCCTTTCTGTTGTGGCCTATTTATTTCCTTTTTGGAGTTCCAGATGAATATGCACAAGCTACAGAATCAGGGTCAGTGCAGAGCATCAAGCTGTTTTGGCAGACAGCACCCAGCCATCTAACGAGACACAATAACAACTTGAATACGCATAACATCTTGCATTCACAGTGTTCAGTTGGTGCATTCTGTTTGAGTGAGTAAATCGGAGGGACATCATGCATACATACTTTATTATATTACAAAATGTCAATGGGGTTAGATGGGTAGCTACATTTATTTTCATTTTTAAGTAGAATGTGCAGAAAGACTGATCCAATATGTCCAAAAGTCAGGGTAAGCCAAAACTGTCCTTTCTCTAGTTAGATATGTTCTAACAGGTTGAAGAAGACAGATGAAGGTGGCACACACAGTAAAACACAGGAATCCTGTCAGGACAGCGTTTCTCGAACCCCTCTGCTAAGGATTTACTATGTCTCTGGAATCTGGATCCATGATAAATTACATATTGATTTGTAGTTGTCAGAGTGGGCCAATAAGCTCCATGGTAACTGATGGAGGAGGGTTTTATGTCAGACTCTCCTCTTCTCTGTGGCAGCGGATTGTCAGATTGTTAGAAAGTCAGGTCACCAAGTCTTTTGCATGTAGGCTGTGTAGAGAATACATTATTAAAGTCTGAACCTTGGTTCAAGTTAACACTCCTCATCTTCTTGTCACTGTCATATCACTCATATTTATTTTTGGGCTGCTAAGTGATTGCACTGCAGCTGCCAAGAAGACACTGCAATTATATTAATAGTTTCCAGTAAATGAATCAAGTGCATGTAGAACAATATGTCTGGCCGAACAAACAAAAATACTGATGGGAAAATATATGCCTGTAGAGTGCCTCATCTTCCACTTACTAACAACAGTTAATTCGACATTTTAACCATCTGTAATAGTCATGGGCCCATATTTGGTAACCAAACCCATAGTATATGATCTTCTCTCCATCTAGTTATAATCGGCGAGTTAAATTATTAGTATATCTAAAATCACATTTTGGTGGTATCATTCCACACATTACGATTTGAATGTTTTCATTTCGTATTGATTCATGCCTTTGTGATTGTGCTTAATGACAATAAACTTGACCTAGGTAAGCATGCTTGGTGACCCATCCTAGATTCCCAGAAATTAAAGCAGCTGAGGTCCTTGGACCTTAAACAATGCTGTGTTGTAAGCAATGCTCAAGATACAGCAATCTGTTGTGCATCAGCTTAGTGTAGTTAGACAGGCTTAGCATCTCCACCTGAAAAGATTTCAAGGTTCCTTGAAACTGTTATGATTCCTTACTATATTATTGCTCGGCTAGTCTCACAAATCAGACTGATGGCAGACAAGCTGAAATCTGGGTGAATCAGGCGCTTCTCTTTCTTTCGCTTCATATTTGTTATGATCAAGGATGTTGCTGGAAGCGGGGATCTGTCAGTGTGTAATTGGCTATTAACAGCGAGCACAAACTCGACCAGCACTGGATAAAAACTGTGTAGACTGGCCACTTTAGAAATACACTTATTAAAATTAAAATCCCCTTCTGAAAGCTTCATCTACTTGCACAAATTTAGTTTCTCTTTGGTAAAATATCTCCTTAACGAAACAGGAAACAAGGCATAACTCCGCCCCTTCATTTTTTTGGTTTCCGGCCCAGGCTCTGTGTCGTCTCCCCCAGGAAGTTATGCTATAACATAGTAGGACTGCTGGATTCCAGATTATTGCTCTGCCAAATGCCCCCCACCGCCCCCGGCTGTTACAGCATGCAGCCTGCAATGCAATGCACTTTCTCGTTGTCTAGAATCATCTTTGTTAATCCTGTTTCGTACTCATCATCCACAGGCTTGAATAATCCTTATTATGTCCAGTGGCCACCTGGCTTTCCCTCCAGTGAAGTCTACTCTCTGGGGACTCGATCCAGGCCCTTGAAGTCATTTAATGTCACCCAACAGCCCTAACCGTGGCTGACAATGGAGCCGACATAATCGACCATGAGCTCCAATTACACAGCAGCACAACCTGTTGTCGGCGTTTTTCGCCGCCATTGTTTTCCGATTCTTCTGGATAATGGCTGCCTGGTGATGCGTGTGTTGTAGAACGTTTCTTTTACTGGAGTATATTGGGTGGAAAGATTGTGGTTCGTAGGTCTCCTTTGGAAGGCTTCAGAATGGCTGCATTCGTAATGACTTTCAGGACAGCTTGCATTCACGATTCCATCAAGCTCCCATTCAATCAGCCTCTCTTCAAGCAACCACAATGCCTGAGTAACTATGAGAATGATTCTCCTTCAATGTTGGCTGCCTTGCAACTGCACAACTGTGCAGTGTTTTGGGATTATGTTAAGCCCAAATGTCTCAAATTCTCAGCGTCCCCTCTTGGGACGCCACCACATGGCAGTGCTTTAATGAATCAAGGGGCAGCAGGATGAGGACCAACTGTTAAGGATGTGCATCTCTTAACTGTTCATCCCAAACTCTAATCAACTTGTCATAAATAATTGTATGGGCAGTTTAATGGGCCCCTATTCTTCCAAAACTAAGAAATTAGAAGAATAAACTATTTTGTTAGAGAATATAGAGATATATTTAATCTCAACCTATTTTTCAGTTCCAAATAAATACAAAGCATGCACAAAGGAGAAGTTGTAGGTTATTTTTTTTCTTTGTGTTTGATGAATAAAAAAAAATACAAGGTTTTAAGAAAGGTCAGAATTAAACCTTCACCGCCGGACACCATCTGTTTGGTTCATGTCACATGTCTGAATCTTAAATTACTTTCGCCTTAGTCCTTTGGCTCTTGGCATATATGGGCTAAAAAGCGGACTCCTTCGTGAGGCTGCTTCATCAACATTCAGACCTTCCTTTGCGTTCACTGCCTGCATTTTCCCTTCTTACCTATCTGGGACATGGCCACCTTAACAAATAATTGAGTGGTGTAGTGGTTTCATATTGAGTGATGAATCAGCAAACCTTGCTCGTCTCCTGAAAATGTCCCCTGAAGGAGTCATTTGATATGAGATGTAACCGTTGGAGGGTGATACGAATATAATTGATATAGAAAAAAACAAATTCAGAACAATAAAGAGGTATTACACAGTAAAACATCTGACACATGCTGGTTTGTTTGCCAGCAACGCATTCATATATGATTTAACTTCACTTGAGTAGAGTTAGAGCAGGATTTAACAGAGGCCATGAAACCACAAAGGCAAACAATGCTAATTAATAATGACTTTAGCTGGATCAAATGTCAAGCACCATACTTTTTGAAATGGTTAAACTATAAACATGTTTTCTGACTCAAACTCGTCCCAGGAACAAATTATATTTTATTCTGACAAGGACACCTTCCTTTTTTACGCAAGACACCCTGTCTGTGAAATTCAAAGCTTTGCAATGTTTGTGGACGATCAGAGGTGAGGCACTGCCAAGGTTGGGCGTTTTATATGTTTTTCTGCTGCATTAGTTAATTAGTTAAACCCCGCCTATCTCTCTTGTATGATTGGCATGTAAGAAACTCAATTCATCTAATGATTATTTTTTCAGATTCTATAAAATAATCGACTCATTTCTATAATGTCATAAATAATAGCAAATGCCCATCACAAGTTAATATAGTCCAAAGTGATGTCTATTTGATTTGAGGATTTTTTTGTCGTTGACTTATTCATTAATTGACTTCTCGTTGCAGCCCTAATTGAAATATTTATGCGCACACAAATGAACAATTTCAGAATTGACCGAGTTCGCCAACGTAAGGTGTGTTCACTGAAAGTCCCTTTGGATAAAATCGACATGCCTACCTGATGACTAAATGGTTGTAGGGATTTATTGCTGGTAGAATGCAGATTGGCCCCACAAGACATTATTACCAATGTCCTTCCCATATGTCCTGTTCTGGTACCACCTCGCAACCATGTCCTCCCTCTTCCAGGGATTTATTTGGCCAGCCATAGTGGCCTATGTCATCGCACACTGAGTTGGGGGTCGGTGGCACGTCTCCCACAATGATGGCAGACATTTTGACGGGTCTCCTGGTGGTTGATGTCATTGTTAGCATACCGCCCCATGTTGATTTACAAGAAAGAATAAATATTTGTGTATTCAACAGCACAATGCTTGCCACATGACTCTGCAAAAACTTTTTGTTTATCTTTCCACTAGGGATTAATATTTTTCCCAAAAATGAGTGAACTGAGCTACAGTCAAAACGCAATGGTCATGTTTCAAGACACTCATGTTTCAACACTAAATGCAACAAGGAGAAATATGCATAAACCTATGGATTCCAACCTTTCCTCTTTAGTGTATTTTGTAGTAGCAATAATTATTAAGGCAAAAGAACGGCATTTATGTTAATAAACATTAGAACAAACTTAATGAAAACTTTGCATGCAGCTTAAAATTTGCTATATCTGCAAGGAATATGAAATGCCAAGTTTATTGCCTGTGATCTGTCTGCTGAGAACAGCCTCATGGAGGTGATATTTGACCATTCTTCATTGTATAGACAAATGAAATTGACAAAAGTAATTTTCAAGTTATACTATTAAGATGAGACGGATTCCATATGCTGTAAGCGGAGGCTGCTGGTGTGAGCCGTCTGTAATAGCCAAGCAATGTTAGATATAGAAGTAAAGTCAATGATCACATAAAGTTAACAGACCATTTCTTAAGTTTTGGATTCATTACATTTAAGCTTCCAGTGTGTTCCACCGCCGCACGCACACAACTGTTGCATAGGCCCTATGTTTTAAGAAAGTAAAGTGTAGGCCTACATATTTTCTAAATATAGATCTAATCCAATATGTTCTAAATGTTTTGAAAAATTACGCGTTTCCCATTATTATATTTCTCAGGAAATGAAAAATTCGGATGGGTATTACACCCTACTGTCCACATTTTACCCTAGCTAAACAACACTACTTTTTGCAGCCTAACACCTTGTCTGTAGAGCAGATAGTCAGTTCGAGATGAAAAAAATGAACATGGTGCACACTCATACTAAATCATGTTCACTCTTGAATTCCTTGGAAAGGCAATCTTTTTCTGGCATCCTCAAGCACTCTGTTGAGAGCATAAGAGTTGGATGAAGATTATTTATGGGAACAATTAACATTCAAATTTTTCCGATGGAGGGAAATGCTATGTACGACACAAAAAACCCAAAGCTGTGCATTTAAAACAATGCGTGGTCAATGGCGTGAGTACTGCACTTTGTGGTGAGATTATAGCGTCATTCTGATATCATCAGTCATGCACTGCCTGCCATGCATGCTCGTCTACGGTGAAGATGCCCATAGTTTGTGAGCATCTTCTGGGATGTGAATCCCTCTGTAGAGAGAGAGGGGGGGGGGAGAGGGAGAAAACAAATTGATTGTTAATCTACATCAGCTTCTCTATCTATATTCATTAAATAGTTCATCAAGCCTGAGCGCCAGAGGCAGGGCGTGCGCAGCAAGCGGTCTCTCCATGATTCAGAAGCAGCTGCTTATGCCGTGGCAACGGACAATTCTCACCTCCCACGCTCTCTCTCTCTCTCTCTCTCTCTCTCTCTCTCTCTCTCTCTCTCTCTCTCTCTCTCTCTCTCTCTCTCTC
>JAOPJI010000128.1:9151965-9165035 GCA_027122695.1 Merluccius productus | reverse complement strand
CCACACTTGTCTTGATTAGTCCAGGGCTGGCCACCTGTCGTTTGGTTTTTGTTGTGTTTTTGGGGGGAGTTGTATTTAGCCACAGGCTTAGCTCAGAGCTTAAGGTTGGTTTTACAAAACACTTTGGGAAATTGGTGCACCTTGCTGTTTTTTTTTCTTTTTCTTCCTTTCTGTGGGAAACATTGTCAGCAGTAAACAAGCGAGTCTAACCCTGTGCTAGTTGCGGTTTCACAACCGTGACTCACTCAAATATAACCATTATCTTTATTACATTTGACCCCAACAAATCCACCGCCAGTGGCTGCTTTGGCTGTTTTTCTGCGATATACTATTCTTAGTATGAAAGCGCTACACCAGACTGGCCGAGTTAGTTTAGTGGTTTAATTACAATGAAATGGTCTCTTGACTCTTGTGTCTCTGGTCGTCTACTGGTTGGATATACAGTTTCACTGTTGGCCCAATTGATTCTTTACCTCGGAATAGACTAATCGAAAAGGCTAGACCCTTGTAAACGGTCCACGGTTAAACTTGTGTAACAGTGAATGTGGTATACCTGCTGTGCTTTGCTCTAAATATTTTGAAGCATGTTTGTAATAGATCAATCATTAAAAAGTCTCCACTTAGAGAACAACATAGGGTGGTCCGCCAGTCTAGGAACTGATTGATTACCTCTGCTTTCCCTAGAATTAGCATTCTTGTAATTCCCTGTAGGGAGCAGTAGGGGTCAGTGTTCAGCTGAACTTTTCCTTATGTACGCCATAAGGGAAAGTGTTGTTAAAAAAACAACACTGTGAAAAAAAAAAAACATATGAAACTTGGATCATGTTTCATGAATGTACAACATATTATAATTTTTGTCTTGATACATACAGCCTTGATTAGAGAAGGATTTACTTTTTAGTCGTCTCTCCACACGTCTTCACTCGACTTTCTCTTCTGTGGCCCTATAGCGTTGCATGCTAAAGGTCTTGGTCTCGTTTATTGGCGATCTGAGCTGTGCTCTGCTTCGCCTTTCATGTTTACTCTCTTCTCGGCTTTTATGTAGGGCCACAGTGTGGTGTTAAAACTGGAGGCTGCCCCAACCCAGTTTAACACGGCCCTTTGTGTCCATATAGATGTATATAAACACACACACACACACACACACACACACACAGTATGTAAATGGAAATCAATTAACCTATTTCCTGTACAAAATTAAATAAACAAAGGAGGACATCTTTGTTTAACAAGCCAGCGGCCTAGTTGTTATGGCCCCCCTCTTACACAGAGATAAATAAAGTCAACGTTGAGACTGCCTCCTAGCTGAGCACAACATGTTTACTTACGTTCAACTAATCTACTGGAGCATGGCCGAGCTCTGACTCGGTCGTTACGGTGCCAACCAATTTTATGTATTTATCTATTTTCTTACATTTGTGCCCCTCTTAACATCTTTGCTGTCATTGCCTTGCCATATATCGGTAACTTATCGACCCCGGGTTTAAGCTCATGGATAATTCACCACACCTGCCATTAACGTTATATTACGTGTGTCTTTACGTTAATGACTTGATGGTATATGAGGCCTTGTACGGGTTAAAAATCATGACTGTAGTCAACTCCCACAAGGTGAATTCCATGCTGTATTTCGTTATCACAAATTGTGAAACCCACGTAAAAGTTAGATGACCGTGTGTCACCCCGAATTCTGTTGTGTCAAGCTGCTTCCTGTGTGCTGACAGTAATGAAATTCGATATCGGCCGTAGTCTGCTGGGTTCCCTCTCTCTGTACACAAACCAAATTCGCAAGGATGCACAGGATTGTTTGGTAGATTAGGGTGGCTCTGGTCTAGATTGCACTGTAGATTACGTGGCGGGGTGAAGACATTTAAGCCTAACTATTTTTGGCATCGCTGAATTTGTCACTGTGGTGGTGCCATTTCATTTGTAAATGATGTATCATTTACATGGCACATGTAATTGCCACATATAATAAACCCATTGGTCAGTTCATTTGAAGGGTCATTTCACCCCAACATACTTGTATTTCCCCTGCTTATAGCCCATAGTGCTAAACATCCATTCAGTTGCTTTACTCAAAAGCATAAAAAAAACATTTGAAAAACTAAACGGTGCGTTTTTTCCAGAAACAATGACATTCTTACTCACAATAATCCACAGACCTTGCTGTGAACATTTTCGATCAAACCTTTTCGTTTTTGAGGGGGGGGGGGGTTTACTGAAAGAAAAAGTCCCCTGACACCCAAGCTGACAGCCAGTGCTTATCATAGCCTAGAGCTTTTCAGCAAATTGTCAAGACTTTTGAGTGTCCGCTGAAAATCCCTCAGTGGCTTTTTCTTGCCATGTAATAGAAAAGTATTTCATAAGAGACCCGAGGGCTGCGTTGTATTCGCCGGTTTCCCCAAAGGAATCGCGGATTGTTGTACGTATACCTGGAACCAATCTAGTGCAAGTTCAACAGTAAAAACATTTTTAAACCGATTTATTTGTTCGTGTTCATGATGTTGTCCTTAATGTGAACCACTCAAGTCACAGCTACCTTTTTACACCGACAGACTACCATACACATATATAGAGAGAGATACAACTTTATAGTTGTGTATTTTCCAAAACAAACTCAGTTGTTGTCGGGTCAATAGACAAACCCTGCAGCTTGGTACAAATAAATGTTGGCTACTGGTCCACCATGTTGTTATTTATGATGCCGCAAAGACGCGCTGGTCACATCTTGCTCTTCCTGTTAAGTTCCATCTTGACTTGGGCATGTGCGATATGAAAACTTAATACGGACACCGATACAGTTGGTGTGCCAACATGGAGACTCGCTCTGCCCATTGGGAATGCCACTTACCTTCTTATAGATAATTGTCAGCCATGTGTGACTCATGTGATACCGACTCATAGACCCATGGCTCCCAAGGAGAATATAACATACCATATAACTTAATCATATGCAACCCAATGAGGTTATGCGTTCCTTCCCTACTGCTGGCTGGTGTGTGTGTGTGTATGTATGTATGTACAACTGTGTGTGTGTGTGTGTGTGTGTGTGTGTGTGTGTGTGTGTGTGTGTGGGGTACTTTGTCCATAGTAATTACGACAATTGGGAGTTCAACAGCTGTTAGTCAGCCCCCCTCGCCCCCTTAAATGACACAAAGTTCACACAGTTCAAAATGGGGCTGTCTTTTGTGAGCGTGTGTTTGTTGCGAGAGAGAGACAGAGAGTTCGTCTTAGAGTGCGGGCATGCGTGTGATCAAGATTGACGTCCCTCTATGGCCGTGTATCAGGGGCCTGTGTAACCTGAGACGCGTAGAAGGCTGCTGCACACGCTCCACTAATGTGAAGAGGAGGGCGATGGGAACGTGTTCTGCTCTCCGCTCCTACCCACTCCTGTCACCCATTCATGGTGACCTCCATCTCCCTATCCTTCCATCAAATCCATCCCTCCTTCATGGCTGCTCAACCTGGGCTCCTCCCCCACCAGATGAGCAGGATGACAAAATATGCTCACATCACTCCTCACGTCCACTCAATCGCTCCACCCCTCTTGCTCTCGCACACACACACACACACACACACACACAAATGGAGGGAGACAGATTGCCTCCCCCGTCGGGACCCAATCCATCAACCGGCAGTTTCTGCTAGCTAGCAAACTAGCTAGTCGGCACGTTGTGGGCTAGCTTGTCCCTCTGCACCGCCGACAAACTGCTGTAGTACGGGAAGAATGTTGAGGAATGCAAGCGTTTTTTTTAAGCTAGCAGCTTAGCTTTGCCTCCTAGAGCTTTTCATTTAATGCAATTGAGTATAATGTTGAAACCATGTTATTATGATGGGTAGACGGGCCCACAAAGCCCAGCTTTTGATTGGAATATTGACAGCCGAATTGACCTGCGTTAACCTGGGCGATGTCACATCCAGCATCACATGCGATGGAGCCCCTCATCCCTCCCACCCTACCCCCAACCGATGATGGTGAAACCGATATCATCATCCCTTGTTACTGTAAACAAGGGCTTTCCAACATAGCGTGTGCACACACACACACACAGAGACACACACACACTCAACAGACTGCATGCTTCATTGTCAGCGGATACATGGCCAATGTTAAAGGATTCTCCCCATACAACCAAAGTCAAGCTCTAATTGACCTTTAAGCCACAGCCCATGTGGTGGGTGATTATTTATTTATCACACCCATTGAGCCTTCTTACAGCACATTAACACACGCATACACACGCAAACCATCACATTCACCTCCACCAGTCAAAACAATGATCCCATGTACACAGTTTAATAAAAAATAATAACAAACCGACAACAGACATTTTATCGGAGAAGAGGGCACATGCTGCAATGTTTAGAGCCGAGTTCACTTGCCAACTCTGTAGAGGGTGATTTTATTTTTCCCAAGATGCGTGTGGGACCGTTTCACTGCAGAGCTGAGGGTTTTTTTGTTGATAAATGCAATAAGTTAAAAAACGTCTTCGAAGGCTTTTTTTTTACCCCTTCCTGGCCCCCCTATGAAATGCAGTAGAAAAGGAGGTGCAATGTTTTTCAAAAGTACGTCTCTTCATTCCATTCACACTGTGTCATATCCTGCGCTGTCGAGAGACCGCTGTCATGTCGTTGAATTAATGTAATTATGTTAACCGCTTTTTCTTGCATTATTATTTCACACTGTGCAGTTTTAAAATGGATCTGAGGAAGTGAAGCAACGTCAGCAGCGAGCAGATACGTCTGCAACTCCTTATGATACATAAAGTACCGTATTAACAATGTCCCTTTGTTGCACATTGACTTGCCTCCTATTTGTTTTTGTTTTTGCCAGCTATCAATCACGGCGTGTACTGTGTGCAATTGTTCGTGCCTGTCATGGGGTTGTGGTGGTGGGGAGGTGGGTGGTTGGTGAGAGGCTTATATACCAGAGTAAACAAATCTCTCTCATAAGGGGATTTTAGGTGATCTCTCAAACCCCCCCCCCCTCTCCAAGTTGTAATCTCATCCACTTACTCCAATCCTTCTAGGTGTCTCAATCCCAAGGCAAACCTCAATCCCTTTACAAGCTCCGTCTCTCGGGGGCCTCGGTAATGAGTGCAGGTGTGTGGAGACACCTTCCGCAGCCCCACAAGATAGCTCTCAAGTACAGCGGTAAACCCCTGCAGGCGTCCCCCGCACTTGAATCCCCGCTTCTCCTCCCCCATATGTTCTGCAGTGATAACAAAAAATACCACAGTGTCAAAACCATGTAAGAGACCCACCCCAGTGCGGTATATTACTTATTCGTGTTCTGCGTATTGTGCAACACGGCATAATAGTTCATTAACCTCGTATGAGCCGAGGAGGAAAGCCGAACGTTGACAGGAATGCTTCAATTGCGTTAGGGTCAGCTTCTCGTGGGGGAAAATACATCTGTATGTATTACCTTCTTTAAGGTGGTACGTGTTAATATTAAGATCATTTATGCTGATCGGAGTATTTGTATTCAAATCGGATACTTTTATGTATTTTCATGCTTTGTTTGCAAAGCTGGTATCATTGACAATATGCATTCGTAGACATGGCAGTATGTGCTGCAAAAAGGGTAGAATAAACGCGTCCCTCCGTTGTGAATACAGAGTCCGAAGAGAGTGTGACCTCCCCATATGCCATCAAAACAAATTACCACAAGCATCGAGAGCAAAAAGCTGAATGAACTGGGTCAGCTGTGGATTATCGTTGGATATTAATAGCTAGAACACGTAGTATGAGTATGAGTATCAGTATTCCCGTCCAGCTGGGTTATGCCATTGCATCCGCCCCTATATTGGACATGCCAGCTAATTGAGAGATATAGATCACTAGTGCTAGTGGACAAGCCATTTAATTTGTGTCCCAGTCAGGGATTTAGGTTTTTCATGAAATGCTGTGTCTAATTAGTGCATACCAGTCTGTGATTGTTGTGTTCTCTTTTGTTGTCTCTGGGGTGTTTTGTGAGGGTTTTTTCCAATGTGAAAAAGTAAACATTGTCAAGTTGCATGATTGTCTGATTTAGGATCTGTAAATACAATTATGAAGGATATACTGTACAGACAGATGGCTGGAAGAATGTCAGAGTTGTATTGAGTTTTACAGCCGGATTGTCTTCTATTGGTCTGTAGTTAGTTCCTCTCTCTCATTACGCTCTCCGTGGTCGAGACACGCTCATGGCCACGTTCCCTGTTTTTCAGGGGAAAAACTCAGTGACCGGGGCGTCCACTCTGGTCCATAACCCCTCTGGCTGGCTCCTGGCTCTGATAAGTCTTCTTCTATGAAGCTGGCAGCCATTTTGATTTCCATTCCGCACGCCTGTCATGGGCCTTTTTAAATCCATCTCATATGTTGATGGCACGTATGATGTCATCACTACCACTGATGCAAGTTTTTCTTGGTTATTCCTCTTTGACTGAAAAACCAGAGAGCAGGAAGGTTTTATTGGAAGGGCTGGTTGGGTTTTAAATGCAGATGACTCCCATTGTTGTTATGGTGACACTGTTATGATGGATCAGTAGCCAGCACCAGACTGTTATGATGGATCAATAGCCAGCACCAGACTGTATTATGATGGATCTATAGCCAGCACCAGACTGTATTATGGTGGACCAGTAGCCAACACCAGACTGTATTATGGTGGACCAGTAGCCAACACCAGACTGTATTATGGTGGACCAGTAGCTAGCACCAGACTGTTATGATGGACCAGTACCTAGCACCAGACTGTTATGATGGACCAGTACCTAGCACCAGACTGTATTATAGTGGACCAGTAGCCAGCACCAGGCTGTTATGATGGACCAGTAGCCAGCAGCAGACTGTGTTATGGTGGACCAGTAGCCAGCACCAGGCTGTTATGGTGGACCAGTAGCCAGCACCAGGCTGTTATGGTGGACCAGTAGCCAGCACCAGGCTGTAATGGTGGACCAGTAGCCAGCACCAGGCTGTTATGGTGGACCAGTAGCCAGCGCCACACTGTTATGGTGGAGCAGTAGCCACCACCAGATACTGTTATGGTGGACCAGTAGCCAACACCAGACTGTATTATGGTGGACCAGTAGCCAGCACCAGACTGTTATGATTGACAAATAGCCTGCACCAGACTGTTATGGTGGACCAGTTGCCACCACCAGATACTGTTATGGTGGACCAGCAGCCAACACCAGACTGTATTATGGTGGACCAGTAGCCAGCACCAGACTGTTATGGTGCACCAGAAGGGAGCACCAGACTGTATTATGGTGGACCAGTAGCCAGCACCAGACTGTTATGGTGCACCAGAAGGGAGCACCAAATACTGTTGGCGGACCAGTAGCCAACACCAGACACCGTTATGGTGGAGCAGTAGCCACTGTCAGACGTGTTTCTGTTTCTTCTGTAATTCCCTGGCTTCTGCTTTGCCAGAGAAGGCCAGGGTGGTCGGTATTTCTGTTTCTACAAAACACAGACGGCGAGCGGGCGAACCTTGGCTTAAAGTAGATATTTCTTTGGTATTACAATTTATCATGCTTTTCCATGGTCGATACCGCATTATTGAGATGTGTTGTGTGCTCCAGCTGTTATAGCTGATGCTACATCATGAATCTTAAGTGAATTTTACAGCCCATTTGTCATGGATACGGTCACAGTCTGAATGACCATAACAAGCTAATAATTCACCGCTCAACCCAGAACAAAAAAAAACCTGGGCAAAAAAAATCGGCTTTATTACCTAAATCTTAGAGGAGGAAGGATATATTTGAAAAACTCAGCTGTAAAATTTGAACGAAGTAGAAAAGGTTGTTATAGTAATATAAAAAAAAAGGGAAAAATGAACATAGGCCAAATATAGGCATCGCTTCTGCTCACTGTGGTCTGAAATTATAGCTTTAGTCCAGCTTTACAAGGCTGATTTCTATGTCCCAAAAAGGGCACCAATCTACTATTAGCAGAGGTCCTGTCTTTGAAATGCCAACAAGCTAGAGGACAGAAGAGAAAGAGAGAGAGGGATACAGAGAGCAAGAGAGAGAGAGAAAAGGAAAACGGCACGTGCAAGAAATGGTGTCCTGCAAGTGCATCCACTCTTTTCCCTTTCTTTCATTTCCTGCCCTCCCCCCCTTTCTCCTCTGTTTCTCTAAGCTCCCTCTCCCTCTTTCTCTCTCTCTCCCTCTCTCTCCTTCACTCTCTCGTTCTCCCCATCACCGCTCTTTGTCCTAGGGAATGCACCAACCAGAGAGAGAGAGGGGGGTGGGGGTGTGAGCCAGCATGTCAGAGAGGGGAGAGAAAGAAAAAAGGGAGTGAGAGACAGAGAGGGAGAATAGTGTGTGTGGCAGGGACGGTGAAGGAAGAAAAAAAAACACAGCCGGTGAGGAGGTGGAAAGGGGGGGAGAGAAAGGAGCACAATAGAGGAACTGGGCTCTTTACTTTCAGCCCCGCTTCTCCTCTTTTCTCTCTTTGTTTCTCTAACGGCTAAGCCAACTAGGATCTGTCTTTTTTTATTTTTCTTATTTAAGTTCTTTTGGCTGCTGGTGACCAAAGCCCCGAAAGAGGACAGGATCAGAGGAAAGAAGGAGAGAAAGGGAAGGAGGAATGCAGTGTCACGCCTGCGCGACTGAGAAGGGGGGGGCGAGGGCGACGTGGAGGGGATGAAAGCTGTCCCGTCGAGGAACGCGTCCTAAACCGCCGCCGCCACCGCTGGCTTTATCCACCCCAACACCGCCCCCACCTCTGCTTCCACCGCCGCTGCTAATATTGTTGCCTTGCAGCTCTCTTTGAATCCACCACAGGGAAAAGCACACACACACACACACGCGCGCACACAATGCACATGCAGCGTGTGGAGCAGAAACTGGAGAGTTGACATTTGCTTCCAGCTGAGGGTAATCGTGTCCCGGACGGGCCGAGCTGGAATTTACTTCTACGTACCACACAGACTCTCAAGGATACTTGTTTTCCTCCTCCCTCTTCCTTCGCTGCACAGTTTGAAGTGGAGGGCTGAGGACAGGTGCGTGAATGTGAAGGAACGACGGGAGGGAGGGGGGTTTTTCTGGCATTAAGGTCGACGGCGTGGTGTTATTTCCACAGCCCCGCAGTAACCGGACAGGGAGCAAGCGGAAGACGGGACATGACCTACTGTGAGTAACGCGATGATCTCCTCCGTCCGGGGCTCCTCTGTGGCCTTTTTTTTTTTTTTTAAAGCGTGTACTTTCACACCGGCTGAGCCATCGCCAGCGTTAACTTGTGTCTTCGCACGGCCCATAAATACACGCGCTGTGGTTTATATATGGCTGCTTCATTACGCCTGGTACTCTGCTTCAAGAACTGTGTAAATTAACCAGCCAACTGTATGCCTAACTGCGAAAGGGTTTACATGAATGGATTGAACGTCTCCAATTGGGGAAGGATTTATACACCAGCACAGGCATTTTACCAGTGTGTATTCTAGGCTTGACTTGGTTTGTAAGTGGCACTTACTTACTATATGTAGAAATGTGTTTCTGCCTTTTACAAAAAAAAAGCATGTGGTGTGTTGAAATACACACTTAAATGGTGAAAGTACTTTCCTTCATTCAATTGATTGATTTAGTTTCATTTTCAAAGGCAATAGAGATACTTCACTGAGCGGTTGTGCACTAGCTTGCTACTTGAAGATTGAATATGAGCGTAGCACAACTGCTGAAAGTACATTTGGTAGGAAGTGCAATGGGAAGCACTCTTTGTGTGTCTTGGCTTGGTGCAGCAGAGTGCTGCACAGGCACCGATGCAACACAGCCAAACACGGGGTCTGCGTGATGCGTCCAGTTGTGCATTGAATGACTGTTTTACACCTCTATGGGCTGCGGCCACGCGGAGCAAAGCTTAAATCTATTAAAGCCATTACAGGTTTTCTGGAATTGCCCATTATCTAATGTCTGCTACAAAAAAAACAACACTAATCCCTGTCCCCATAGAATAGCCGCGCTGCAGTCGGGTCAGAGCCCAACATTATCAGAGTACACCGAGGTATGTCCACATCTGTCCATGCAGGGTTCTAGTTTCACCTAATTGAATTAGTGTAATTCTTTAAGGGGTAAAAGGCAATTTTCATAAATGGTATGAGAGTTCATTAGAATCTATCTTTGAAACCTCAGACCCTTGCAGAAACCTAATGACGACTAATAATGTCAGTGTGTGCCACAAATTAGGGATAGTGTATGCTGTAATGCACATTTAAGTGACACTTTTCTTTTATGGGGTGCATTTAAATGCAATACACAGGGGACAGTAGAGGGCCAAACTTTCTAAAAGCCAGTTTGTTCGGCGTGTTAACCTCTGTTTAGGGTGCACAAATAAATAAATAATAGTATATTGTAGGATCCATCACAGCCAGCAATTAAGAAAAAAACTAAACAGGGCTTGCCTCTGCATCGCGTTTGGTCCTAACTGGGTAAATTGTGTTGTAGCTTTGGAACTATGAATTATTTTTGTGATGCCACACTGACATTATTGCAGTCTAATTTAAGGCTTGGTGTACAGAGAATTTAACAGTCACTTTTCTAACTCACTGCTTTGACATGCTGGGAGCTTACATCAAGACATGGGTTGTACATGCCCTGCAACAGATTTTAGTTATTTCCTACTGCTCTTGTTGTGTTGTTTTTTCTTGTACTTGTGCTCTGTATTAAACATATGATAGATACTTATACAACCTTCATGTGTAAGTGTGTGTGGAGGATTTGATGTGAGATGCATATCAATATATATATCATAAAATATACCTTATATCCTTTCAACATACATAAAATCAAAGATGGACCCTTTTTTTAACTGAAAAAGGGTGTCGCTTTAGGGCGTCTTATTCAAAGTGTATATTGGTTAAGGGGGGTCAAGTCAGAAAAATAAGATTAGCCTATTTAACTATTAAAACTTAAGTTCTGCTGAACCATAATACAAACTAACAAATGTTATACCATGATCAGTAGGCAGATGAGAAAGACCAGCGTAAACTTTGTGGACTCACTAAAAAGTTCAAGCCTAGTGATGGATTTATTGCAACACTTGATTTACAAACAGCATACTCGCCCGCCTAAAAAAACAGGGTTTAAATCTCAACGACCAACAACAGTTTCTGTATTAGTTGTGTTTAATGGTCACTGGAGCAAGTTCCCAAGCATATCATGTTTTATAGCTCTAG
Source organism: Merluccius productus (assembly GCA_027122695.1). NCBI lineage: Eukaryota > Metazoa > Chordata > Actinopteri > Gadiformes > Merlucciidae > Merluccius > Merluccius productus. The sequence continues at coordinate 9,153,865 of JAOPJI010000128.1, read as the reverse complement.
CGTAGTACTTGTCCAAAACATAACTGCATTTCTTTGTCTTATGACAAGCCTCATGGCGATTAAGCAAGCGGCCAGTCAATATAATCACTTCACGTTTTTTATAGTCCTCTCTATCACTTCCAGGTGCTGCTCTGCCAGCCGTTTTCTTCCTATTGAGCAGTTGGTAGAAGGAGAAGAGTATCAGATGTTGGGGTGTAACATGCCAGTTAATGAGTTTTGCTCCGACAGTACAGTACATTTTACCTTGATGAGTTCAAGGTAAAACACATTCTCGCCCTCAGTAGTTCTGACTTCCATACATTGAATAAACCCGCACACTGTTTATGTGTATGTTTATATCGCCGTGATATCGAAAAATAATGGCATCCAACAAACTCTTACTTCTGTCAACTTGATTGCTTGTCACAAGTATCTTTCTCTCATAAGCACGTTTTAAAAGCGGTTGTGGGTTTGCAATATTGCAAGGTTTTTTGACAGGCTTTTGTGAGCACGCCATTAACCAAATAATTCCTTGCAGTCTTTGTGTGTCTGAATATTAACAAGACCCATTTTGCATTAGCATTATTTTCAGTCTTTTGGAGAGGAACACACTCATAATGGGAGATTGACGAGGAGGAATCCATTTTACCCATGCACCTCTCTTGCCCACTGTCTTTAAATCAAGCTTTAATAGGAACCGAAGCACGTGTTTTTCTTCTCTCTCTGGCACCATGTCATTACCCAGACAATGTCTGTTTAGGGCCACATAAATAACATCATTCTCCTCTTTATTATCCACCACTGGAGCAGAAAGACACCTTTGTGTGCATAGCACATATGATTTAACCAGCAGAAGCAGTAGTGAACCAACTAGTATTTTGTGACTAAATACATGGCAACATTAAGATGAATACATATTGGCAGGGAGAAGAGTGACTATGTATGTAGCCAACATAAAAACATGGGTTAGGGGAAACAAGAGGAGTTGTGTATGTACAAAGGAGACCTGGGCACGGAGAGCACTGCAGTAGCAGGCCCTCACGGTAGCAGCCAGTGCCAGGGGTGTGTTTAAAGGAGTTTCAGTGGCACAGGAGTGGAATGCTACAATGTTAGCATTGTTCTGCTGTTGAAAAGACATCAGCGCCCTCCTTCACTTCCACTGCTTCCCCGCCCCTCCCGCACCCACCTGAGCTACATAATTCACGGAGGCTTTATCCCACCTGGCACAGTGACAAGGATAATGCTTTTAAACAGGAGTTGCTGAATGGCTCCCAGAGGTTGGCGCTCGCAAATTGAATGTGGAGCCCCCCAGCCGCGTTTCTGCGGGCAGTTTGTGCTGAACACGGGAACAATTGTACCTTTTTAAACACAAATAAAATATAGTCATCGTCCGTGTTTATAGAGTCTTCGCCAGTGTTTTCTTAGGGTGAAGTGGCTAGCCATGATCGTAAAGAACTGTGAATAACCAATTCAACTGTCTATCTTGATTTAAGAAATGGTACAATATTAGGGGGGAAATAAGTCCAACATAGCATGTGTTTTAGTCATCACTTAGAGAACTGTGCCTATACTGCATAAAATGACAAAATGCTTAAAATGAACTGACCAGGGGGGAAATTCCATGATTTAGCAGCTTTTATCCAAAGTAAATAACAGTCAATTCAGATACATGTAATTAAGGCGTGGGTATAGGGTCAAGCGCATGCGACAACCACCCTGACAACCGCCTACCGGAAAGAGCGTTGCCCAAAAAATAAACCGCCGCCGCTGCCGCTACGGTCCAAGGCGGCGATGACAGGCAGGTGCTTCAGTGAACATCATAGCGTTGGTATAACCCTCTCTCTCTCTCTCTCTCTCTCTCTCTCTCTCTCTCTCTCTCTCTCTCTCCCTCTCTCTCTCCCTCTCTCTCCCTCTCTCTCTC
>JAOPJI010000128.1:9139567-9151865 GCA_027122695.1 Merluccius productus | reverse complement strand
CTCTCTCTCTCTCTCTCTCTCTCTCTCTCTCTCTCTCTCTCTCTCTCTCTCTCTCTCTCTCTCTCTCTCTCTGCTAAAATTGTGGATCACAAACAACTTGACGATGCATATCGCCACCTACCATAGCCTACAGCAGTGTGTACATCGCATAATTTCAACCCTATTTTGGTGCGACCAGCTTGCCAATCAAAACGAAAACCAGGCATTTACCATAGTAGTAGCTGTGCAAGCTAGTGTGGCGCCGTGTAAATAATTTCCTAAGAAAATAGGCTTCAATCATTGGTTCCACAATTTGATGTGCAAGTGGGATGTATTTATTTATTTATATTAATAAAACATAAATAAAATATCATAAAATATTTCCACCAAACAGTTTGGTGGAAATGTTATCCCATTACTAGCAAGCTATGTGTTGTACAGCTCCAGGTATTCAAACACCAGCATCAGTTCCTCCATCGCTCTTCTCTCTGACCTGCGATGCGCGCCCCTTCTATTTGATTGACCAAAGCCAGGCGGTTTCCGCCCAGAGTTCAGCAGGGGGGACTTTGGGCGGCAGAGCAAAATCTGTGCGAGTACAACCTCGCACAGTGGGCGGCAACCGCTTCATACCCCTACCGCCGTGATCGAAAACCGCTTCCCCTCTGCCACTGACCCCTCACTGAAATGAGCGGAGGTGGCGAGTTACCGCACGGCGGTGTGAAAAGGGCTTTAAGCATCTTGCTCTAGGATGCCTGCAGGTAGGCTGCAGACCTCGGGGATTAGGCTGAGTACTTGGATGTCGAATATCCACGAACGAGCCCCGTTTCCCAGCACTGCTCCACACAAGCGAGTGGCTATCGCTTCACAGCTCCCCACGCGGTTCTCCCCCTCAGCGCTAGGTTGAGGATGCCTGTGGGTAGCAGCTGCTCCTGGGCTGTGCCTGGGCTCGTTCCAGCCTGCTCTCATCTATATTTCAGTATGGCGTGGGCGTCCAGCAGGTCTCCGCTGGGAACACATGAGCATAATCAGGGGAGGGTGTTCATAAGAGAACACCCTCCCTTTCCTCCCCCGTACCTCACTTCTACTGACAATACCGTGAAGCCACTCACAATGAGACCCGGTGCACAGTCTCCAATTTTTTGTCTTTGTCCTTGCCAGTCTAGTAATTATTCAAAGGCGATGTTCAGTGTTTTGTATGTCTTTTTTTTTTCTTTTCTTTTTCTGAGGGCCATGATTAAACTAAACGCAGAAGAAGGCTTCAATTTGAAACAAAAGCAAAAGTTCCAAATGGGTTTTCTCATAGAATTGCTGTCCCAAGTCTGTGTCATTTGTCCAATGTTATTTGTCATTTATATGTTTATATATATATATATATATATGTTCTCTTGTAGCTGTCCCTGGCGGATGAGCAGTGTGAGGTGACCCGTAACGGCTATGAGTCTAAAGAACTGGTGTACCTGGTCCAAATCTACTGTCAGGTAAGAAGAACATCTCAGTAGCCCTGGGATGCATACATATATTCATATATATACGACTTTCACTCCACACTCACGCACGCACAAGCACACACACGCACACACACACAAGGTGTGCCTGTGTCAAAAAATAATGCACAACGCGGGGGCTAAGAACCTCCGCGAAGTGCATTATTTTTCGATACATGCACACCTCGTCGTGGATTATCCTGCTTATACCATGGCCACTTGCGAATTATTACAAATATAAGGGTGTTGATTCATATTTTGGGGTAATTCTGTCTCAAAATTACAACTTTTAGCTCACACTACTTTTTGTGTGCCTGGAAACAAATGGCAAAATGACCAGAGAAATATATGGGTCTGACTAATGCCTGGGTCTGAATAATGCCTAATTTCAGTTAACATGAGATTCATATGGAATGCGGACATTACCTTATTACTCCAGTAAATAGAGATGACCTTAGTAATGAAAATAATGCACACCTCTCCAGCCAATCAGAATCACCCGAAAGTATTCACCCGGGCCATGGTATAAATCACAATATTGATTGAAAGAATATATATAAATGTATATTTTACATGCGTTAACCATATATTTCTACCACTGCCAACTACCACATTCAAAAAGCAGTTCCATACATATATGATGTGATCACTCCCACATTGTTATATAAAGAACAGTGCTACGTAGCAATGGAAAAGTGAGAGGCACAGCACACAGATGTCCATGAGTGATCCTTTATTGGAAGGAAGCATAGACCAGGTTTTTAATGGAAAGTGTGCTCTGCTTGATGGAAACTACGGCGTCAATCAAGCTCTGCCGTGCCGACCACCATTGGCCATCATTATTAAAGCTGCGGTTTATGAGAGAATTTTTGTGGAGGGCACAAAGCGTGAAAAATAGCCAACTTCATCATTGTTGGCAAACGTTTAATGCTTTGAAGGAAATCAGCAATAGTGAAATCGGCCCTAGTGCACCTGTCAAGCAATGCAGCCCATAAGCTATTTCTAGCAAGGTTTGTCTTTTAATTGAGTATATTTCTTTTTCCCCTCCTTCATATCATATTCTATTTCCTTGACCTTGCTTGAAGGAAAAGTGTGGCTCTTCTCATGGAAATCCCAGCTCCCCCCCAACCACTAGAAACTCAAGAATCTAAAGAGCGAGGGAGAGAGAGAGACAGAGAGGAGAGAGAGAGTGGAGAGAGTGAGAGAGAGAGAGACAGAGAGAGAGACAGAGAGAGAGACAGAGAGAGAGACAGAGAGAGAGAAAGACAGAGAGGAGAGAGAGTGGAGAGAGAAAGAGAGAGAGAGAGAGAGAGTGGTGAGAGAGATTGAGAGTGGTGAGAGTGAGTGAGTGAGTGAGAGAGTGAGAGAGTGAGTGAGAGAGAGAGAGAGAGAGAGAGCCAGCCAGCCAGCCAGCCAGCCAGCCAGCCAGCCAGCCAGCTCAATTGGCACCGGCGTTTCATCTCAGAGCGAGAGTTGGCAACAGCTGTTTGTTTTGATGCGCCGCGAAACCAGTCATGTTCTAATCCACAGAACCGAGGAGGGGACGGGCGGTGGCGACGGAGCCAAGTAAAAAGAAAGCTTCATAGAGTAAAGAGGGTTCCTCGAGTCTGAGAAATATTCACCGCCGCCCACCCCCGCCCATGTACATGATGAACACAGCACTTGGACGAGTGGGTTGAATGGCACCATCGCGCTACCGCTGGCCCAGCTACAATCTCTCTGGGCCTGTTTGTTTTTTCTACCTTCTCTTCCGACCTTGTGCTCTTTTGAGGTTTGGATGGGATTTCTCGCCAGCTGAAAAAGAAACCGCAAATCTGTGGAACGACTAGAAGTGGATTTTCCTCTTTTTTTTCGTGTTGCTTTCTGTGTTTGGGAGCCAAGTTGTGTTTTGTGTGGTGAACCCTGGGCAAAATTGACCCGGTTTGCTCTGGTGTTTCATCATTCGGTCGTTCCAGCAAGGCAGAGTTGGCCCCACTGAAATATTTGGTATGAGGGAATGTGTGTACTTGTTCTGTTGAGCTATATAGAGATAGTGAAAGATGTCACATACTGAGGAAACAAAAACTCTCGAGGAGGGAAGTGGTGCTACTTGTCAGGGATGTTGAACATCCCTCTGGTCACAACATCATGTTACAAGTCCTTGAGCCGTGAAATGGTTTGAAAGAATGCATAGTAGCCTAATGTCACTACTTTAGATAATAACAGGCTAGGTTTATGTGACCACCAGACAAGCGTCATTCATATATTTATATACCCGCCTTACCACGCTCACAAGGGCCAGTATGTTATTTTTCCCAACAGGGACCTTGCATTCTATGAATTATATATGTGTCTATGGTTTAGTCCATAAAAGAAACATGGCCAATACCGAGAGATCACGTGTAAGGGTAGTAGGTACGTGTTGCAGGTTTGATCTGGGTTAACAACACAAATTCCTCAGTCCCTGTAAGCAGTCCCAGTACTTGGATTTCCACTCATTTTTCATGTGTTGTTGTTGTTTTTCTGTGCCAGGGCCGGAGCTGGATTGTGAGGCGTAGCTATGAGGATTTCCGCGTGCTGGACAAACACCTGCACCTCTGCATCTACGACCGCCGCTTCTCACAGCTGCCTGAGCTGCCCCGCTTCGACAGTCTGACGGACCAGTCCGAAGTGAGTGAAGCACTGCACCCACACACATTTATTCTTTTATGGTTGAAAGAGGACCACGGGACGGAATCGAACCTGGGTCCCCGCAAGTCATATGGCCTTGTGGTTAACGAGCAGTGGCGCCACCATGACTCATTTTAGCATGAGACTTGGCCCCTAATATCCCTATCTATTTTCTAATCTTGCATTTTTGTGCTTGATTGAACTAGATTCAATAAAACATTAGGTGGCGACGGGGATTAAGCCACAATAATAATATAATGCTCAAACTTAACGCATCTCTGCGAGGGCCCCAAACTAAAGCAGTACAACCAGTCGTTCTCGTTTTATAATTGGAGGCAATTTCAGCGTGATTGTTTCACTTGTCTTCCTAGAGGAGCGCACAGTCTTGGCTCTCAATAGCCGTTCCGAGGATCCATTGTTCCTGGGGACGTATTGGCAGGCTTTCAAACGAAACACTGGCACGCACCTCCACCGCCGAACTGCAGCGAGTGTAGCGGGGATGGGCAAAGAGATTGTCAATGGAGAAACGTTGGTCACATGGAACCACAAGAGCTTTTGTGCAGCCGCCAGTCTCACCGCTCTCACCGCGGCCCCTCGAAAGTAGGAGAGTTCCCTTGCCATTGTAGTGTCGGCGGCGGTCATTTGGAGTGAGTTGTTTGCGGCTAGAAAACAGAAACCAGGAGCCCTTTCCCACATAACACGGGTCTAGCAAAACGTCCTAGGCGCGCTTCAATTGGTGATGTACACCGTGACACGGAGAGAAGGAAGAAGAGTCCAATAATTACGAATTAAATGGGAATCCTGTTCGTCTTCGTACTCGCCAAAGTCTGATCTCTCGTGATTTGTATGGAAGCTGTTCTGTAATGCTTGGTGTTAACTGCTCTGCTCCTTTTGCCCCCACCCACCGCCAATCTTTCAACAGTCCGTTTCCCAGATGCTATTGGCCTACCTCTCGCGGCTCTCAGCCATTGCTGACAACCAGATCAACTGTGGGCCCGCCCTCACATGGATGGAGGTAAGGTCACTCAGTACGGTATTCCATTACTTTAGTTCAATGTTATTTCACATCTTAACTGATGACAATAAACTGAACCATCTGCAATGAATGCTCACATTGAGATTTCCCCACAATGGTCTTCCACAGACAAAATTGATTGTCTGTGGTGAAAGGAAATCCCTGAGTGAAAAGAAATCCCTGGCTTAATTGAGCCAGTGTTATGCTGGTTTGAATAAAAATACATGACTCTTGTATTTTAGAGCAGGGATTCACCACTCTAAAGATATAACATCTTGCAGATCTTCTCTAGCTGGCTCTGGCGTTCAACATTACAACACAAAACCACAACACACTAATGACACTTCTAACCTGTCAAATAAACACAAGCTGTGACATTCGATGTGCAAATCACTGCCAATGTTGAAGCCAGTTTTAAGCTTGGTTTGCTTGTGTTTGTGTGTGTGTGTGTGTGTGTGTTGTGCTTACCAGGTTGACAACAAGGGGAACCATCTGTTGGTGCATGAGGAATCCTCCATCAACGTGCCAGCCATCGCCGCCGCACACGTCATCAAGCGCTACATCGCCCAGGCCGCAGACGAGCTGTCATTTGAGGTAATGGCCCTCAGCAGACACCGATACACTTCTCTCTCTGTGTTTCTCTCTCTCACCCTCTCTGTCACTTCACCGTGATATTGTGACATGGTCCATTGTCCGAGATAGGATAAGACATTGATAGGATAGGACGTTCCAAAGGCCAATCTAAGCCCTTGCCAGACAACCTACAGACAAATACGAATGGATTAGTAGAAATAAATGTTTCCTGGATTGAGTAAATCCAGGTAACAGCCACTCTTATCTAGAATTGCAACATGGTGTTGGAAAGGTGTTGCTTTTTGGTGCTGAAGTGTATATCAAGTTAATTAATGTATTCTCTCTCTCTCTCGCTGTCTTTTTCGATATATCTCTCCCTTGCTCTCTTTGCAGGTGGGTGACATTGTGTCGGTCATTGACATGCCCCCCAAGGAGGACACCACATGGTGGAGGGGCAAACACGGCTTTCAGGTCAGTTAGAGAAAGTATCCTCTTGTGCAGGATGATTTACGTTTTGAGCTTTAGCCACTGCGGCGATGACAAGGATATTGTTAAAATGTAGGATATGTATTAAAATGTTGTTTTCCCCACTCTACAATCAATTCTATTCTGTCAAAGACAACATTTTATTTTGTTTGTTAGAAGAGTTATGGAGCATTATGTTATATGGATAATGACGTGCTCATTATCCAGACATTCACCATGCAACGAGAAGCTCCAACTGGGCTGATCGGGACGGGTGCTGATGTCTGCTGTGGAGTCACGACCAAATACCCCCCCCCCCCTTTAACCTCACATCCTCTTGGAAAAACAACACTCAGACACCCACCCGATACTTGCCCGGACCCATAGTACGAGAACCTTTTTTTCTTCTATTACAACGTAGGGAACGGGTAAAAGCATCGATCGAATCTGGATTATTTGCTTCTGCAATACTTTTATCGTCAGGTTGAGTCAAAAATCGTTGTTTTGTTTGTCCTATAGAGGGCACTATAGTGTATTTGCCAATAAGCCACTATGTTTTGTTCTGTTCAGCCATGTTCATTAAGAAAATATTGATGGACCTGTAAAACCCGAACCCCAACGTTAAACCACACAAAATAAGAAATCACACAAAAAGATCATCATATGGTATCGCAATACTAACAGAATCGCAATGCATTTGATATCGGTACTCAAACAATCTTTGTCATATCATATCATGAGGTCCCTGCCGATTCCCGGCCTTAGTACGGCGACGCAACCTAGTTTTGACTCTCTGTCCTCTGTACTATGACCCCTCCCGTGCACTTGAATCGTAACCCCAGCTGCAGACGGTGTTTATCCATCTTGCCCCCACTCTCCTCTCGAATCAGACATCACTGCAGCTTATTGCTGATCCCCCAGGCTTGGTGTCAGTGCATTGCTGTCTACTGATCCAGAATGTGTTAAAGACGACTGCTGGACTACTGGCGGTTTAGCAGTGGGGTGGGGGCTTCTCTCTCTGAACTGGTATGAACTCCAGTGAGCTGCCTTGAATGGGTTCATTTATTTCTTTATTTTTTTTACCAGTCCATGTTGTGTGTGGCCACATCACAGCAGCTGCTGTGCCATCTTTCTCTCTCTCTCTCTCTCTCTCTCTCTCTCTCTCTCTCTCGCTCGCGCACTCGCTCGCTATCTTGCTTACTCTCTCGCCCTCACTCTCTCTCTGGCTCTCGCCCTCTTGCACTCACTATCTCGCCCCCTATCTCTCTCTCTCTTCTCTCTCTATCTCTTTCACTCTCACTTTTTCTCTCCCTCTCTCTTTCCACTGGGGAGCAGACAGTCAGTCAAGCCGTCTGTGTTTGTTTATGTGAGTGGCCGCGGAGGGTTGTCAGGCGGCTGCGTCGGTCCATCTGTCTTGTTCAAGGCTTAGCGTAACACGGCTACAGGCTAGCTCTAGCAATGCTGCTTCAGAGACATCGTTGTAGTGGGGGAGTCAAATCGCATGAAAAAAGGCCTCGGCTTAAAAGTGCACACATGGGGGCGTGTCAGTATGTTGGTGAGAGTGTACCGCTGTGTAGATTCAATATTATTGTGCCACCTGCCGGTCTGAACTCCTCCTCTGCTCTATGATATGCAAATGCAGCAGTAAAAGGTCATGTTGTAGTTAATGTTCAGAATTCCCTGTTTAATCCTGTATTATACAAAAAAAGACAAGAAAAGTACCCACATGCACACACACATGAGTCATCTTCACACTGCTTGATGAAGAGTTTGAAAGCCCATTATAGCTCTCCCCACACAGGCTGTCAGTACCATGTCACATGACCCCCTCCCTCCTCCTCAAAACTCAGGCTTTCTACTAAATGGACTCAAAGTCCCGATGCATAATGTACGCCGTGCTCTGCTTTAGTAAAAGGCCACTTACTTCTCATCTGAGCGGACCTATTTAAATAGCTCCTCCCGGGGCCTTCGGCGAGGCCCCCTTTCAGAGCATGTCAGCAAACGCACGCCCTCGCCATGTTAACACGGCCACGCTCCACAGAGATAAAAAGGTGTGTAGTAGCTGTTGAGCAGTGCTCTCCATCCCGGCTCTTGTAATCTAAAAAAGTGATGTGGTCCCCTTACTCTCCCTCTCCCTCTCTCTCCCTCTCTCTCCCTCTCTCTCCCTCTCTCTAGGTTGGCTTCTTTCCCAGCGAGTGTGTGGAGCTGATAAACGATAAAGTACCGCAGTCTGTGACCAACGCAGTGCCAAAGCCAGGTACCCTGGGCTTCTAATACAACCCTCGAGTGGATGTGTGTTTGTGCTGAGAGGAGATTCTCCTTATCGTTTAATCACCTGAATATCATGTACGGGCACATTTCAATGAACAAGTTCATGCCTTGTGATTTAAAACGGCAAAGTACGTGTGGGTTTTGTGTGTGCGTATACATAATATGTACACACTCTATAACCCTAACCTATCTTGTTATCTGACATTAGTGTTCAGATAACATGATGATTGCAGCGGGGAATTCTTTCTGTATTTTTAGGGAAGCGTGTCTTTATTTGAACATTTATTTAACGCATTGTTTCAAATGCAGTGCATTGTCATCCACTTGTAACTGCTATGAAGAGCAAACGTCATACACTCACTTCCTTAAGCAAATTTCCCTTTTAATGGCAGGGCGGGGTGTTTTTCCACTAGAAGTATGCAGATCAACTAAAAGTCAAGAGTCGTCGGATAAGCCAAGTTACCATATTCCTGTGTTGTTAAACTGAGTCATAATAATAATACCATGAACCCTCTTGGCATGGCCACAGTATCATTTTTTTCTTCAACTGTACGTAGTTCAAAACGGAGCCCCACACTTGAACCTTCCCTCATCCCCACACACGATCTGATTAATTCCCAGAAAGAACAGCAAGCCCTGCATCCACACAGGGTCTAAAGACCCCTCCTGTACTTAAAGGAGTGACTCATGAGCTTCATGACTCATTCAAGGGTCCATGTGGGAGAGGAGCAGGGCCCAAAGAGGAGCAGGCCCTATTTCTTCTGTCGAAGAAATTAAGATTACTAAATTAAAAGAGAATTAAAAACACCGCCCTCCTCCTCCTCATCCTCTTCCTCCTCATCCCAGGTCTCTTGACCTCCAACGAACTGGAAAAGTGATGACACAACGCAAAGAGAAACGCAAAGATATGCAAAAAATAAAATGAGCCCCAGCAAGCCACAATTATCGGGGGGTCTGGGGGTATAAGAGGTTTCAGATGCGTTTGCTGGAGCTATTGGATTGCATGTGGGTCACTCCCAAGGTTTAGCAAGCGCAACGTTTTGGATTCAGAGTGTATTATTACACGCCATGCACACCACAATGGTCCTCACTAAAACCATTTTACTCCTCACACTATTTCTGATTTCTTGGCGCTTCTTCCAGGGAATGCTTGGCTCATCCATCTCTGCACGTTTTATTGTTTTCTTTTATTGTTTGTTTCGCTTAGCAACATTCGAGAGAGAGAGAGAGAGAAAAAAAACATCCGGAATTTAATGTTCCCTAAAAATGAATATCATGGGGGCACGGCGAAACAACTAGTCGCTGTGTCATCGCTCTGTGGAAACCCATGGCTGCATGGCTTGTGCTGTGGGCGTCGTAGCGCCAGTCCGTCTTTCTTTTTAATGTTGCAGACATTAATCCATTCTGCTTGTATATGTTCTCTGAATATTTCTGACGTTTTGCTTTGAATTTGACTGTGAACCGCATCCTCCCCTCTCCTCTGCCTCAGCATCGCCATGCACTGGTCTGCAGCCTGCATCCTGGAATCTCTTCCCACCGTGTGCGTGCTGGTATACTTTTCACTCTTAATCAGTCTAGTACACACCCCCCTGCTTCATATTGCTGTGTCTACTACTACTACTACTGCTACAACACACAAAACGGCATATACCCGTGTTTTGCATTTTAGCACTGCAAGTAAAGTAGTATTGCCACAAGTAAACACGCCGTAAAAAACAAGTTTCAGACCCGTTGTCGTTGCCAGAGAGACGACAGCTTCAGGTTCGGACAGCAAAAGCTCCTTCTCGGTTATTTACACCCTCCTCAGCACATTCGCTGAGGATTCGCCCGTCAGCACAACCCGGGGGTTAATGCCGAAATGTGCTGGGCTGCATGAATGAATGAAGTACAAATAAAAAGAGCCCTGCAGGGATTTTGACTTTCTAAACCTGGAATTGTCCACCTCTGGTTGTTTCTGTATAGTCACGACAAGCGGATGCCACTTTCAACTGAGGCTTGTGGTCTAATCTTTTACAATGGATACTTTACAAAATGCGGCGTAACCTTGATTATGGCATGGAGGCTCTTCTGCAGATGCTTTTTTGAAAAAGAAAATTGATTTTACTGTCACATTGGCTTACTATTCAAAGCCCACCTGCCGCCATAATCCCAAATGACATGGTTTCTAACTCAACAAGTGCTTTTCTCCCCCCCTCCCCGTCCCTACTTGACAACGTGCTTTCCTCATCCTCCATGCATCCATCCAAACATCCAACCGAACCGACAATCCATCCGATCATCATCCGCCTGGTCCATGTCTCCATTGTGCCGGGCTGCATGCAGACCTGGAGATGGACAGTGTAAAACAGGACAGTGTGTGGGTCGCTGACCCCCTAAACCACTACAGCCCCGATTCAGGTAGACCAACATCGCCGGGTGGGCGAGGGGGAAACTCTAAGTCACCCACTTCTTCTTGTGTTGTTGTTCCTCTTTCCCCCATAACCTCAAACCCTAACCCCTCTCCTGTCCTTTGCACCCTGGTCTTGTGTTGACTGGACTTGGAAACTAACCAACTGCTTCACACCCTCTGGTTCTTTTGACTTGTAAGCATGAGCGGGGAGATTATCTCCCTACCAGAACTGTTTTCCTTCCCTTTTTTACGCATTTATTATTTTGATTAGTCACTGGCTTCCTTTCCTTGAATATGCACGTCTGCGTTATTTTCCCTTAGCTGTAATTGCTTTTCACGATTTGAGCAGGCACAGCTTCTGTATTATTTGTGTAAAATGTGCACCAAGTCTGTGGGAACAAACCTTTTCTTCTTATTTCCATAAATTGCTTTGTATGAATATAGGCACACATTTAGATTTGGCACAAACCACATCACCCACCTTTCCCTTTGTAGCGTGGCACCCTCCTTATTCCTCTTCTCTACCCACTTCCCGTCTCATAATCTGTGTTCTGCTTTGTTTAAAACAGGTAAGTCTCTGTGACCATCTGCGGTGTTATGCTATGTATGCAATGTAACCGTGCGGTTTCGTTTGGCCACTCCTCTAGGTGTATGCAAAGTAGCTCGAGGTTTATTGCAGGGCTCCTCCAGGGCTGTTTGAATGGAGGCCGGGGTCTGGGCTCTGGGCTTTGGCCAGCTGTATTTGTATGTATGTGTTTGGGTGAAGCTTGAAAGGAGCATGCAGGGGTGCCATGGAGCTAGGGTCTAGACCGGCCTTGATTTATTTAATCCTTTTACAATGGGGAGTGGGTTGGGGGGGGGGGGGTCTCTAAAACCCCATCCATTGAGCATTAAGCTTTGTGCTGCAACAGTAAGAATCTCTGTCCCCTTCTCCATGGCGACTGAAAGAGCACATTCCAGCAGGGAGCCCCACGACACACACTCACACACACACACACTCACTCACTCACTCACTCACACACTCACTCACACACACACTCACTCACTCACTCACACACCCACACTCACTCACTCACACACACTCACACACACCCACACTCACTCACTCACACACTCACTCACACACACACTCACTCACTCACACACTCACACACACACACACTCACTCACTCACTCACTCACTCACTCACTCACACACACACACACACACACACTCACTCACACACACTCACTCACACACACACACACTCACACACACACACTCACACACACACCCACACTCACTCACACACACACACACTCACACAAACACTCACTCACTCACTCACACACACACACACACATTCACTCTCACACACACTCACTCACTCACACACCCACACTCACTCACACACACACACACACACTCACTCACTCACACACACTCACACACACACTCCCTCACTCACACACCCACACTCACTCACACACTCA
>JAOPJI010000128.1:9109822-9121944 GCA_027122695.1 Merluccius productus | reverse complement strand
CCGATCCGATACCGATCCGCATTTTTTGCTCATATCGGCGGCCGATCCGATCCGAATATCGGATCGGGACAACTCTAGTAGACATCCACATCCTTTCCAGAGTCTAGACTGAACCGTTGTGTTCATCCCTCCTCCCAGGCGAGTCCAAGGCATACCGTCCACGGCGGCCCCGCTCCAGCAGCGATGCCCTCTCCACCTCCTTCGCCAACGAGCTCCTGGACGGCCACCACCACCACCGCCGCGGGCGCCAGTGCGACTCCTACGACAACCTGGACGCGGCGGCCACCGGCGGGGACAGCGACGCGGACGACGGCCCCATCTGCGTGCCGGCCCTCATCTCGCCGCCGCGCTGCTCGGCCGCCTCCGGCGCCAACGCCGGCGAGGAGGTGGATCTCAGCCCGCCCGACATGGGCGTGGCCTCGCTGGACTTTGACCCCATGTCCTTCCAGTGCAGTCTGCCCGACACACCCTACTCCTTCCCCCTGGAGGAGATGCCGGGCGCCACCGGCGGGGAGGGACTCGGGTTCAGGACTCTGGGCTCAGGCAGCGCCTCATCCATTGCCGACGAGTCCCTCTCGCCGTTTCCCCTGGGCCCCCTCAACTTCCTGGTGCTGCCGGGGGACCCCGGCCGTGCCGCCGGAGAGAAAGTGGGCGGCAAGAAGCTGACCACGTCGTACTCGTACACGGACAAACCCACGCAGGCCGTCTCGCCCATTAAATGCGGGAAGTCGGCCAGCGCGGACTGGCTGTCCGCCACCGAGCTCTTCCCTACGGAGTTGTCGCAGGGCGGCGCAGCCCCCCCCTCGGCGGAGACCAGCCTGAGCCAAGCCTTCCAGCTGGAGCTGCAGTGCAAGCTCACCACGGCCAAGCATGACGCCACCGACGGCCGAGGGTCGAAGGTCAAAGAGAGCGCAGAGCCGATGCAGGACACCGCCACTCAAGAGCCCCGAGGTAGGTGAAATAAACGCCTCGCCCACACACACACACACACACACACACAAGCATGTTTCTGTTATATACCTTGTATACCTACCATGTATTATGCTCACTCTGGCATTTAACAATGCATGCCTGTCTTCTTGTAGGTTTAGCTCCACAGGTTAATGCCTCTAACTCCTTGCATGGAACTCAGTCGAAAGACGTCTTGTCACGCGATGCCTGAGCACCGTGCCTAACTCTCCCTTCTCTTTTCTACTCCTGAAGAGCCTGCATGCGCTTCTTCTCCCACCTCAAATTTTTCTTCGGTTTTCTCCTCATAGTGCTCGCTCTCTCTCTCTCTCTCTCTCTCTCTCTCTCTGTCTCTCTCTCTGTCTCTCTCTCTGTCTCTCCCTCTCTAAAACCACAGTTCCCCCTGTTTGTTTATTTGTCCCTCCCCCCTAGGAGCCATAGCACTGGACGCTTCAAAGGACCCCTCCCCCGCCCCTCCTCCTCCTCTCGTTCCTGCAGCCCAGCACTCAGCCCCTCCCCCCCCCCCACCCAAGACCTCCGCCCGCATGCCAGCCCCGGTCCGGGCCGAGTCGGCCCAGCGCTCGGCCTGCGTTCAGGTCCGGAACGACCCTCCCGAGCACCCTGCGGTGCCGGAGGCGGCGCCCTGTCCCGTGGCCCCCCAGCCCAAGCCTCGCTCGGTCAGGGAGGGGCCCGGCGGAGACGGGAGCTTCAAGAAACCAAAGTGGCTGGCCGTCAGCTCCGGGGGAGACCCGTGGCCGCGTGAACCCCTCACGTGCACGCGCCCGGAGCCGCCGCACGGCCGCAGGCCCACCAGCGATCCGTCGCCGGGGGCTACGCTGGAAACGAACTCCGACCAACACACGCCAACGACCCCCACTCCTCTGAACCAGGGCCCCCTCCTCCTCCTCGCCAGCTCCACCAGCCAGGATTCACCCGGCCAGAGGAGTCCAGAGAGGCAGCAGAAGCAGCCGGCTGACGCCAGTCAGGCACCGGTTAGCACGAGCACGTCCGCTACCGTCTCGACTCACAGCAACATGGGCAGCGGCAAGGGGACTGCAGCCGCACCGCAGCCTGCTCCTGAGGTACGTCTGTGGTCATAGATGAAGCCTAAGTTTGCGGTCATAGATGAACCCTAAAGTATTTTAAATAAAATCATTTTTTTCTCTAAAGAAAAACAATATTTTAATTCACAATGTTTTATTCTATTTTTCGTTCCCCAGGTCAAGTCGAGGGAGAGCATACCGCCCCCGACCCTTCCGAAGCCCACCGAGCGCCACTCGCTGGCGGCCCACCAGCCCAAGCCGGTGGCCGTCTCCCTGTCCCAGCATCAACCCCAAACCCAACCCCAACCCCAAGCCCAACCCGAGCCCCCCGCTCAGCCCACACCTCCAGCCCAGCCGGACACCCAGCCACCGCCCCAGTGCCAGGCCCACTCCCAGCCCCCTCGGCCACACGCTGCCCAGCTGGCCCAACCTCAGTCGCAGGCCAAAGCGAGCGCCAGAGTGGCTCCTACCTCAGTGGAGACGGCGGAGAAGCCGTGGGAGGCCATCGAGCCCGTGCAGCCCCGCGAGCCCCCCAAGACGCCGCAGCCCCTTTCCAGGGAGGCGTGCGGCCCCCCCGCCCCGCCCGTCCGCACCATGGAGAGCAAGCTGGCGGCCGCCGCGCTCAGCCACACCGAGGGGCCCGCGTCTGGCGCTCACCCGGACGACGCCCCCCACCACGCCCCGCAGTCCCCCCGAAAGTCTGCCAGCCACCAGCCGGCCTACCTGTACCACACCAAGGGGGAGGCGGTCTCGCTGGAGCCCCCCGGACCCGCCTACTACCACCACCAGCACGCCAGTATTCCCGTCGGCCCCCACGCCGCCGCCGCACAGCACCACTACCGGCCCGAGGGCGCGCCGCCGCCGCCGCCGCCCCCCCACCACTCCTACATCTCCAAGTCGGAGCCCCAGATAGCGTACCGGGCCCACATGGACGGCCGCTACAGCACTTTGGGCCCCAGGTCCCACCACCACTCCATCAAGTCCCGGAGCAACCACACCCGCAGCATGTACATCTCCCCCGGGCATCTGGTCCCGGGCCAGGGCTACGTCCCCGCCGACAGGATCCCCGGCTACCCCACCATCCGCAGGGTGCACTCCATGCACGTCCCCTCCGCCATCCGCTCCGTGCCCATCCAGCGCACCGAGGTCCCCCCCGACGACGAGCTGTTCTTCTACCACCGGGCGGGCTTCCCCTGCAAGGCCTTCCAGCAGCAGCAGCAGCAGGCTGCTCAGCAGGCGGCTGCCCAGCAGGCGGCTCAGCAGGCGGCGGCGGCAGCGGCGGCGGCGCAGCAGGCATCGCAGGCCGACTACCACGTCACCCAGCTGCAGCCTTACTTTGAGAACGGCCGGGTGCAGTACCGCTACAGCCCGTACTCGGGCTCCAGCCCGCTGGAGGCGCCGTTCTACGACGTCGACCCCTACGGCACCATCCGCCTCCGGCACGTCCACTCCTACGGCAGCCGGGAGCTCGGGGGCACCCTGGGGCGCCACTCGGGGAGCAAGGCGAGCGGCTACCACTACCTCTCCCGCCACGGCATCCCCCCGGGCAAGGAGCACAGCTTCGTCAGCAGGGACATGCCCCCCGGCCACGGCCCCAAGGGGGGTCCCGTCTACCTGTCCTGGGACCCCGAGGAGTGCGAGCGGCTCCGCATGCACTCCATCCGCCGGGAGAGCCGGGCCCGGCAAAAGATGAAGGGCCCCGTGCTGTCCCAGTACGACAACGTGGGCGTGTTCCCGGCGCCGGACCCGTCGGGCTACGAGACCCTGCACCTGCGCAGCAAGTCCGACCCCGGGAAAGCGGCGCAGCTGGCGGCGGCCGAGGCCAAGGAGGGCCGACACCAGCCCAGGGGCGCGGCGCCGGAGGCCGACGTCCTGGCGTACATGGAGCCCGGCCGGCCCGACGGCCCGGCCAAGCAGGGCGGCTCCTGGAGGTGCCAGTCGTCCAACTCCTTGTCGGCCGCCTCCAGCCACAGCCTCTCCGTGCCGCACGACGGCATGTACGAGCCCGGCGCCGACGGGCTCTGCGGGGACGCCGGCCGGTCCAAACACTGGCAGCAAGAGCACCCCAACAAGAGGAACTTTGCGCCGCGCTACGAACGCCCCGATCCCGACCGCCACCAGGTCAAGGTCAAGGTGTCCGGCGGCGGATACCACGGCGCCGACGAGCAGGCCTGGCGGGAGCAGCCGGCGCGCCCCAAGCCCGAGCGGTCGCACAGCATGCGAGAACCGCCGCCGCCGCTGCTGCACCGCGCCCCGGCCAACCCCGAGGCCGACCCAGACTACTCCTACCATAAACGCGGCGGCGGCGGCAAGGCGGCGCCCTCCCACTACGACAACTTGGACGACTACCACCAAGTACCTCAGCCGCAGGCGCCCGGCCAGAAGCGCGGGCTCGGCCACGGCACCTTCCCCACTCCCGCATTCACCGCGGTCCACAGCAGCAGAGCCTACACCACGGCTCTGGGCCAAGGTGCCTTCCTCCAGACGGACCTGGCCGTCGCACGGCCAGAGACGGAAATATGTACAGAATAGAAGAGATCTCTGTTTTCTTTAGTTTTTTTTGGCAGGGAAAAGACGTCTACATTAACTTATGCTGCGTGGAAGAAGAAGAAGCAGACATTGAACAGCCTCTGCAGGACAGTGGACTGTCATATGACCATTATTTTTGTTGGCCCGTATTTTTAATGAATTGTAATTAAAATCTTAAAAAAGAGACTTTTTACAGGAAGTACGGAATGTGCCGGAAAGCGTGTATTGTCCAGGCAGTCATGTTGTGGTGATTGATTAGGATAATAGTCGGTCTTAAATATATAGATATATATATATATATATATATGATACTAAAGACAATGCGGTACATTAAACAAGACACTGCAGAGATGTTGGATGAACAGCCTATATGAATAGAAAGACTAGCAAAAAGGAGAGTTGTTTATGTTCTTATTTTTTTTTTTCGTTCTTTTTTTTAGATTAGGCGCTGGGTACGAGCATTAACTGGGATTAAGGTTTGCATTTTAGAAATGCATGTAATCTTTGTCTATTACAGGACAGTTCTGTGTAGTTCGCTATCCACCGTGTACTTTCTGGATGTTACAGCACAAGTCATCGTAGGAGGAAACCTGTCAGTCATCAAGCCCCGCCCCCTTCTTACTTCAGTATACTCAGTGAGATGAGATGGTACACCATGTTCTAAAATACTTCAAACCAGGAGGGGGAACTGGGGAGGGCGGAGTTTGACAAATAGACGATCAAGCAAATATAGTGGTTATTAATGTATTCTTTGCTCTGTGACTGTGCCATTTTTACGTACATTTGCTATAGAGAAAAAACAAAACGGAAAAATTGGAATTGTTGAAATTCTAATTTAATGTTGTTTCTTTTACTTGTTTGTTCTTCATTGTACGAGGGACCAAGCAGTTTGGGAAACGGACTGGTCGGAGTACTCACTTGCACAGGATTAGGAGGAAGCTGAATGAATGAATGGCTGTTAATGCCATTATTTCCTTCTTTTTTTTAATCCGTTTTGAAGAATATACGTGAACTGGAATAACTGAATAAAGTAACCTGAAAACAAAGTCTTCTCAAATAAGGCGGCGAATAACGCTTTGCCACTTCTGTTTATTTAATAACTGAGATCTTTAGTTGCTACCACTAACACTCCTTTAACCCTTTTATTACAAGCAAAAATCCACAAGTAGATTCTGGTGTAACATTTAACTTCAACACCTCTTATTTGTTGTCATGTCCTTAATAGTTTGGCTATGAGCGCTAGAGATTAGGCCATTTAGTTAATGATTGAATAATCATTCGATCATTGTTTTTATAGTTATATGGAGCCATGCATTTTCAGACTTTCTGGTTAGCTCCCAATTTCAGTTTTTGGTGATCCTGTTTTTTTTTCTTCTTTTTTACATGGTTCATGGTTTCTTTCCCTCAGCCAACCTTGACTACCCCTAATATCCCATAACCCTGGTTCAGATGAGACTCGCAAAGTTAAGACGCGCTGTTTACTTGAATGTGAAGCACCCACATCTGAAAATGGGGTTATCTAAAAAAGTAGATATGAAGAAGTAATAATAAAAACTGTTCATAAACGGGTGTATTAATATGTGCTTGTCATTGAGATCCTCCACTTCACTGGTGTTGTTGCCTTGACATGTTGTACTATTGACATGTGACCTTGTGTCTGTCTAGGTGTACAATGATGTGTTTATTTGTTTTATGCAAATGTGTTCCTTCACACAGTGAATTAAGAATTGGTCTGAAAATCAGTGCAATTCTCACAAAGGTAATGTTCACCATAAGAATTTGAGGGCCCAGATTTTATGCCAGAGCTTTTTTTTTCAATTGATGTGACATCAGTCTTGTGTTCAGCAGTATTCTCTTTCCTTGTGTAAATACCTTGTATAGCAGACAGGTCTCAGCCTGTCTCATTAAAAAAAAACTATAATTAACAGCCTTCCACAAGCACATTGAGTTCCTGCTTGTTATACAACTTTATTTGACAGGAATAAGAGGTTTATATATTATTCATGCGATACTTCAGAGATGCCTTTTCAATAACTTACCGTCCAGCTAATGCCTCAAATGTGTGCGTGTTCCGAGCATATTGCTATATCTATCAATATTAACAAGATTTCCACACTACACTACTGTTGAACCAAAACGTTTCTGTGTCAAATAAAGAGTAGCCTATTTTATAATATACATCTACGTTATGTTATAGGATTACATTTATAAACCGTGCCATAATAAACGGTGTTTTATTGCAATAACAAAACATTTACTCTATATTGGCAATGAGCTGCGGTCAAGAACGTGACATGTTCTTTTGAAGGAAATCGTTTCCTGAACTGCTGTAAAGCCAACGCAGTGAACAGGCAGGCAAGACATTAAAGGTCTTACCAGGTCTGAGCCAGCCATTAGCCATTATAAGCCAAATCTGCCCTCTAGTGACATCACCAGCTATTAGCCTACTCGGTGGACTACCAACTACTCATCCATCCGTCTTACATCTGGGTGGACACTCCCGTTTGTGATGTCACGAGAGGGCAGATTTTGAAAATGGCTTGTAATGGCTAATCACACACGCACCAAAATAGGGGACCTTTCGGCAGTGTTATTGCCCATGATGCACGAAGATCCAAAATGGCAGGTTTGCAGGTAAGAGCATGAATGTATTGTGAAGACGCATGCATAGGTCTGTCAAAACACCCCAATCTGGAGCACACACTGCCACCATTAGCTGCAAATCACTCTTAGAGGATCGAATATGGAGATGCCCCAGCTCTTCCTGCTAAAAGGGTTGAATGACCCAATAATACGTATGACTGTTGGGCACAATGCAGTCTGTCCAGGTACCGAGGAGGTGCACATTGAGCCCTTGCATTTTCCACTGCGAACCCTCGTCTCCAGCCGAACCCGTCTTACTCTGTGTTGTTTGTTTACAGTCGTGAGTCAATCGTCTAGTGGTGTGACCCTGCGGCTGATGGAGGAGGCGGATAGGCCGGGGGTCAAACTCAATAAATGCTTCACCGTCTCCGATGACAGACTCGAGAGTTGTCTCCAGCGGGGTTCCTGATCTACCCCATCTACCTTCCCACTCTGTTTAATGTAGACCCATGACCTATACCCCATGTAGACCATCTGTGGTCCTGCTCTAGTCAATGTGGACTACACTGACTCTGATCTGGTCGAAAGGAAGCCGCATGCCAAGCATTACCCAACAAATTCATGTTTTCAGCCAACAATGTTGCAGTCGGTCTGACTATTCCCTCTTGGAGATGTGGTTTGAGAATATGCAGGCCTGGACTGGACATAGTGTTTAACTATGAGATTTGAAGTGTGAATAAATCTCTGTTCTGGCAGACGCAGGCAGGTCCTTACAAGACCATTAATACATGAAGGGGTTTATGAACAGACTAGTCCTCACAAGGCTTTATTATACGAAAGTGAGAGAGACGGAGTAGTCCTATGATAACGATGAGTATCGAGATGCAGACATAGTCTTGTAGGCCTACTCACGGCAATATTAACATAGGATAGGCCTACTCTGAATAAATGTATTGAAGTGTGAGAATGGCGACAAAGTTCATGTTTGGTTACACATGTGTTGACAGCTGTCCTGTGGCCAAAGATTTCTTAAACCCAGTCAAGACCTTGATCTTGATCTACAAATTGGGAGATAGGTCTGTATGGTATGTATCCCAGTCATATCCTGACCTTTACACCAGATGAACAGCTTGGACCTTAATAGATAAGATACTTGACGCATGAAGCATTTTGATTTAATTTAACTCTAATCTTGGGATCAGTTATGTCACCCTGCAATGAATTGACAGCGGACAGTGTCGTCATGGGTCGATACACAAGGGGAAGAGTTTGGGTCCAGAGATGCTGGGATAACAACGCACACTCACTTTACTGCACTGGTCTCATTCTTTGGCCGTAGTGGAGTGGATGACTTGCCCAAATGGCCCACATTTGATTGCGTTATCGACCCGAAATGTTACCCGTTTTTATGCAGCCGGAATAAGTGCATGTTTTACTATTGACGACACCGTGCTGGATATCATAATTCATCCCAGGATTAAAATGAGTCATGTTTCATGTGATAACAGCCTATGGGGGGCGACTCTATCTTGTGGCCACCAGGGGGCGGGGGTCCATATAAACGTCCTAATTACTATTAAAATGGTACCGATATTGTTGTTTTACTTCAGTGTTTTGTTTTTGTTTTTTTTGGGGGGGGCACAAAACTCAATTGCTCATAAATTAATTAGGGCGTTTTAATTAACCTGTGTGTGTTTGCGTCACTCTATTCAATGTGAATTATGTGCATTTAAAAAATGTGCATTAAAAAAAAAGAAACACGACCCTCCCTCATATCGTCTAACTCTTAAGTTAATAATAATATATTATATTTAACTCCTCGCACGTGTTTTTTCCCATAATAAAAACAATACAAGTGATCCAAAGCGGCGGCGCGTACTACAAGCGGGCCCCGGTGCATTGTGGGAGGGGGATGATTGACACGGCGGCCATGTTCCCTCCATTGTGTGCGGCAGATAGTAAACACTGACAACCGCCAGACAACCATAACACTTATTTCCCCGAGCGCTCACAAAAAAAACACCAAAAACCTCCATATTCACCCCCGGTAAGTCCGGTTTTGTTCGCATTTTTCTCCCACTCGGGCGCCATTAATGCTGTTATTACGCCGATGAACGGTAGATAAAGGGACGTTGGATAGTAAATAACGTTTATTTCGTCGCCGTAACGACGAGGGGGGAACGGCTGCTCTACTTCCACCGGCTCCACTTTTTTTTTCCCACCCCGCACTTTCGGCTTCGCGTATCGGCGTCTAACGTCGCCGTTGGCGGGCGGCGCCGTCGCTTTTCCCGTAGGCGCACTCATCCTCCGCGGCGTCCCGACGGCCGCGCGTCGCCACATTGTGCCGTTTTGTTTAAAATTTTGAAAGTTTGCGTCCCGCTCTTTGCCTGTATATTGGTAGGCTCGCTCCATTTCCTCCTACGTCTCCGTCCGCGGCCATAATCGCGTGCGCGCGCGGGGGGCGGGGTTTCGAGCGGTTAGCCCGCCCCCCCGTACCGCAGACCGCGCTCTCATTGGTCCGCTCAACGGGGTCCCGCTCGCTGGATTGGTTCGTTCCCCGCCGGTGATTGACAGGCGTGTGTGTGAGTGGCGTTGACCCAGACAGGGGAGCAGGTTCCCAAGGTGAACCATCGGCCTGCGACGCCTTTTGCACAAAACGGCATCGTTTTCTTTTTCCCCCTGTAATTAAAGGCATAAATGCAGCAAGTAGAAGTAGTGCTTTTCAGAAAAAAAACAATTAGATTAGGTTATACTTTATTTATCCCACAGCAGGGAAATTCTCTTGTTACAGCAGCAAAAGGTGTAATATACGCTATAGAAGGAGAATAAAATAAAGAAAAGAAATAAAAATAGGAAAGGCAAAAGACAACAACAGACCAAAGTAACTTCAGCCTATGCAGTGGATAAGAAAAAGTCAAAAAAGCAAACCGACAAGTGCAAAAATGAGTACTAACGGTGACAATGGCAAGATGAAAATAATATTGCAAAAGTAAGTGACATGATATAAATAATAGTGCGGAGGTAAGTGGTATGATACAGTAAGTAATATGTAGTTTATGTATAGTATATGCATCCCAAATGTATAATTACGCGTGGTTTGTTGTGATTTCAGGTGATAAGTCAGCAACATGGCCCGTACCAAGCAGACCGCTCGTAAGTCCACTGGAGGAAAGGCTCCCCGCAAGCAGCTGGCCACCAAGGCGGCCCGCAAGAGCGCCCCGTCCACCGGGGGCGTCAAGAAGCCCCATCGTTACAGGTGAAGCCCACTGTACTATCCTCAGGTCTATATGGGCTGTATCCAGGTCTGTACTACCCTCAGGTTTATATCCAGGTCTGTACTATCCTCAGGTCTATATGGTCTCTATAGCCAGGTCTATATTATCCTCAGGTCTATATGGTCTCTATATCCAGGTCTATATTATCCTCAGGTCTATATGGTCTCTATAGCCAGGTCTGTATTATCCTCAGGTCTATATGGTCTCTATAGCCAGGTCTATATTATCCTCAGGTCTATATGGTCTCTATATCCAGGTCTGTACTATCCTCAGGTTTATATCCAGGTCCGTACTATCCTCAGGTCTATATGGTCTCTATATGCAGGTCTGTACTATCCTCAGGTCTAAACAGTCTCTATAGCCAGGTCTATATTATCCTCAGGTCTATATGGTCTCTATAGCCAGGTCTGTACTGTCCTCAGGTCTATATGGTCTCTATAGCCAGGTCTGTACTATCCTCAGGTCTATATGGTCTCTATAGCCAGGTCTGTACTATCCTCAGGTCTATATGTCAATAAAGATGCATTAAATGCATTAAACTTTTTTATATATAGTTGTTTTACTTTTTGGTACTTTGGACTCTGATAACTTTTATTAAATATTATTTTATTATTAACTTGTATTATTATTATTATTATTTGACAGACTAAATTATTCATCTTTTAAGTGAAAAAAATTATCGTTGGATTAATCGACTATGAAAATAATAGTGAGTTGCAGCCCTAATGCATTTTGCTGCAGTGGTCCCAGAAGGCACATCTGCAGACGCATCTCTTCTCACCAGCGTCTTTATTCTGTGTGTGTGCGTGTTTCAGGCCCGGCACAGTGGCCCTGCGTGAGATCCGTCGCTACCAGAAGTCCACTGAGCTGCTGATCCGCAAGCTGCCCTTCCAGCGCCTGGTGAGAGAGATCGCCCAGGACTTCAAGACCGACCTGCGCTTCCAGAGCGCCGCCATCGGTGCCCTGCAGGTTCGCTCACTTCCCTTTTATCACAAGTTCTTTCTAACCCAATACTCGAATCAAACTACAGGGACATTTTAGTGCTTGGGCTGGGCAATAATTCAATATTATCGTGTATCGTCTTTCAATGGTATATAATATATACCAAGTTTCTATAGGCTGAATGAATGACCATGAGAAGATATGCCCTTAAAATTATCAAAATATGAGGTTTGAAACATTGGAGTAAGTCAAACTAGCTTCAGTCTTATTCTGTGCTTCAATGTAATGACCCTCAGTTAGGTTGTTTAGAATTGTATTTTGAATTCATAACCATATCACGATATTTATTGTGTAAAATTCCCCATGGTTACCGTGATATGTTGTTTTCCATATTGTCCAGCGCGAGCGATAGTTTACCCCGAAGAAATGTAACCGTGCCCAAACGAAAGTACCGACTTCCAGCAGCGACGTGCGTAACCGCGTGTTGACGTTCTCGCCCCCGCAGGAGGCCAGCGAGGCGTACCTGGTGGGTCTGTTTGAGGACACCAACCTGTGCGCCATTCACGCCAAGCGCGTCACCATCATGCCCAAAGACATCCAGCTGGCACGCCGTATCCGCGGGGAGCGCGCCTAGACGGCCCGCACCGCCACGCCACACACCTTCTTTTTTTTTTATTTCAATGTTTTACCTCTATACGCTTTTATTTTTTATACAACCTCGCCGTGGGGGGGCGGGGGGGGGGGGGGGGGGGGGGGGGGCGGGGGGGGGGGGGGGGGGGGGCGGGGGGGCGCGGGGGGGGGG
>JAOPJI010000128.1:9015621-9032672 GCA_027122695.1 Merluccius productus | reverse complement strand
TGTAAAATCAGACATTCAGCACCGCCTATAGCCGAATGGAATGATCCTGTGTTTTGCCGACGATTCGACTATGAGATTGGCAGTCGAACCAGACTCCTTCGATCAAATCGACGAATAGTCGACTATTCGGGGTCTCCCCTAGTATTTTCTCTTTTTTTTCATCACTTTACTGTAATGCAGCCTTTAAAACCAGGAAAACACTTATGCCATATCACGACACGATATCCAAAATCTAAGACGAAATCTAGTCTCATATCACAATACCGAAATAATATCAATATATTGCCCAGCGTGTACTTACACAGGTGCAGCACATCCCCACGATGGCGAGAGACTCCATAATCCCTGCTGTGCCAACGATCCAGGTGAGACGCAGGAAGAGGATGACCCCCAGGATGTTCTGGAGACAGGGCAGGTAGACGCCCATGAAGGTCCCCATCTGAGGGCTCTGGGTGAGGGGGGGAAAGGAGCAGATTAGCGTGGATGCAGGGAGTGAGAAAAGGAAGGAAGGAAGGAAGGAAGGAACAAATCAAGGCAGAGGGGCAGACCAAATTCAGAGGGATTGTTGGGGATGGGGGGGATTTGGTTGTTTGTTGAGGAAATGGTGGAGGAAATGAAATTAAATGGGATGCGAATAGAACAAGGAACCAAAAGAAGGAAAGTAGGGGGTGGAGCAAGATATTCAGAAGCAAAAGAGCACAATAGCGCTTGTACATCAGAATGCATCATGGGGTTTTTTGTTGGAGATAATCAAGAGGCTGTACTACAACTCAAGTACTTTGTAAGAGTTGTAGTACTGTAAAATCCTAAATCAATGTAAAAAGTCAAATCTGCTTTAGTTGAATACGAATGGAAGATAACCATAAAAACCTCATTGTTACGTTGAGAAACCGTGACCGAAAACCGAAGCTAGTCCTGGTACTTCCAACATTAAAAACAAGGTGCATCAGTAAGTGTAGATCAGCAGCACTTCAGGCAAAAGCATCTCGTCTCAAAACAATGTCAGCCATTCTTATCCAGTGACGCAGCATGGCCAACATACTAGTGCCAAAATGAATCAACAGTCTGTAGGACTTGATAGACTTGCTCTTGTTCCATCTCTGTGATGGCAAAGCACCAACGATGTATCCAGATATCCGATATAATGCTAGTATTCAAGGTAAAAATATACTTTAAAAAGGGGCATACGTTTGATGAGGACTCAAAGAACAACCAACCATTGTCGGCTGTGTGTAAAGCTCCATTTTGATGTTTTTTTCCCCCCCAAAAAAAATCGTATTCGCCATTTAAAAGTCTTGCCAGAAGCCTATTGCCAGAAAGAGCCTGCAAGACCCTGCAAAACCAATCACAAGAACATACAAATCATGGGTGGCCAACGCCCATACGGATATGGTCCCTTGACAAAACTGCGATTGCGGCAACAGCGATTGGACCGTCAATCTGGACCAGAATAGTCAACGGAAGAAAATTCTACACAGTTAATTCATGCCTAGCTACCTTTTTGGTCATCTTGCATAGCAAACACACAGGGCAACATCCACCAGTCTCAGCCAAAGACGAGTGGGGGTGTCAGCTCTATTTACTGAAGTGTTTGACAAGGAAGTCTGATCTACTCTCAATGGGAGGGGCCCATATTCTTATATTATTTTAAGAACAGGCATTGGACCGGGCCTGTGGTTTACAGTCAACTACGTGCCGCTTGGCAGCACTGTGAGCACTTAAAAAGCTAAACAACAAACTAAAATGACAAAATGAAAACAAAATCAAATATATCCACACCATACCTAGACCAATTATAAAATAATGACATCGGTGGCAGAGTTGAATCGCAGAGACGTGTGTTATCAATAAGCAACAAGAGAAGTAGAACAGGACCTCGTCCTTGCATTTGATGTTGTGGACACCAGTAATCAGCTGACGTTGATACAACCCAGCAGATCAGAGAGAAGGGACCTTTCAAGAAGCAGGTTAGGATAATCCAGAGTGAGTGAATGAGAAATGAGAGGTCTTAGGTTCATTGACAATGAAATAAAAAACTCTTGATTTGATGTCAATTGCGTTTGTTGGCATCCTAAAAATTGAGAGACCTAGTTGACACTTCATTTAGCTTAAGTATCCTTCCGCAAATTTAGAATTTCTGCGAATCTGTTGGTTTACACGTTGTTTGTCGTGCTCTGTCTTTGTAAGTTTAAATCCAAATAATCACTCTGTCAATACATAATTCTCAATAAATAAATTAACATCTAGATGTATTCATCTAGATGTTATAGATACATTTTCTACTGATTGGGGCAAATTCAATTATTTAACATTTAATTTCATAAAGGAATAAGATGCAATGGCAAACTACACATTGTTTTACATTTAAAGATATGAATCAAAGTTGGACATGTTAAATGCTGAGCTAAAGCTCACATGGCTAGAAAGTAGTCATGGAGACTCCAGTCCTGGACCACATGTTCCCCACACAAAGATCAGGGGCTCATACTTAATGCTTGTAAAATTATTATACACAACTTTATAAATACTATAATATAAACAGTGTATTCTTAACTTGAGGTAGCACTGTAAATATTTCAAAAATAATTTTAGAGCCGCGTGCTTTTCCATTCGGTCTCTATGGGGAGCAGTCTATTGTTGCAATGCCACAGTTGGCCACCGGGCCTGCTGAAAACCTCGAGACTGGTCCTGGGGGCTTGGTGGCTGTGTTCATAGGCGAACACGGCCTATAGTAGTGACCTATAGTAGCGACCTATAGTAGCTTATTAGTATCTGTACGGGCCAAAAAATGTAGTATCGGTGAATACCCCATACCCCACTGAGAGTAAGACAGCAATTATCCACCACTGTTCAATGCAATACCAACACATTAAAATATACTGTCATTATTGGTAATCCAGAATACAAATATAACGTGGAGAGCGGTAGAACAAGAGTAGAACGATCGTACCTTGACCGTTTTCTTTTTGGGCCCGCCCTCTTCTTCATCCGCTTCCTCGTGCTCCTGGGCACCCTGAGTGAGGTTGGTGTAGTTGGCCAGTTTGTTGAGGAGAGAAGACACCATGGGGTTGCTGTCCATCTCCTCCTGCATCACAATGATAGCAACGCAAACACTGATTAGCGCGTCATGTGGATTGGTGTTGGAGGATTTCCATAGCAGTCATGGTCCACTCCAACCATGTTGAGCACTGAGGACCTATAGTGGCCTCCGGAAAGCATTCAGACTCCTACAATTTGTGCACACGTCAATGGAGAATGGATTTAAGAGATTTCAGTTTGTGTTTTTAAATACTTTTTTTTTGGTTGACAAACAGAACTGCTCCGGTGGCTCAAGGATATTTAGTCTCCTTCCATTCCTCCTAAACATGAATACAACTAAACATGTGAATGCCTCGACACCACAGTGTTACCTCAAAGAGGGCCATGTTCTTGCCATCATAGCTGCTGGCCTTATCGTTATCCGTGTTGTTGATGAAAGGACTGTTTTCCTTTGGGTTGCCGTCACCTGTGGGAAACAGAGCAACAAAGACAACACAAATAAAGTCTAAACTTTATGTTTGGTTTCTGCATCCCCAGATACATGATCCTTGATCAACAGCAAAATCTTCAAACTACGGTCTACAGATTTGCAACCTTAAGCAGGGATACTAATTAGCTCTATTCCAGAACAACTTAGCTATAGCTAAAGCTATAACTTCGACAGCCAAGGCTACTGCAATCTATTCAGTGCTGGGACACCTTCTGGCTTTTTACTACAACTCTAGCAGGGGTGAAAACTCTTCCAGGAATGCAAGATATCCCATTGATCAACAATGTGGAGCCCAGCTGTAAACCGTGCAGCAGGTTCTCCTCTTCACATTCAACACAGGGTTGAGCAAATGTTTTGGCTGAGCAGACGACGTAGAATGTAGCAACCACGCTAACGCGCGTGGCTCTGGCAGGTCAAGTGCACACACACGTGCTTCCTACTGTATTCCCCTACATGTGCATAGCTGTGCTGGGAATGGACTCCTCTGTGTAGTTTCGAGAGATTATTGACTCATCCTACTATACATGAAGGACTATTATTGAAGATTGTTTTTTAACACAATCTCTAAATCAAAATTAAGGCGGCAAACAAAGTCTTTGCTTTTTATCAAAATGAAAAGCAGGTGGTGATAGAAATGCCCCTGCATTGGCTACGTGTGTTCATACTTTCTGCTTTGTTGTAGTATAACCATATCATACGTCACAGGTCCACATTGACTCTCCTTTACCCCATCAACGATGACCACCAAGTGACCTCTCCTAGTTGGCCATGCAAGAATGGGAGGGGCAACACACACACACACACACACACACACACACACACACACACACATACACACACACACACACACTTACAGAATCCCCAACGTGTCCTTGGAAACCAAACTAAACATCATTGTTTGTTAGATACAAATTGGAGAGAAATCCAACGACCTTGGAGAGGAGCCAAGTTGTGCCTCAGGAGCCCAATTTACACTCGACTTGTGAAAAGATGTGAGGTGACCACGGATGTCAAAGAGCAAGACGTATTGAAAAGGGACGTGCTAAATAAGGGTCTGAAAAAAATGATGAAACAGACAGCGTTTCACGTGCAACCCATAGGAGCCCAATGCAACCAATAGATGAGCTCTGACACAAGCAGGAAAACAAACAGGAAACCTGACGGTTTCTACCACTAAGGGCATGATGGGAAAAAATTGCATGGTGGGGAAAAAAAGAATAAAAGAATCCAGTTGTAGTCTTGTAAATAGTGACCCTGCAAGACTCACAGTCTTTGTAAAACCTCAGTCTGAGACTCGGCTGTGACTAAAATCTCTAAACACTCGTCTTTAGATGTGAGCAGGTGTGAGCTGATAGTTTTCCAAGAGTCTTTTCCAAATCTTTTCAAAGTCTTCTGATGTATGGGTAGCATAAGACAAGACATGCAGACGGATTGAAATGAAAAACAAACGTATTATTTATATATTGATATTTTTCACACATTTCTTGTTTTTCAATGTTTATTTCAGAGAATATCAATGTGTTTGTTTCCAATGGTGTTCCTCTCACTGTCCAAACAGGAACTGCTTCAAAACTGCAGAAACAAAACCGGGGTAGGTCCACATTCATGGTCACATGGTCACGAGCATCTCTCATGTTGTTTACCTTGCATGTCTTTCTGCCTCTGACGTGTTTTATACACATTATGCACACGTGGCATAATCCAGACCCCGGTCTCAAGTGCAGTATAGCCGTGCCTGCCGCTCCTCGCCACGGTCAGTCTAAATGTCTTGGCAGGCGCCATTTGTTTACCCCCCCCCCCCCCCCCCGCAGAACAATACGCCTTTTTTTGAACCCAGGCTGACACAGGCTGTGCCATGCTAGTTCAGTTTAAGATAGCGCCGTCGGCTGAGATAAAAACCAGCGATTGCGGATACGGCCCCTTTATCTGCGTAGTGAAAACCCTGACCCCCCTGAGACGTCGACCTTCTCGAGGATCTGAAAGCCACCGACCGCATGTTAGGTTTCTGTAAGCACCGCCGTTCCTACAGGAAGAGTCTGTTTAGGTTTGTGTGTATGCAAACGCGCAGCAACTAAAACGTCCGAAACTACAACGAAGAGTAGAAGGGCCAAGCAGTAAAACAAGATTTGTGTGTGTGTGTGTGTGATGTCCGTGATGGTTTTCGGGTGTTGCTTGAAAGGCCAAGTGGGTGGTGCTTGCTTTCTGCTAAAAGAGAGCCAAACATGGCCTCAGAACCCAGGCGGTTGTTTTGCATCTACTCAAATCGCACCGCCGCAAAACGGGAGGTGCCGACACAACGCGGCCTGGTGATTAGGTCGCCGAATGGTGTGATTTATAAATGGTGTTTACACACAGATAAGCTAGGCGTTGTTTTGATTGCTTCTTCGGAAAAGTCCCACATATAAGGCCTTTGGGCTTTCTTTCTGTGTCTGAACTGTGTGCGCTAAATTAGTTTTAACGAGGAGCCCTTCATCTGACCTTATCTTTTAGCAGGCCCGTGGATGTGGTTGGACAATACAGTTAAAGCGCCAAATGGCACTGGCTCTATGGGGTCCTCCCTCTCAGTGGACCACTCCACTTTAATCCTCTCCAAAATCCTGTCAGCCATGTAGGGTCTTGTGTTGAAACGCTAGCCCAGAATGCTTGGAGAACTTAATATGTCCTATCAGTAGATAGACTCTTCGGTGGAATTGGTGTTTTGCATTCTTCAGTGTTGCATTTGACGCTCTTGATAGTCTTGTTCTGTGCTACCATTTTGCGTAAACAAAATATGCTTAAGGCACATTTTATAAAAGCTTCATTGCGGAAAGAGGTTTAAAAAAAACCCAAATAAACACTTACCCTTGCTTCTGATTTTTGTAGCCATCTTACACTCCTAGATGTTTGGTTTGGGAAACTCTGGCAATTAAATATTGATTATATGCTTTGATTGCCTATGACCACTTGCATGGCAAAAAATGTTTGTCCCAATATTGTTGCATTTAATTGTCATCGTAACTCAGTAAATCAAGTCAAAACGAAGAAAGGGCTCTTAATCGGTTCTCTAAAATAAATCTGAGCTGGCAACATGTTGTGAATGGAGGTCTCCCTCCAACCTGGCTCTGTCTCTTCCTCTCTCTGTCCGACTGGGCTCGCTCCACAGGACTTCATTCAGGAGTTGGTGGGCAAGCTGGAGGGCCTCCACAAGAAAGATGACCTTCAGAGCGAGGGCATCGAACACCCGGTCATCTCCCACAGCCACTACCGCCACGAGCCGTACCATTTCAGCAACATGCACCACCAGAACCAGCAGAGCCGAAGCCACAACCAGACCCTCTGACCTCAGCCGCATGCTGACACTAACCGCCCCGTCCGTGGCCCCCGCATGAATCTCTAATGTCAGGCTGACTGGGCAGCGAACAGGATTGTTAACTGTTTTGAAAGAGGTAAAGCAACAACTTTAAAGGAGCAATGTGTAAGATTATGTTGGTCTATCTGTTTAAAAGGCAAGGCAAGGCCAGGCCCCCAGTCCCCAGTGTTGCAATAAATGTTTGTTTATCTCTTTTGTTTTTTCCATTACCTCAACCTGTGTTCATGTTACCACTTGGATTGAACGTCATAGGAGAATAAAAACGGAAAAAAATATCCAGGCCAGCATTTCATTATTATTTATTGTTAGCATGGCTATTCATCTTGGCTTGTGAACTTGAGAATGTCAATATTAAAAAAAAACAGATACAAGCAATATACAAAAAAAACAAAAAACTAACATGTTTTAACATATTCTACATGTTGTGGTCTATATCTTACACATTGCCCCAGACACCGTAACCTTTAAAAAGTTTTTTAAAGTTTTAGGAATGCGATAATTTAACCTAACACTCGAGAAAACGCAGACGTTATGCATGACAGCAGACAGACGCACTATTATTACCAACATTGAAGTAGAACAGCCTGCGTGTGCGTTATGCTAAGCTGTTGGGCGGGTCATTAACCCTCCAGTTACTTACTCTCATAATGACAGCGGGGTTTGACATACTAATATGATTTCTTGTCAAATACTGGAATCTGTTTTGAATAACGTTTTCACTTGAATCTCTTTCACGCCTTGTCCACCCATCCAAGAGGTGTGTTGTACACTGTCACTTTCTCGCAATAATAAAATACGGCAACCCCTATTTCTGGCTGATGTT
Organism: Merluccius productus; assembly: GCA_027122695.1. Lineage (NCBI taxonomy): Eukaryota > Metazoa > Chordata > Actinopteri > Gadiformes > Merlucciidae > Merluccius > Merluccius productus. The sequence goes on along the minus strand of JAOPJI010000128.1, from coordinate 9,024,971 downwards.
GTCCATACCCCCATTAAATCAACCCTGAGGAATGCTGCTCAAGAGAAAGCTGTGTTGTTTGGCTGCATAACAGGAATGCTTTTACTTGCTGGCTCCTGCTGTGCTCTGGGTTGTACACTAGAGGGCGCAGGTTGACAGTGAAAGCAGAAGTGTGTTGGAGCCACACTTCTTGCAGTCTTGGGATTCACACTTATACACACACTTGTAGCATATTAACACATATGCACATATATCATATTACAGTTAAAGAAAGTTAGAAAGTTGAAGAGTGTCTAAATATACCCAATAAATATTTGGTGACACATTGGGTGACGTTATAGACCGCATTCCTATCTTGAGCATCTATATATTCAGTATGTGTGTGTTTCTTCTGTGTTTTTGATGTGTGAACTAACTGTGCTTAATTCAGCTGAGTGTCTGTGTGGAGTTCAAGGTCCCAGACAACTTGTCCCCATACATGAGGAAGCTAGTAAACACACACACACACCAGATTATTTTTCTATTTTACCCACCCTGCCACACTTTCTTGTCTCTTTCCCCCTTGAACATCATCCTCTGTCGCCATACAGTCATCTCCTTCACACTCAGTGATTACAGCGGTCTCTCGGGGTGGGCGGGGATGGGGGGGGGGGGGGAAAGGACGGGGGCCGGGCGCTTCCTAGGGAAAAACCATCACCCTCTACCACAATAGAGGCTGTCTCTCTCTCTCTCTCTCTCTCTCTCTCTTCTGGGCCACTGAGTCTACTTACGACCACACTCTTACACTTTTTTTTTAGTCTCTCAAACAATACACACACACACACGCACACAAACACACACACACACAGGCACATGCAGACCCAGTGAGACCCAGTGGAGGCTTATACATGCAGCTCTGTCCAGGATGACATTGCACTGAAGCTCTGCACGACCGTCACACCAGGTAAGTGGCATCCGATGTAGGCCTACAGGGGTCTTCTTCATCTGGGATATTGAATGCTTTACTGTGGCCATAGGAGTCTGGGGCAAGTCTGTACTGAGGTTGGGATCGGGTCATGGTGTCGATTCATTTGTTATTGAGTCTAAGATGATGTGGATGCGTTCTTGGATGTATCAATGATGTATGTTTTCCTTAACCATATGCCAGGGTTGATATTTTTCCTGTGCTGAAGACGTTCCTGTTATCTCCTCTCCCATGTGTAAAAGCTCATGATTATGGATATGGTATTATGCTTTATGTCTCTGGTCATTGATGGATTTATTGGTTGGGCATTTCAAATATAAAGCCATAAAACAGTAATAATAATTGTGTAGCCATAGTACAGCTTAAAGGCCATAGTAAATGATGAAGCTTTAGCTGAAAGTTTGGTTTACGTTGACAAAGCATCCAAACAATGCTTAATCCTGGGGATTCAGATATTACACCTTGTTGAGGTAATATCTGAACCCCAGTGTAAATCATCACGTTTGTCTGAGATGAGAATTTCTTTTTAACCAAAGTTTAATGTTTCCAAAATCAATAATTGACAATAAAAATGCATGGTTACTATATTTGATTAATAAAGAAAACAGTATCTGGATTGTGCAAAAAATGCACACAAACCAAACAAATTCATGGGTAGATTTGTTTCTAATATATCAACTTTATATAGGCGTACAAATAGCTGCCCCCCTTCTAGTTCAAATGAAAATACATTTTATTATTATTAAAGAGTATGATAATTGTCTTTCCTTACAATCTGCACCTAACTGTGTCTTTGCACTTATGTTTGGTATTGCTATATCACTAAAACTAATTACAACATCAAAACAAAATTAATTTGAAGTTGCTTAAAAATAATTAAATGTTTTAATTGAACAAAAAAAATAATGGTTTGTTTTACATTTTAAAATCATTTGATTAAATTAAATTCATTTATTTGAGCTGATTTTCTACAATCATTATACAGGTGTATTGTATCACTATACATCTGTAATATGAATCAAGTTTTTTTCCATATGAATTGATATCCTCTTCCATAATTACTTTATAATCATTGAAAGCCAGAGCTTCCTGTTAAAGCATAAAGTATTGAAATACAATGGTCACGGTGTCACAGTACAGAAAAAAAAGAGTCAGAAATCAGGTGACAATTGAAATAATATCTGATAAAGGTGTGCCATACTAATATTTTCCTTATAAAAAAAACAAAAGCCATGACTTATTGTTCTATTTTTATTTGCCTGAATTATAATCCAAATCTCCTGAAGAAAGTATAGACAATCTTCATTGACTCTACTGCCACTAAAGTGTTGACACCAGTCATACAAGTTTATTTGGCCTCAAAAGATATTGTTTATATGAGTTTGTCCAACACGTGTATATTGTCAGGAAAAATATACAGGCCATTCTCTAAATCCAACAATATTTAGAATCCATATTTCCTGAGCTTTTGGCAAGCAGTGTTATGCAACTGACATGAAAGGATGTGGCGAACATTTTTTTCATTGGACTTGTATTTGTACTGTATCAGATACAGTTTTTCAAATCTATTCTCCTTCTGTTTCTTATTGGATTGAGCAGATTTGTGTGGTTTTAGGTAGATATTACATTCCTACTAAAGTAATCAAAAAGCCTAACATTATGAACATACTTTGAAAAGACTTGGTACTGTTGATATTGTGCTCCTGTTCTGGCTGCATGATATACAACACACAAGTTCAAAACGATTAGCATGCAATTGATTGTTTTTTTTGTTTGTTTTTTCAGTTTGCTGAAACCCAAAAGTGTGACTGACATGCCCATTCTAAAGAAGCTCCCGGGCAGATCCAAGAGCTGCCACGAGTTCCCAAGGAGCAACGGGGAGCTGATCCTGCCCAGACTGGACCTGGACTTCAACGACCTGAACGATCTCAACCACCTCCAGGACATGAAGGACCTCAACCCTTTCCACGAAGTGGACCTCGGGGACGATGAGAGGAACGGCGGCGACGAGGGCCTCATCATGGGCGAGGTCAGGGGTTACCACCACCAGCAGCATCGGACGCCCCGGGAAGGCGAGGTGGAGGAGAATGAGGTGAACGCGGAGAGACACGGGGCAGGGAACCCCAAGGGCAGACCCCTGCGTGGGACGCTGGAGAGGATCTGCGGGGTGTCGCCCCTCAAGACCCTGGGGAAGCTGGGCAAAGGGCTTCGCATCTCCGGCCGCAGCGTGTGGGGGGGCGGGGGCATGGCCCAGCGCAGCCCTGCAGACGCCAACACGCCCCCGCCGGAGAAGGAGAAAAGGAAAGGACTACGCAGGAGCTCAGAGGAAATCATGACGCTTCTCCGGTGAGAAGGGGAAGAAGCTGCAGGGGCGCCAGTTATGATAGCGGGGTTATGACCTCACTAATAATACGATAGCAGGGTGACACCACCACCGCAATATGATGCTGATAACAAGTATATTTGAAAAATATATAGGAAAATAGGACAAAAATATAAATTTTAGTCTGGGGGAGCATCCGCATAAGTGGATCTATGGATTTCTAGTGCTCTGTATCTCATGGTTAATAACTATATCAATTAAGACCGGCATACTACAGCTCAAAACTCGATCATCCTCTTTAAGGTCTAACAACCTGGTAGTTGCGTCTTGCAACTGAACCAACTCCACAAAAAAATTTGCTCAACTTGGTAAATTCATTCATATCCATTTGAAAAACAAATCCAAAGGGAGGAAATTAACCAGATCGCATAGTGTTTCCAGGTGGTAGGGGTTACCCGGAGAATAACAAACAAAGTGCAGATATAGCAACAACAGAAATAATACAGTTGATCCCAGAGGAAATGTTTCCAGAAGGTTTCCAAAACACACCATTGATTCATACCACCGCATAGTGTGATTACTACTTTAAGAGTTATGTGATGACCCAGTCACAAACCTGTTGATCTCAGGAACTGCTCTTGTTTGTCAGTGCTATTTTGTGAACTCACTCTGCTGGAGCTATTTTTAACTGAGACATTGTCCTCATTCGAAATGGCTGGGAAGTTTTGCACATGTGCAAATATGTAACATTCCTTTTCTGGGTGCTGCTATACTATACCTTAATACACACACACAAACACACACACACAAACAAACACACACATGTAAGTTCACTCAGACCATTCTGGTGAACAATGTGTACTTGTCCGGCGATACAACAGCGCTTGTACCGGCGTAGTTGAACCATTTGGTCGCAGGGTTGCATGTTAATGGAGGTCCTCTGGTGATTAGTTTCACAGGCAGGCGGAAGGAGGCGCGCAGGGAGAGCCTGCCCTGTGGGGATCTAAGCACCGATCCTGAGGCAGAGGTTCGCAGGCGACCCTCCTTCCTCAGGATGGTCAGCCTGGGCAAGCTGAAGCGGGAATCCATGTCTGACCGGGGCTCCCAGGAGGCAGAGGAGGAGGAGGAAGAGGAGGAGCCAGTCGTCAAACCCAGGGAGCCACTCTCAGGTAAGAGACGCCATTGGCCACCTCCAAGTGTGTGAAACATCGCCGTGACGTTGATGGGCCTTTGCTTGCTATGGCAATACCTCAAAGGCCGCACACATTAGAGCTAGACTTGTTTAACTTTACTGAGGGAGAACATTGAACTTCCTGGCTATGTCCAGTTGAATTTCCTCTCAATCCTAGAATGCACTGTGATGGGTTTCTGAGGTCCTCCACTGAGTTGAGTCATCAGCCAGTGGGATCAGGAAACCACTTCACTGCCTTCAACTGCAAGTCATTCCCTTGATACAAGTTCACCCAAGCTGCCATTCACACAGCTCTACCAGTCCCCCGGCCACTCTTGGAAAAGAGGTCAAAGAGCAACGCATAGTTACGCTTGCCTTCTCGCTTGTTCTTCCATCTTTTTGTGTTTTTTCGAGAAATTGTTCTGACTCTCTCTTCTCCCACCCACAGTATTGGAGATCCTACAGTTGGTGAACAACAGGGACCTCCTCCAGGCCGACACGCACATTCAGGAGCTGGAGCGAGAGTGTGAGGTGCTCGCTTTATTGCCCAACACATCTAATCTCACTCCAAGCTTCCCCAGTACCCCTTCCAGCTTAGGCTCCTCGACACCCTCGCTCCAGGATGACCTGCTCAGCTCCAATGCCACACTGGACTCAGGCCGACGGAAGGCCAAAGACGTGGAGCTCCTCTACGAGGCTCTGCAAAAGGAGATGTGGGACATAGTACGCGAGTCCCTCCGCCAGCCCACCGCAGGGCCAAACCTGGGCCTTGTCGTGCTGGTGATCCAGCAAGAGGAGCATGCCGACGCCTCCTGGGCCTTGAGAGAGGACAAGCCCCAGCGAGAGGGCCCCCAGAACCCAAGCCAGCCCAGCCACCGGCCGCGGAGGTTGAAGCAGAAGTGGAGGCAGGCGGTGGCGGAGGCCACTGACTGGAGCCTGCCCCAACAGGTTGACACCAAGGCAGGCCAGCTGGCCCTCTATCTGGAGCGCCTGAGGAGTCGTATGGTAGACGACCTGGACGCGGCCAGGAGGAATGCCGTGGCCATCTACCCTGAGGAGTTTGCCGCGTTCCAGGTGTACGTGGAGAGCTACCACCGGGTCGTGGCTAAGCGGCTCCGGACCATCACCAGCGGCCCGCTGCAGATCACAGATGTGTACTCATTGTTGGACTGGTTCTACAATATTTACAACAGGCATGTTACACACTTTATATAGCTCAATTTGAACATTTAACCACCTTAAGTAACCATAGATATACAATGAATGAATATACAAATGCTGCATGTATTTATGTTGCATTTCCATTTTTCACCAGGGATGTCCTAGGCAATATTGGCGCATCCACACATATCAATTATTCCCATCTGGAGCCAATATTGTCCCAGGAAACAGTGGATAGGCTGGAACAAGACTGTCTCAATATTGTCAAGGTATACAAAAAAACTGCATTTAGATCATTGTACCTTTTGCGAAGGAGGAAAGAGCCGTTTAATTTATCATATACGTGATTTTCAGGATAAAGTCACAACAGAGCTGATTCAGGTTCTGGATGAAGAGGAGAGGCGATGGGCCCAAGCTCTGCACATAGAGGAGTATCAGTCCAATCTGGCACGTTCCGTCATCCAGGTATAGCCAGGTGTCATTAAGAATAAACGCTTTGGGAACATTAGTCAGTATCCAACAGTATTGTTCCAACTGTAAAGCTTAATGGCTGTCTATGTATCTGGTTCAGAGACTCAAGGTTGACCTGGACAGATCCACAACTGTAAGCCAGTTTCTGGGCTCCAGAGTGGCACGCTGCAGCCTTATAGGACTGGCGGATTTCCTCTATAGGTGAGTACTGGCCTTTCTAAAGTCATTCAATTTTTTGGCATTTGCAGTTAGGTTTATTTAGTAAGTAGATGACCCTTGCCTTGGCATAGCATACGAATTTCCATGTACAGAATGTCCAAATTATACGAAACATCTGACAATAAAACACTTTAACTTTGATCACCAAAAAAAATAAGTTGTCTAGTTTGTTACCATAGAAAATAAACGACAGTGTAAAGATGTTTACAGTTACTTTCTATATCTTAATGCAGACAATCAATATCCTAGTTGAGATTGGCATGTCATTGGTATATGGGATGTGTACTCATAAACATCCACGTGTCCAGTTTTCAGAGAAAGGTGGAGATGTTCCATGAGACTCAGGCCGAGTTTGGAGATAGAGGAGATGGATACGTTTCCAGAACAATAGCTCTGGTCAACTGCTGCCCTCCTCTCAGGTATATGCAATCAAGTGGGAAAATGGGAAACAACAACATTCTTTCATCAGGGTTAGGGTCAACCCAAATTGGTCATATAGGTTGCATAGAGCCCCCTGAAATGTTCTGTGTTCGATTTTGATTCCCAATGAGCCGACCTGTCCTTGAGGAAGATACCCAACCCCGACCTGTTCCTTCATGATGGGTCTCTGTGTTCACTGTAAGTCATGTTGTTAAATACATAACATCTGTATCCTGTGTGGCCCTTTAGGACCTTTGTGGAGCGCTGCAGGCAGTGTGACCCACAGGGTAGTGAGGAGATAGCACAGAGAGCCAACACATCCCTGGACAGAATCATCAACCAATCAGTGCGGGTTCTAAACGACAGAATGTTTGAGCACATCAGGGTGAGCAATAAGTACAAATTTGTCCTAAACTATTAAGTCTTTTTGTTGATAAATTGCGGCTTTTCATATGGCGGTTTCTTTGTCGTTCCAGCCTTTTTTTGACAAGCTGGTGAAGAGGAAATGGCTGAACAACACTGTGGCCTTTGAGGCAATTGAAGCAAGTATCAAGCAACACTTTAAGAAGTTCCGGAGGATGGACCCACCACCATATCAGGTACAACTAAAAGTTTCACCTGGACCACAGTTCCATCGCACTGCTTCAGTAGTTGGGTTTTGCATGGTTTGTCCTGTTGTTAATTGATTATTCCCGTGGACGGGTTGACAGACCCTGGTGGGCGAGGCGCACAGACGAGTCCTTGTGGAGTATGTCCGAGCCATACTGCGGGGACGGGTCATATGCACTTCCTCGAAGATTAGGAAGAGGATGGCTTTCCGGCTTCAGGATGAGGCCAAACAGCTCAAGGGACTGTTTAAGGATCTGGTGAGCAGCACAGGCCTCAAGACAATTATTTGTTGAAGAATTACACACATGTTTCCCTGCTGTCGAATACTAGCCCTAATTAAGAAAATTTCTACCTTTGAATCAATGCTATTTCCAAATGGTCTAGATGCTGCTGACCATTTACAATCAACCAAGCACACCTTCCATTTCATTTCCTCCTGTTTCGAGCCAACTCAAAAGGTCTTACAAGTCATTTTTAATTGAGCCAATAGAGGCCAAAGACCTCAAAGTTTGGAACTGGGCATGCCTTTTCAGGAAACAAATATCCTGTGCAAATATTCCAAATAAGCTTACTGCTAACAGTGCAGACCAGAAGTGGCTGGGAAGGCAGCGGCCGGTGACTCTGAATGCAGTCCGACCCTTGGGTTTCCTAGGTCACAAATAACTCAGACAGTGTTGATACAGGACGGCGCGCAGAAAAATGGCTGCCGTCAGTGAGATGGAGATAGATGAAGTGGGTTTACGTTAGCACCAGCCATAGACGGGAAAAAAGGTTCAGATGGAGCCGGGCTTGCCAGTGTGGCATTTGCCCCCTGTGTGTGTGCAAGTTCAAACAAGTGTCCGTCACCTAGGCTGACAACAGGAAGCCTCTGTGTTCAGAAGGAACTTCCTGTTCCTGTCAGCTGGCTGGCTTTGATGTGGCTCTCGGATGGCCTTGGTGGCCCCTTTTGCCAAAGAGCAGGACAAAGTATCAGTGCAAACGCAGAGGATGAGTTTTTAATGGCTGCCTCAAAAACAACAGCATAGATATTTTTAGTGATTGCCAGGCCAAAGGATTCTGACATCTTTTTTTCCAAGCTCGGCACTTTGAGGAAAAAACACAACGTGGAAAAAACAGCTTGAATGCTCTTCACGTCTCTCGAAGGCAATTGATCTTTGGACTGCAACCCTAGTAGTGCTCATTAACACGTAAATACACATTTGTTTTTCATCAAAACAAAAACACCTTTGGGTTATGAATTCCCGTTAGATCGCAATATCCTGTTCCACTGTTCAATTCTAGATCTGGTACCACCGCTTAACTGATTTGTATATGACCATCTTAGTTTTAAAAATGTTTTTAAAGCTCTCTTTCTTCTTAGGAATCGGGCTCGTCCTGGTTGGACAGTCTCATCTGTCATCTGGCTGACATCATTCTCCTAGAAGACACCCCCTCTATTCAGATGGAAGTTGCTGTTTTGGTTAAAGAGTTTCCAGATATACGGTAAGAAGTGAGCAATTTGTCACCACTCCAAAGCCACCAAAATTCCCATTAATGACTCAGGTGTCACTCATTGCAGAAAAAAAAATCCACTGTTCACGCCAAGGCGTGAATAGTTGGCGCTACACACGCCAACATGGCGTGTGTAGCGCTACACTCTCACAGTGCTGTTTTTGGCACTCGGCCTAAGGTAGGGAAATCGTAGGAGAATTTATATGTATGTCTTTTTTGTTGACACAATGGATCAAAACAAGGAAAAGACTCGAGGAAACATAAGTACATTAACCTGGCTATTTTGGGCGACCGGCGAGGGTCTGTTTTGAGAATAGAAGAGGCTGTAGGGGCCCTCAAGGGGAGTCCCAGCCCCCCCGCCCCCCTCCCCCCAGGCTGTTTGTGTTGCTGCTTGAAGCTCAGGTGACAGTTTTGGCAATTCACCGCCGGGTGTGACGCATGGCCCATGGCGCAGCAGACAGGAAGTGCAGGGGAGTTCCTATTCCTGCCACCCCCAGGGGAGACAGTCTGGTGCCACGGCTTGGAATCCAAGAGGGGGGGGG
>JAOPJI010000128.1:8936462-8948032 GCA_027122695.1 Merluccius productus | reverse complement strand
AGGGGGCAGCAGGTGGCGCTGGCATCCCGGTGCCAAGTGCCGCGGCGATCGGCTGCTGCAACTGCTGCCAGGGGGCAGCAGGTGGCGCTGGCATCCCGGTGCCAGGCGCTGCGGTGATCGGCTGCTGCAACTGTTTTTACTCTGATGGCAGACGAGCTCAGATCTGGGTGAATGGGGCGCTTCACTTTCCTTTAGTTTCATATTTGTTTCGACCAATCATGTTGCTGGAAGGCTTTGCTTTAAATCAACTGAGACTGGCCACTGTAGAAAGATTAAAATCCCCTTCTGAATGCTTCAACCACTTGCACAAATTACTTTTCTTTGGTAGAAACGAAACAGGAGACAAGGCGTAACCACCCCTTGCAGTTGTTGGTTTCCTTGGGAACTGTACAATTCAATTCAGGTTCACATTTAGATTTACATTTACATTTTCGTGGTCATCACTTCCAGATATGGTCACTTCAAGCGACTTGAAAACAGGTCCCTGTCCTGTCAAGCAAGGAGGCATTGGCAATCATTAGGGACTGTGTTAAATAAGAATGATTTTTGTTTCTTTTTACAATTTCACTTTGAATTGTGCATGTTCCATTATACACCTATTGTATTAAAAGGCAATGCCTTTTGTTAGAATTTAACGTTTCTAATAATTTGTCTTTGTTTTTTCTTTGTGTAGAGCTATGTATGCTCTTGCTAGCCTGTTGGAAATGCAACATTGTGTCGGGTCATCTCTGCCAGAGGATGACGCGATCTACTTTCCGACATCTGTTTTTCTAGGAGAAAGAGGTGACAATTACTCAACCCAACGGCGAAACCACGGTCACCACCGTACGCATCTGGAACGAGACGGTGTCCAATCTCACCCTCATGGCACTGGGTTCGTCGGCCCCTGAGATTTTACTGTCTGTCATAGAGGTACAGCCCCTTTCAAACGGTCTCCACAACCACTTTCATTTAGCAGACACTTACAGAAAGACACGTGTACATGTCATTGTGGAGCAGGCAGGCACTTGGAATCAGGTATTCAGTATCCAGACTTTATTGACCCAGGGAGAATTTTTGTTCTGTTTACAACTGCACAAGAGAAGAGAACATGGAGTACATTTAAGTAAAAGAAGATATGAAACACAAACCACTATCTTTCGGTTGGGAGTAGGAAGACCCAGCCTGACCCAGCTGAGCAATTTCATGTTAGTCTGGAACCTCAGGTAATTTTCGATATCCAAGGGGCATTATCAAGGGTGCAGCCCAAAAATGCCTCTGGACGCAATTGGATAGACCTGCAACAAATCAGAGCGATGAAACGCCAACTGACGGGGGGCCAGGTCGGTTGGAAACTGTCTGAATGGGAGTGGGCAGACCATCAGATGGTAGACCATCTGCCAGAGCAAATAAAACATGAGCTTGCATATGCGTCTGGTTCCGAGACTAAGGAAGACCCTAACCACCATCGGACTACCCTGCGTCTCTCGGGTGCTTGCGATCAGGCCATTGAGTACAGAGTACATCGTCATGTCCTGCGCTCTAGTCTGGCTTACCGGATGTAGGTAGTTGGTATAAGCCCGCCCAAACTTGCCATTGGGTGACTGAAGTAGTCGCCCAATGGCAGGCTCTGGGCAGGCTTTTACCTGCAAGGGCACCGTTGCTGCATGCTGGGCTTAACGTCGCCCGAGACGACTGTGATTGGTTAAAGAAAAACCTGACTGTGACCTTTCCCATGCCCAGGTGTGCGGCCACAACTTTGACGCGGGTGAGCTCGGGCCGGGCACCATCGTGGGCAGCGCGGCGTTCAACATGTTTGTCATCCTCGGCGTGTGCGTCTCGGTCATCCCGGACGGGGAGTCGCGGAAGATCAAGCACCTGCGGGTGTTCTTCATCACGGCGTTCTGGAGCATCTTCGCCTACATCTGGCTCTACCTCATACTTGCTGTCATCACCCCTGGGATCGTGGAGGTAGGTCTGCCGGTGTGTGTGCGTGTGTGTGTGTGTGTGTGGGGGGGATGTGTGTGTGTGTTTGTGTTAGTGATGCATGGCGAGGGTATTTTTCCACCTGAATCCGCATATTGCTGTATCTACACCCGACTACTCGAACCGCTGGCTGTTAGTAGTAAACAGAAGAAAATTACACCCGCCTCCGCTTCCCAACCTGCTATTATAAAATGGTGCCCCCCCCCCTCACTTGCTGGCCATTTACGAGGCCAAAACAAACATAGTTATCACTAGGGCTGCCCCTTAATAGTCGGCTAACCATGGGTCGATTGGAAGAGGTTTAGTCGCGCAAAAATAAACGCAACAAGCGTAGCAAAACGAATACCACCGCGGTCGCAACAAACCCTGATTTAACACATAGCTGCATCTTGTGAGCTAAACATTAGTGTAACTACTAGGGATGGGCATTTTATTTCATTTCGCTCGAAGTACAGGTGTGAATGCACCCAAGACGCATTGACGACACATTGAGATCCGACCGCTCAGACCACCTGCGGGGGGCGGTCTACATCCATATCCTCTTAATCCTATATCCACATCCTCTTAATGCTAGAGCCACATCCTCTTCATCATAATATCCACATTGTCTTAGCATGAAACTGTGTGTGTGTGTGTGTTTGTGTGTGTGTGTGTGAGTGAGTGCGAGTGTGTGTGTGAGTGAGTGAGCGTGTATGTGTGCGTGTGTGTGTCCCTGTTTGTGTTTCTGTGTGCCTGTGTGTGGACGAGAGGTCTTCAAGGGTCCCAAATGTCTTACCCCACCTGATAAGGAGCCTTGGGGCCCTATTTTACACCCCCGGCGCAGAGTGGCGCCAAGCGTGGCGCAAGTGTCTTTCCTAGTTTCAGACCGACGCAGTTCTCGTTTTCCTGTCCTGCATGAGGACGTTCAGCCAGTGGAGCTGCATGACATTTACAGTTCATTTATAGAATGACTTTATTGCAGGTGCCATTCGTTAAAATAAATTATTTTGTGTTTTGTACGCATTGATGTATTGTTATTATTGTTAGGTGGTGGTCCTTGATATCATATTATGATATAGCACAATATATCGGATTGGGATGATCGAGTGTCTCTGTTTGAATGGCCCAGTGATGTCCGCCGATGTATTCACCAGGTGTGGGAGGCCGTGGTGACCCTGGTCTACTTCCCCGTGTGTGTCGTCTTGGCCTGGATCGCCGACCGCCGCCTGCTCTTCTACAAGTACATGCACAAGCGTTACCGCGCCGACAAGAGGCACGGCATCGTCGTGGAGATGGAAGGCGACGTGGAGCCCAAGGACATCGACGTGACAATGGACGGAAAGTTCCCAGACGGCAGCGCCGGCGCTGGGAACTCGTCGAGCGTGGCGGTCTCGGTACAGGCGGCCTGCGAAGAGGACCAGAACAGAGAGGAGGTAGGACCGCTGGAGCGTAGAATCAGGGCTTTTCAAACCTGCATGTAATTACGATTTCCATCAGGGGTTATTTCCACTGCAGCAGCACTTCAAAGTTCAAACCGTTTTCATACTTTCCAGTGTTGCGATTTTAGTGCTGTGGAAATCAACCCTAAACTTATTATCCAGAATGGCAATGGCCAAGATTATTCATGAAGTATGCCAGTTTTCTTCTTTTGTTCTGTCAATTGACTTGCTTTGGCTCGTTGAATAGTAAATAAATAGAATAAAGACAGCTAGCCAAGATGTTGAGATGATCAGCCAGTCAGTGCATGGTTGAATTAAACCGATATGATCTCAATCTTTCCATAAAAGCAATGTGTTGTTGTTACTCTCTCTCTCTCTCTCTCACTCTCCATCTCTCTGTCTGTCTGTCTCACTCTCTCTCTCTCCTTCTCTCTCTCCTTCTCCCTCTCTCTCTCTCTCTCTCTTTCTCTCTCTCTCTCCTTCTCTCTTTCTCTTTCTCTCTCTCCTTCTCTCTCTCTCCTTCTCTCTCTCTCTCTATCTCTCTCTCTCTTTCTCCCTCTCTGTCTGCAGGTGGTGCGCATCCTGAAGGACCTGAAGGAGAAGCACCCCGACAAGGACCTGGAGCAGCTGATCGAGATGGCCAACTACTCGGCGCTGCTGCAGCAGAAGAAGAGCCGGGCCTTCCGCCGCATCCAGGCCACGCGGCTGATGATCGGCGCCGGCAACGTGCTGTGGAAGCACGTGCGCCAGCGGCAGACCGCCGGCGGGGCCGGGGGCCTGGGCGACAGCACCTCGTGCGCCATCATCTACTTTGAGCGCGCCCAGTACCAGTGCACGGAGAACTGCGGCACCCTGACCCTGGCGGCGTTGTGCCAGGGGGGCGCGGGCCAGGACACCTTTGTCGTGGACTACTGCACGGAGAACGGCTCGGCCAACGCCGGCGCCGACTACCAGCTGGCCAAGGGCACGCTGGTGTTCAAGCCGGGCGAGCTGCGCAAGGAGATTAAGGTGAGGCGGTCGCAGTGTTGTGTGTGCGTGTGTGTGTGTGTGTGTGTTAATCTGTAGCTTTGCTTAAATGCGTGCAGAAAACACCCTTGTTTAATTGATTTTTATATTTTCCGCACTTTCAATTATTGATTTATTTACACATACAGACAACGATTGTACCTAGTAGGAGTAGATAATAAATCTAATTTTCCATTCCCTGTGGCTGGAAAAAAAATAGCCAACCTTGAGGACTTTAACGGGATTAATCGGGCCACTCTTATGAATGAGAGTCAATGGTGACCGGGACGTGGAATTCCATACGTCTCCTGCTGCTACACTTGACACTTGTGTTGACGACAGCGAGCCGACAAACATTTTGTTCGGTATAGCTTTCGAGGCCTATACCGACACTGTGCAGCGGCCGTGGAGACGAGTCAAGGGTCGAGTGGATTGAGTAAACATTGATCAGCCTGCAACACTAGCTGCATCGACCGAGCCATTCGAGACTACTAATGTGCAAAGTGATATAGGTACGGGTATAAGATACTGGTATGGGATGCGGAAACTAACGCGCTACTCGGAAATTGGGCTTTTTTTTCCTCTTTTTTTTTTTTTTTGACGTGCAAACCAGAACCAGACCTGTTTCCTCTGCTTTCCCAGGTAGGCATCCTGGACGACGACGTCTTCGAGGAGGACGAGCACTTCTTCGTGCGCCTGCAGAACCTGAGGCTGGAGGACGGCAGCGCGCCAGGCACGCCGCCCAAGGCCCGGCTGGTGGAGCCCATGCTCGCCACGGTGACCATCATCGACGACGACCACGCGGGCATCTTCACCTTCGGCCAGAGCCGGCTGCGGGTGAGCGAGAGCTCCGGCGTGGTGCCGGTGAAGGTGGTGAGGAACTCGGGGTCGCGGGGCACCGTGTGCATCCCCTACCGCACCGAGGACGGCACGGCCCGCTCCGGCATCGACTACGAGTCGGCCCAGGGCGAGCTGGAGTTCGCCAACGAGCAGACGAGGTGAGACAGGGAGGCGCCATCGCCGCTGCCATGCTGAAAGACGCTTTGAAAGACGGTTTCATCTCCCAACTGTCGGCAGCGTCTGTAGGCGTCTTAGAGCGGGATGCCTAACGCCCCCGACCGCTCCATATGACATGTGTCTGAACTCTCTATAAGTCACTTTGGATAAGAGCGTCTAAATAGAAGATAGCTAAGTGGAAAAATAACTCGATATCAAAACAAAAAAAAGAAAATACCTGGAAATATAATCATGATTAACGCTTTTCAAGGCAGTGAAGGCTCTTTAGATAGTTTGTAGTGTAGGGAGCGGTCGGGGGGGTGGGGGTTATCAAAATCACCAATGTGTAATAGGGTTGGACAATTATTCGAAATATTATCAAAATCGCAATATAGCCATATTGCAATATGTGCAATATCCAGGGTAAAATGTGTAAATGTACATTTTTAGGTACTGTAGTGCTGCAGAGATGCCCTGGCCGACACATTTCTCCAGATGTAAGATTGTTTTTGTACAGACACCAGCAAATGTCACATCATGATTTAAATTTTAATATTTTTCAGTGAAAAGGAAAATTGTATATACTATGCAAATTCTGTATGGAGGGTTGGAGTTAGGAGTTTATTACGTTTAGCTTATTTCAGCTAACGCTAAATCGCAGGGTTTTGATGTGTCCGAAGCCTGCGGCGTGTGTCTGTGTCTGTGAGGTGTCAAGTGAGGCGTCAGGTTACCCTCGTTGTCTTGTACTCCCATAGGCTCAACTACTCGCTGGAGCCTTTTGTCTACGAGACACGAGACGTGATTCGTTAACCACCAATGCTTAGCTAATGCTTTGCGATCACTTCCGCGATACTCCCTCAATTATCGGTGCGCAAGGAGGCGTGGGACGATATGAAAATGTCATCATCCTGGCCGAAATAATTGCGATTCATGATATTCATCAAATCATCAAAAATGCCTAAAATAAATGCAAATATTTTGTAATGAATAAATATCAAACAAATATTTTTTACATCCTTGCCAAATAAAAAATAAATCAGGAAAATCAATATAGGACTGTGTGTTAGCGAGCTAGACAGCTTTTTCAAGTCACTCATGTGAGGATAATGGAAATTCACCACAATCAGAGTGTTTTTTATCGCGGCCTGCGATGAAATGCCTGCGAGAAACCCGGTCCTCCACTGCTCTCTGCAGGGCTGCTATGCGTAGCTACCCTGCTTCGCTGTTCACCGACATTAGGAGACGGTTGACACCGGTTAATAATCCTATGCCCTGATCAGGTCCCCTCATGTTATCTGACAGATCATTTTTCCTTTAAATATGCAGGCTGTACAACTTGTTGCGACTTACGTCATAATGTCCACTTGCTGGAGTTTTACATTAGCTTTGGTAAGACTTTAGGAATGGGCGGGTGGGGGGGGGGTGGATGCTTTGCTTCTACAATACTTATTGACGATACTAATATTTAGTATTGTCAGGTTGACAAAAAATAAAAGTAACATTTTTCAAGCCAAAAACGTCAATGTTATCTGAGTCGAAGCAACTTAATGGTACCGTCCTACAGAGCACGCTATGATGCTGATGTAAGTGTTTCTATAGTCAATTTGCATCAACTATGTTCTGTTCTGTTCTGTTCAGCAATGTTCATTTAAAAACCCCAACGTTGGACCCATACGTTAAACCATAAAGAAAGATAAAATCGCACAAAACAATTGTAATATCGTATCGCAATAATTGCAGAATCGCAATATTTACAGAATCACAATACATATCATATTGGCGCTCAAATATTGTTGTATCATATCGTGAGGTCCCTGCCGATTCCCGCCCCTAAAAGACTTGCTTGTACTATTATTATAATTTCTACATTGATGCATTTGTGCGGTGCCTTACTTTTTGTACAGCATTCCACCCACTGTGCTTCCGGCATTGCCCTGCGTCCCCTGCATAAATTATCCCTGCCTTCGGTGACCGCCATGTGCTTGTGCACACATGCCTGTCTGCGCGCACTATGTTTAGTCATGAATTAGTTAGTTGTCCTTTGTGATTAAATATTTAGGTCACTTCAGCCCATGATGTGATTTAGATAGCAGAGAATGTAAATATTTTAGTGAAGGCGGAGGTGGGTGAGTTTCATTTTAGGGTGGGCGGATTTATGAGGCTGTGTGCATCTCATTTGAATGCATTTAAAAGGCTATACATGTGATTCATATATGTTCTTAAGTAAGCTATATTTAGACTATATTACGCGTGTTTACATGTGTGTGTGTGTGTGTGTGTTTGTGTGTGCTGTTACAGTCAGATCATCCAGGTGCGCATCATTAATGTGGCGGAGTATGAGAAGCAGGAGACCTTCTCTGTGATCCTAGAGGACCCCAAATGGCTCAAACGAGGAATCTCAGGTATGTCCCCCTATAAGCATTTATGTACAGTTAATGTTGCTATGGTAATCGCAAGCACAATAATATTAATCACAATGATTGTATATCATCTATATCGTCATTCTTGCGTGTGTGCGTGTGTGTGTGTGCGCGCGCGCGTGCGTGTGTCTGTGTGTGTGTGTGTATGTATTCCTCCTGACAAATATACTTTGGACAAAAGCGTCTGCTAAATGCCCTAAATGTAAATGTATGTGTGCTGGGTGAAAGGCTGTTGGGGTGGCTGATTGCTGAACTGCATCAGAGGCAGTAACTGAAGATTACATGGCACCACGCAGCCTTTCTGCTTTGTTGCACTGTGGCGCAGGTGTCTCGGCCAATTATGTGTTTCAGAGCTAATTGCCTGTTCTGGGCAGCCTCAGTGAGTCAGTGAGGGCAGTTGGAATTGGATACGTAGGCCTAGTCGTTACGAGAGCGGGTGAAGAAGGACTCAATTACATGCTTTTCTAATGGCATTCGTTCATTGGACAAGATTAAGGGCTAGACTTGTACCTTGTAAACTTTTATCATGATTATAGTGGCGGGCAGGAGGTATGTAGTAAAATGAGTATATAGGAGTATAGTGGCTTGGGTGTCTGACTTCTAGCTGGATGTTTCTAGACTTCAAAAGTCTGCCTATCTGTAAGCAAGATGAGGCCTACCTGTAAGCAAGTTAGGCATCTTTCAGCAAGATGCCTAACCCCTACTGTTTGGGTGAGAGAATGACTGAATGCCTGAAAATATGTCCTTGCATGCTGTTGAAGGCCACCACATTCACCCTATTAGGCATGGCACCACATTTTAACAAGGGAGTGCACTCAACGTCTTGAATTGCATCTCTCCCCACAGCTCTGCTGCTCAACCAGGGTAAGACAAAGTATCTACTCATCCATGCTCATGTGGAATCTGCCTGCAGTGTGTGTGTGTGTGTGTGTGTGTGTGTGCTGTTATGCTTTTCTTTGTGTGAAATTTCCCTCGAAATCTTTGTGAAACAAAGTTAACTTCTGTATTTGCAAAGCGGGTCCAGATTTTGCTATGCAACGTAGAAAAGGGAGGTTTTTCATTTTTTTAAAAACATTTAATCAAATTGCCCTGGAATTTATCCAAAATGCCCCCAAAACGTATTACACAGGCAAAAAAAGCCCATGTTAAAAAACATGAATGACCTACCCTGGTTTGTGCATTTGGGGATTTGGGGGGGGGCTCCTGTGTCCATTAGCTCACAGACCTAGCTGTCATATTTTAGCATGAATACTTAACTGTTGTGTGTTGTGTCCACTCGCCAGGCAACCCCAGCCCCGAGGAGGAGGAGGCACGGAGGATCGCGGAGATGGGGAAGCCCATCCTGGGGGAGCACCGTCGACTGGAGGTCATCATAGAGGAGAATTGTAACTTTAAGGTGTGTGGCAGCCGGGCAGGGGGGTATCAGGGGGGTCACACGTAGACCAGATAGACCCGCGGCATTCTCTGCACTTTCTATGACAGGCTTTCAGAGGAAAACCAAACACATTGTTTGAGCTAGCCCACTACTAGCAACTTTGTAAAAATTGGGGGTTGAGGCTACATTGCTTTTCAAGCTTTTGCTGTCTCCACTCGGCTCCAATCAGATTTAGGGGGGTGTAGCCAGAACGTTTGATTGACACATGTTGAACACATGTAATAGCATGCTTTTAACCTATAGAGGGCAATTTAAGTCCATATTTACATCTTATCCTACTTTGTGCATTTAAGTCAAGATTTCGACCAGGATCAATCTTAACCACTACTATGTAACCCGCTGCATCACTTTTCATCTAAAATAAGTCGTTTTAGGGTTTGGTTTTTGCTTTACACATTTGTTTTCCATATTATAATCATTGCTTAGGGGATATTTTTCAAGGATTGCAAACATGCAAAGTAGAATGCTTCAACCTTTGAGTGTAATGTTCATGACACCAAAAATATGGTTCTAATTTCCCGTGTGGGATTAATAAAATACCTATGCTCAAGCATTTTTATTGCTCTGTGTTTTGGCAGTATAATAATAGTAATAATATTATTTAAAGATTTTGAGATTGAGAGGGTCAAGGTCCTTTAACCTGTTTTTTCCCCATGTAATCCTCATGCGTATCAGATTGGAGAGGGAATAAGTCCAAATGGAATACTAGATGCGGTACAGATTTTGCCAAGCATGCTATGTGTACCCTTGTGTTCATTCGATACCTTATTACCTCATTTCAATGTAACATTTTATATTGATGTCTGTATAGTATTATGGTCTATCTCCTTTTAAATCTATCGTGTGACTTCTCAGTCATTGCATGCATCTCAGTTTGACATGCACAGGAAAAAATGTAGTGTTTATGCTGGATCAGAGTCAGTTCACATTGAATTAATTTGGAGAATGGAGAACAATGCATTCTTCTTCAGACATTTGTTCTGAGACATGCTATGTATAATATTTGCATAATAGTTTATATTTAAAACTTAACTGAACTGACAATGACGCCAGCAGTTCTTTCCTATAGACCTCTTCTTGCTCTTCCTTATCTTTGTAATACAAATTGCTTTTACATGTCTGCAGTGTCCTGGAGACGCGTGTTGTGTGTAGTAGTGTCATTAATTGAATTCAGATGACCTCAATTAATTGAATGGACTTGATCATTGACATTAAAGTAGAGAAAACAGTATTCACATCAACACAGCATCATATAGGACCAAAACTTGATTTGAAACTGAATAAATCTTTCAACCTTCAACCTATCAACCTTTGTCCAACTGTATAAATAAACAGTAAAAAAGTAAGACTAGCTATCAGAGCGCGGCCTCTGATACATGTATGCTGAAGCTACTGTGTTTATGTTAACAGAGCACTGTGGACAAGCTCCTGAAGGACACTAACCTGGCCTCTGTTGTCGGCACTCACTCCTGGAGGGAACAGTTCATTGAAGCAGTCACAGTCAGCGGAGGTACAGTTTTGTGGGATCATTGGTGGGGGACGTACATTTCCATTAAGTAAATGTGTGTATTTATGTTAGGGATGGGAATCGGCAGGGACCTCATGGTACGATATTACGATTGATGTATGAATGTATGTATGTATGTATGTATGTATGAACAGCACCCATAATACCACCTCACCTTACCATCAAACAGGTGACGGGGAAGACGGTGAGGAACAGCGGCTGCCCAACTGCTGCGACTACTTTTTGCACATGATGACGGTTTTCTGGAAGATTCTGTTTGCCTTCGTCCCCCCCACCAATTGCTGCCACGGCTGGGCCTGCTTCATCATATCAATCATGGTCATCGGCTTCCTGACGGCCATCATCGGAGACCTGGCCTCCCACTTTGGCTGCACGGTGGGCCTGAGGGACACGGTCACCGCCGTGGTGTTTGTGGCTCTGGGGACCTCCATCCCCGGTCAGTGGCTGTGCTCTTCCTCCTTATCATTGCATATACCCATAGGTTTTTCCTGGTTCCATGGTTTCTATAGTTCTTCCAGATTTCCCAGCAAAGTTTGTGTGTGTGTGTTGGTGTTTGTGTGTGACCCATGTGTGTATGTTATGGGTCAGGCTTCAACATTTATGCATTTGAGCTTAAATGATTATCATTGATGTATATGAGAAAAGTTGATGTAAGCTTTAGCTCATTCTTCTTCAAAATGCTCAGTTCAGACTCTCTCTCTCTCTCTCTCTCTCTCTCTCTCTCTCTCTCTCTCAACAAGTGTTGTTGTGCATTCCTCCCTGCTCTTTACCTGTAAAGCTGATTTATTCATGATTCCCCACAC
>JAOPJI010000128.1:8917057-8931533 GCA_027122695.1 Merluccius productus | reverse complement strand
CGGGCCCGCGCCCCCTCGCCCCTGGTGGGCGGGTGCGGCGCGGGGACAGGGGAGGGCAGGGGGGGGGGACCGGGGGGGGGGGGGGGGGGGGGGGGGGGGGGGGGTTTGTGGCGATTCTGCAGCGGGCACAGTAGCACACGGTCCCCTCACGCCTAGGTTCACGATCCCTGTAGCGCATGTCACTGCCTCACATTCCCAGTCCATACAGAGGGCTACTGCACGTTGGTGTTTTAGCGTCTCTTTTTATTTTTTGTATCAAATGCTATCGCACAACATATTGGAGATTTTTATGCTGGGCACGTCTCGGGAGGTGTGTTGATAAACTTCCACTGGGACATTACTGTAAAGCTTAGAGACACAAGCACACTTCCTTGAATGTATAGTATTTAGATTGTTAAATTGTATACATTTGTTTTTAAATCTGCTGGACCTACTTTAGGTGTAGTTGAATGAGTAATGAATGGACAGAATGCAGGCCAGATTTCATTTAGGACAAACATTACAACTACATCTACTAATGTATATACTTTGTGACCATTGATAAGTGGGTTAAAATCCATTTCAGATACTACGTTTATTGTTTGTAAGCTAAATGTAGTGGTTTGAGGACTGATGCATAAACACAATTGGATTTCTACACCAAAGCATCCAATTTCAGCTCTGCAGAAAAGCACATTACTTATTAGTACCTGGCTGTGATTGTGGAGCAATCAGGCTGCTAGAACCGAAACGCTTAGTAAGTCTAGTCCATTTGAATGTTGATTTCCTCCGTGAATTGTGACTGACTTTTGTAAATAAAATACAAAAGTCAACATGTCAATTCAACCTCATAATGTGCCAAAAGCCATGGTATGTAAAAAAAAGAAAAAAAAGAAAATTGTACTTGATATACCTAATACTTATACTTGATATACACATACTTATACTTAAGTTAAACCATTGCCATACACTTAAATCAAACAGGTAGGTTTGACACAGCTGCTTGTCATTCTGTGGCGTTTCGTGTTCGTTTTCTTGGTCGGGCTGCCTCAGGGTGCTCCTTGTGTCCTCACCGTGCACACGCATACAGGCTCACTGCGTCTCCCGCGCAGACACGCGCTGGGAGGGCCGCAGCATCTACAAGCCACAAACCGCATCTACAGCCACAGCGAACGTAACGCGGCTCTGTGGCACACATCGGACACAGTGGGGGCGACAGACACATCCTCAACTCTCAGTACCGCCTACCTATTCCAAGTCTACCATCACTCCTATCTCCACCCGACATGGAACATCCATTTCTCTCTCTATATCCCTTGCGTGGCTGTGACTAGCCACCGAGTTCAAGCCCACTGTGGGACATGTACTCCTCCCAAGGCCATGCAAACAGACACTGTGTATACCCACAACAAACTACCACCATCATCTCTCTTTACAAGCTACAGCACATCTCCCATCTGCAGAGCCACCAGAGGATTCACCTATTTTTCTTTTTTCGTGTGGATAATTTGTACACGACACATTGAGGCGTGATGCGGCCGGGCAGCAGGTGTGGGCGGGCGTTCTTTTAAATGCACCACTCCTCCCGGGCCCCCCAGGAGCTGACTGGCACAAACACAACCACAGGAACGCAACAGAGGAGCTCTCTCAGACACACTCTGACAAAAGGGGGCGACAGACGACATCACATACTTGAGGGCGGTTAAAAACATCACCATCGACAACAGCAACAACAACATCAACAACATGATACAAGCACTCTCTCTCTCAGATGCCACACTTCTCAACGCTCGCCCTGGGTGTGTGGGTTTCCTTTCGCTATCCGTTTTTCCCCGCCTTCCTGCGCTGAACATCACACGACCACACACCGTGCAGAACACACGGCATCGAATCTCCATGACAGCACATCACCACAAGGCAGATTTTGCAGATGACACATTGGCAAGCACTAGATGACTTCTCACTTTGCTTGTGGCTGAATCCTACTAAACAACCAACAACAACAACACAACAATAAACAAGCAAGCATCATGTGTGCTGCCATTTTTTTTACACCTGAAGAATAACCGTGGGTGGTGGGTGGGTCCTACGAAGACACAAGCATACAACCACAGAGGCAAACAGATCAACACCCCCCCCCCTCCTCCTCCAATCTCCTTTCTTAATTTAAGGACTCTGATGCTCTTTCTTCCTCCTCTCTTTCCTCTCTCCTTCCCTCTCTCCCTACATTCCCTTTTCCCTCCTCCTCCTTGTGTTGTTTTGTGTTGTTTCATTTTCCTCCTTATGAACCGGCCAATAGTGATGCCTTTATCGCCTCCCGTGTGATGCAGGTTTGGCACAGTGTGTCTGCGGACAGACCACCCACTCTCAAACGATGCTAATGTCCTGCTTTGCAGTGAAAGCACGGTAAGCTGGAATACAAGCTTCTCATTGAAACCCACTGAGGAAAACCCCAACACAGACAAGACTGGGGGCGGCGGGGGCGCGGGGGGGGGCACAAAACGTCCGCCACGGAAGCAAAGCAACAGCGACTTAAAACCCAAGAGTGGACAGGCGGATGTACTTTCTCTGGCAGAGGGAAAAGGAGGGAAGGAGGAGGCAGGGATGAGTTGATGTTGGAGCAGCAGGGGTGCGTGGGCCGCGGCCCTGCTCGAGAGCGCCCCCTACGTCCCCATTGTGTCCGGTGCTGCATTTGTGGTGCTGTAAGTACACGCAACAACCCGACTGTGATTTCCATTGTTTGTGTTTTGTGGGAGGGGACTCGATGTAAAAGATGTGTGTGTTTTTTTGCTAATCCAAGTGTTTATTATGGGTTATTCTTAAGGCTTATATGGTGATAAGCCCATTCAAGACCAGGTCTGGAATCTCTCTCTGTAATTAAGGTAACAGAAAAAACAGCAGTCAAAACTGTGTGCACTATGCTGCTTTGGCTCCATATTTGGTTGCCAGTGGCTTGAGTAATTTAAATCCAGCGTTTCCTTTTTTCTTTGTATAACTGGGTATTCCGATATATAGATATATTGGATATCGTAATAATATAGTATAGATATAGAGATGATTTCATCTGGTCAGTGAGACATTTCCCAGACCTGGTTTGTTTCACCCCTGTTATTATAAACTTTTTAATACTTTTTATAATATTTGTAAACCAGTCAAGACATGCCATTTGTCCTTTTTATAAACTGTATTTCCATACCAAGGTGTGCCAACCATTTAGGGTCCTTCAGGCCCCGTCATTTATCTTGAGTTGACACCATGTTGGTCCTTGTAAACTACTGATTGAAGAGTACACATGTTTTTTAAACATCAATTGTTCAACTTTCATCATATCCTGCGGATTTTGTATTGAATTAAAAAAAAACGGATTAGACCTTTTGCACGTGCTACACATAGTGTTGATGCTGATTCTATGAAAGTATTTCCACTCTTAATTTTTTTTGTCATAGACCTGCAACATTTGGAAAGTAATATGTTGACACAGTCTGGCCCAGGTTCTCCATTCGTGTCATTGTTAATATGGACTTGACATGTGTATATGTGTACCTGCACAGATGCTGATGGTGAAGGCAATTGGAACAATTCACAAGGTGTGTTTGTGTGTGAGTGTTTGCATTAGGGCGACAAATATCCTAGTCGGCTGTTGATAGTCGAGTATTGATACAATTGAAAGTTAGTATAAAAAGAAAATCTCCATTATGTTGTTTGTTTAATTTTTTTTTAGAATTCCTGCATACTAATCTTGAGATGGCTCTGGTGCATGCAAACCCCCAACCTTAATCACGTAGCATGTAGTCCAAAGTACAGCTTGTAGTACTCCCTAGGTCCGGAGGCGTTTTTATCTTTTTGTGTGTTTGTATTTTAAAGATCCTAATGCCAATCCTAATAAGCGCCAAAGGCAGCCCGCTCTCCTGGGAGACCACCCTCCAGATTATGGTAAATATCTAATGACACAATGCTAGCACAACGAGTGAGGCACATGCCTACTCGTAAGTAATCTCCTTTCCTCTTAATAGCCGGCCCTCAGGGAGGCTATCACAGCTACAATGAGGAAGGCGGCTACGGGCCTCCCCCACCCCATCGCATGGGGCCCCCTATGGGCGGGCGGGGTCGCGGAAGCCAGCGCTATGGCCCTGGATACGGGCCGCCTCCCCCAGAATACGGCGCTCACGCCGACTCCCCTGTCGTCATGGTGTACGGCCTAGAGCCGGCGAAGGTCAACGCAGACAAGCTCTTCAATGTCTTCTGCCTCTACGGCAACATAGAAAGGGTGAGCTTTGAAGAATAGTGGCTGTAAGCATGTCTGCTGCTGCTTGTGGTCGGTTCCTGAATGGTCCTCATGTTTGTTTGGTTTTATGGGTTTTCTCTTTTAGGTCAAGTTCATGAAGAGTAAGCCAGGGGCTGCGATGGTAGAGATGGGCGACTGCTATGCTGTGGACAGGATCATCACTCACCTGAACAACAACTTCCTTTTTGGACAGAAGCTGAACGTTTGGTAAAGACCTTTCATCCACATTTGCCCCGCAGTAAGGCCCCAAGAGGTACCAATGCTATGTCGTGTGGGTGTTGACGGATGTCACGTCTCTGTGCAGTGTGTCCAAGCAGCAGGCCATCATGCCCGGCCAGTGCTACGAGCTGGAGGACGGCAGCAGCAGCTTCAAGGACTTCCACGGCTCGCGCAACAACCGCTTCACGTCCGCGGAGCAGGCGGCCAAGAACCGCATCCAGCACCCCAGCAACGTCCTGCACTTCTTCAACGGACAGCCCGACATCTCTGCTGAGATGTTCAACCAGGTGAGGGAGACCTGGGAGTTGTCTTTGTTTGTTGTGGGAGGCGTTTCCTTATGATGGATACAATGGGATGATTAGCGCCATTCACATAAAACCCGTTCTCTTTCAGGTCTGTGACGAATTGGCGATCAAGGTCCCCTCAAATGTGAAACTTTTTACCGGAAAAAGTGAGAGTGAGAAAAAAATAATCCCTTCGGTATTCTTCTGTTGTACTGTTGTGCTTGAGTTAGAAATTAAATCCTCTTTGTTGTACCACTGCAGGTGAGCGCAGCTCCTCTGGCCTGCTGGAGTGGGAGTCCATCAACGACGCCATGGAAGCCCTGGCTCTGATGAACCACTACCAGATGAAAAACCCCAGTGAGTCCTGTTCATTCATTTCATTGGTTTGTTTAAAGACATTAGTTTGTTAAACTTTTAATTGAAGTATATGTTTTTTCTTACATTGTGTAAATGGTTGTTGAACATTGTTTTGTGACGTATAAATAAAAGTGCATTGTGTATTTTCTATATTGTTTCAAACTAGCTTCTCTTTGTTAACACCTTTTCCACTTGTTTCAGGTGGACCTTACCCATACACACTGAAGTTGTGTTTTTCAACTGCGCACCATGCCAACTAAATCACGATGCACCCTCCACCCAATTCTATAGTTTTGTTTCGCATAGTGTATTTCACTGTTAAGTTGTCACACCCCTATAAAACGTTCAATCTCTATTGACAAAGATGTAGGCTCAATGGGTTTTAGAAACCCTTTACTTTAACTTAAATAGATTTTGTATGATTAAGTTTATTGTTTTTTATTTTGGCGCCATACATTTTATTTGTAGTGCGTCCATTTTCAAAGAACACCCCCACTTCCACACCTGCTCTAAATTAATTTCCATGTGAACCTTTTTTTTAAATAAAGTGATGAATGTTAACCTGTTTTCTGATCAATTTCTTCATTAACACAAATATTAAGGTCACAAATATATTTTTAGAAAATAGTCCCATCATATTAAAGGTGTATCCGTTTACCCTACAGTATTGTGCAGCCTAAAGTTGCTATTGGTGTTTTCATTTTGCCACATCTAAATGTAATTGTTAGTTAAGTGGATATTGATTAAATTTTTTATATATATATTTTCATTCTCCATCCAAGGCCATGACATTTTCTGTATCCAATGAATTGCAATTACGTTTCTACACCGACACCAGAGGTCACGCCACACGCGAGCTCACAGCGCCCCCATGCGGCTCCCTGGGTCACCGCATGACGAGCGGCGTGGAGGACCCGGATGTAATACACTCAACGTGGAGTACAATGAACATCACTTTACTTGCACTTTACTTCAGGGACACTTTTCGGTTCACAAGTGTATAAACTGGCGAGTTTCACCAGTATGACCAGTTTTATTGCATTAACAACGTGCACAACGGACTACTATACCACAGACGTTAAGGGCACCACAACTAGGAAAATGACCCCGTCTATAAACCTGGTTGGTAAAGCGACATTTGTGTTTTCTGGTTTATTATAAGTGTCTTTCTCGGTTCGTAAATGCGCACATTAGAATAACCTTTAACATACTGGCACAAGGGCAGCCCATCTGGTCCATAGACATATATACAGCAGGCTACACGTTCACCGACATACATTACAATTGTAACGCTTTGTTTAAAAATCAAATTTACACATTTATTTATTAAAAAAAATATGTTTGCTATGAACGAAAGAAAGAAAGAAAGAAAAATTAAAAATAAAAATAAAAACCCACCACAACGAGCGCTCGCACCGGCCCACGTTACCACGCAACGCGCGGCGGCGCGCGGGTCAAAAAACTCCAACTCCCACAATGCAACGGCGCCGACGTGTAGGTGTATCCGGTGTCTTATAACATTTTACTTCCTTCCCAGACAGACCGACACGAACGGCCCGAGAAAGAAGACGTCGCTAACTTTTTTCTATCCCCCCCCTCTCCCCCCCTCAACCGCACAACAAACAAACAAACGGCGCTAATCCTCCGTCGCAGCGGGCCGTTAAATCCACGCCGGAGGGGGGGGTCCTCGAGACGCGCGGCCGCCCGCCGAATCGCGACGCCCGCGAACCGCCGTTAAAAACCGCGAAGACGAGACCCCACCACCGCCGCCGCTCGCGCACACTCACACAGACACTCACACACACACAGACACTCACACACACAGAGACACACACACACACGCACACACACACAGAAGCGTGGGGCCTCGCGAAGAAAGTTTGCGCGAGAGCGGTGGTGAGGAGGGGGGGGGAGGCCTCTCTCTCTCGCTCTCTCTCTCTGTCTCTCTCTCTCCCCCTCTCTGTGGCTCTGTAAACAACATGTCTTCCGCCTCGCAGGCATCCTCCAGGCGGCAATGGTGCTACCTCTGCGACCTGCCCAAGATGCCGTGGGCCATGCTGTGGGAGTTCAGCGAGGCCGTGTGCCGCGGCTGCGTCAACTACGACGGCGCCGACCGCATCGAGCTGCTCATCGAGACCGCGCGGCAGCTGAAGAGCACCCACGGGGTCCTGGACGGCCGGTCCCCCGGTCCTCAGATCCACCAGCACCATCAGCACCACCAGAACCAGCACCACCAGAACCAGAGCAGCAAGCCCGCCCCAGGTGGGCCCATGGACGGTGTGGGGGGGGGACGGCAGCAGCACTCGGACCGGGGGCGAGGGGGAGACTACGGGGTCTCCTCCTCCTCTTCTTCCTCTTCGTCCCGCCTGCCTAACGGCCTGCACCGGGCCGAGGAGGCGGCCATCACCGAGGGCAGCCGGCAGAGCCCCAACCCGCGCCGGGCGATCGTCGGGGCGGTGCCCGCCATGCACGGGTCCATACCCCACGCCCTGCTGGCGCAAGGGCTGGTGGGGGTCGGGGTGGGGGTGGGCGCCCCCCACGGGCTCCTGACCGCCGCCGGGTCCAGGGCCGGCGCGCCGTCCATCGCCGTCTCGGCCGGGCCCATGATGGTCGGCGAGTCCGGCAGGAGGCAGCAGCAGCAGCAGGCCGTGTCCCTGGGCGTGGGGCCCGGCGCCTCCAACCTGGTGGGGCTGGACGCCGGCGTGTGGCGGAACGGCGAGGTGATGGCGGAGCTGGCGGAGAGCGCCCGCAGCAAAGCCGAAGGCTGGCCCAACCGCCCCAAGGCCATGCGGGACGTGCTGGTGACCCTCAACGGCTGCGTCCCGTTCAACGTGCGCTACAGGAAAGATCATAATTTAATAGGGCGCGTGCTGGCCTTCGACGCCAACACTACCCCCGATTTCGAGCTGAAGGTTTTCGCCGAGTACCCCTGCGGCTCCGGGATCGTGTACTCCCAGATCCCGGACCTGGTCCGGCAGATGGTCCGCGACTCGGCCAAAGACGCCGGGAAGGCGGTGAACTCGGGGCTGCGCTACGTCGAGTACGAGAAACGCCAGGGCACCGGCGACTGGCGCGGACTCACCGAGCTGCTGAACGACGGCGTGCGCCTGTTCAAGGAGCCGCCGATCCAAGAGGTGCTGCCGCAGCCCTACCCCGAGGCCGGCATGCCCATGGCGTCCGCCAGTCGGCCGGCGCCGCCGAAGGGTGCGGCGCGGCGGCGCAAGGCCTCGCCGGGCTCGGAGAACGGCGAGGGCGAGGGCGCGCGCTCCGACCACCCGTCCAGAGAGGCCTGGCAGCGCAGCGCCTACCCGGGCATGGAGCCCCTCCAGGGCATGGCGGCGCCTCAGGAGGTGGCGCCGTCCCGCCTGCACAGCCAACCCTCGCCCATCTCCGCACTAATGGGCGTCGCCGACAGCCTGAGCTCCAGCCAGATGGCCCGCGAGAGCCCGGGCATGTCCGCGGCGCACTCCTCCTCCTCGGCCGGCCGGCCCACCAGCGGCAGCCCCTCCGCGGCCTCGGGCTCCCAGGCGTCGCTAGGGCAGGGGGGCGGCCAGGTCGGCCCCAGCAGCAGCGGCGGCGGCGGCTCCTCCGCCGCGGGCGAGCCGGGAATCGGCGCCCAGGGCGCCCTGCTCTGCTGCACGCTCTGCCGCGAGCGCCTGGAGGACACCCACTTCGTCCAGTGTCCCTCCGTCCCGCACCACAAGTTCTGCTTCCCGTGCACCCGGGCGTCCATCCGCAGCCAGGGGCCCGGCGGCGAGGTGTACTGCCCCAGCGGCGAGCGCTGCCCGCTGTCCGGATCCACCGTGCCTTGGGCCTTCATGCAGGGAGAGATCTCCACCATCCTGGCCGGTGATGGAGACGTGACGGTGAAGAAGGAGAGTGACCCTTGACCTCCTCCTACCCCTGCAGTGGTGAATGGTAAAAGCCTTTGGGGGGGGCGGGGGGACAATCCGATGCCTGTTGTCTTATGGTGGTTGCATTGGGCTATGTTGAGAAAAATATGAATATATAAAACATAGTTTTTGTTCACGTTTTTGGTTAAGATGGTTAAAAAATTGAACACACTCGAGAAAACACCACCACCACATGTTCTTAGACAGCCAGTGTTCATTTTTGGGTCAAGTAGTCGGAGCCAAAACCGCCCATTTTTTGTCGACACCATTGTTGACTTTCACTTTTTCTCTCTCTCTCTCCACAGTGGCTCGGAGGAAAAAAAAACAAAAAAAAAACGACAACTTTGAAAGCACTTCCTGAATTTTCTCGAGCCAGAGGTCCACTTGGCTGCAGTACAACATGTGTGCCTCTGAGCTGAGACAGAAAAAACAAAAATATCCCCGACCCCTCGCCCTCCCCCTCCTCTCTCTACAGAAATACCAGACGGACCGCTCTGGAAATGTTCCTTTTTCTTTTGTTGTTGTTGGGTTTTTTTTCTTTTTCTTTTTTTAAACAATGTGGAATCTCTTTGGAGTAAAGGGACACGTCTGTTTCTGTAGGGGCTTACCTCACGTCACAACACCGCTCATGTGTCTAAAGGCCCACTGCGAAGAATTAAGGAGAGACATTTTCTACAGGATCGTCGTCCCCCCGCCAGGCCGTGTTTCTCTCCTCCTCGTTTTCTCCCCCCTCAGAAGCCCTGGATTGAAAGCGCGGGGCGTATGTTTAAAAATGACAATCTGTTTCTCGGTTGGTTGGTTTTTTTTGTTTTTGTTTCCATTTTGTTCATGTACTTTTGCATACTGTTCTCTGCAAATGAATGACACCCATATTGATTGTACGTGGTGCGGCAGAAAAACGACATTCGAACCAGACACTGAGTGAATGTCCAAAAAAATATGGTAAAACTATTAGGTCCTTTTAAAGCCAAGGGTTTAAAAAAAACACATGTAATCACATCTGAGGTATGCGTCTTTATTACCTATATTGTATGTCAAAAATGTGAATTTACTTTCAATGGCTATCATGTAATTTCTATTTTTGATACAATACAAATTTATATGTATTTGTTTATAGTAAGTGATAAGAAGACCAAAGATGGCTTCGTGTGTAATTTTATTGTATTGTAGCCGTGTATTCTGTATTCAGATAACCTTGGCATCAGTCACTAATTTCTTCATCTACTATACTAGTCAGCTTGTATTTGTCTTTTACTTTTTTTAATTCTATATATAGATATATATATGGTAAGATAATTAGCAACACAATCGTCAATGGTTAATTCACATACTCATGTGATCTTGAAAGGTCAAGTCTATAATAAATTACAGACTAGTTAATAGTTATGGTCTTATTCGGCTGCAAAACAAAACCCAGGCTCAGATGTGTATTCAATTGCATAACTTTATTTGCAAATCATTTTTGTAGTTAGATCCAACACAACTTACACCCCCCCCCCCAGTTTGTTTTTTACCCCATACCACATATCCAGTTTTGTAAACACAATGCGCTTGAATAGCAAAAGTATGCTGTGCAAACTTAAAGCTGATGACACACTTGGTATAAAATGCATAATCTGTGCACACCGTCAATATGCTGATGAATACGTATGTGTAGAGAACCTATAAAATTACTTTTTTTTTAATATTGTGGCACAATGTACTAACCGTGCATATTCTTAAACAAAATTTAAATCTGTAAACATTTGGGCCGTAGACTGCAGTGTCATCTTTTGCTCGGCATCATGGTTGTGTTTCGCTTTTTGCACCACAGTTCTGCTGGACCATCAGAATATGTTTAAGGGAGTGTTGTATTCTGTTCCATCTATCGCAAAACACCGAGTCATCACAACAGAAGAACAATATGTGGGCATCCGATGGGCATTAGAAAGGGCTCCCGGAGTCCCGCAGGGCCTCTTGTGCTCCTTTCAGGGTTTCCCGTTTCACACACTTCCAGTAGCCAGACAGGCCGTACTGGGGCTGCACCTGAAAGCAATGACCGCAGTGTGTTTAGAGGGAGCGCTTATTTTTTTCAGACGTGAATCTGCGCTGGTAAAGGTTTTAGGCACTTGTTATTCAATTGGTTAGAATGACGTCAGTAACAACACTATGAATCTAATACAACTCGGCTATTAAAATAAAGGTAACAGCCAGCATATCCTACATGTCTACACTTGCATAAGTATGGAGTATAAAATCAAAATTTCACAACAAGGCATCAAACATGTTTGAGTCACGGTAATTACTGGAATCCTTTTTTTTTTTTGGATAGGTAGTAAAACCGGATGATGGATCGCAGTTTCTAATGTACTCTTTTCCTAAACATTCAAACTACTAACAAATCATTGAAAGCGGATGGACCCGCCGCTACACGGGTTCATCGACTTCACCTTTAGGCCGCGTAGCATTCTGTCATTCATAACGCAGAGGAACTCCTTGTGGCTCAGGCAGTCGTCCCCGTCCAGGTCGAAGATCTTGAACACGGTGTCCAGCACGTTCTCGGACAGGTCGTGTCCCGTGGCGATCCGCACCGCTCGCTTGAACTGGGCTGCAGTAGAGCGCAAAATAACAAAATGATGTGTGTTGGCGAGACAAGATGACCAATATGATAAACATTATTACTCCCTAAAAGGGGAATTAGATGCCAACTGACAGTTGGGAGACAAACGGTCACACACACACACACAACTTATAGCAGGTACAGAATAAGGGAATAAAGATCTGCGATGTAACACGTTAAGATGTGGGACCTCACCCATGCCGATGGGTCGATTGGCTTCACTGATCAGTTTAACCGTGAAGGCGAAGTCCTCCAGATTGTTGGTGAAGAGGCAGAAGGCGTTGAACTCGGCAAATGTGATGCTCTGCAAGAGTACTCAGTTTTTTATTATTTAATCATTTTACAATGATTAGACACAGTACAAAGTTTAAGTCCATTTCAGAAAGAAGGAATGAAACCTCAGAGATTGTTAATTAATTTTGGAGTCCAACATATGAATATGTCTTATGTTGTAAACATCAGAGCACCCGTCGTACATTATCTTCCAATAATGGGCCATCCCGTTATTTATTCCTTACATAATCCAGTGTTCTGATATTAGATAAGTCATTTAAGAGAAAAATAATTTTGCACATACAGCGGTGCTCACGTTATTAGATCATCTTTGTGGGGTGAAAACAAAACACTATTATGTGCTACATAATATGTACGTGAATATACTCTAGTCGGTGTCGACCTCATCCCGTGTGTACCTGGCCGGCGGGGATCCTCTTGCGCATGTTCTCCCAGTAGGCTTCGTTGTCTTCTTCGTTGGTGTAGTGCAGCAGCCACTCGGCGAAGTCCTCCCGCCTCATGGTGTCCATGCCCTTGGAGAACTGCCTGAACTCCATCTCCTGCACCTCGGCCTGCAGGTCCTCCATGAACCTAGAGGAGGAGGAGCAGGAGGAGAACTGAAACCAGGAAACATCAACCCACAATACGAAACCAACCAAAAAAAAATCATAGGCAGAAAAGAGACTAAAGTGAAGTGAAAGCGATCCACCATTGACAAAAAAAAGAAACAAAGACATTGTGTCATATCTTCGTCACATTGTGAAAACTAGAACCGGTTCTGACCTGCGAAAGCCCTGGTACTGCAGCTTGTTCTGACCGCGCAGGCCGAAGAAGAAGGCCTGCAGGGTGGTGTTCACGCCCTCGATTTCGGCTGCTGGTTTCTACAAGGTCATGCAGAGGTCACATCACATCTCTAAAATTAACCCGGGACAAGCAGCCGGGCATACTCTACAACAACTGATGACTTATCTTTCAAATGCACCGAAAATTATATAATAAAAACTGAAATAAATAACTTGTTACTCACATCATCACCTTCCTTGGGAATTTTCTCTTTTCTTTTTCCAATGATATTCTTCAGCTGTAGGTACAAAAATATAACCGTTGAATAGCTTTGAAAATAAGGAAATCTGATTTATTTTAAAGGCACCTGTATTGGTTTGCGCAACAAACAAATGCAAAGGTTGGCATGTTATAATAGGATAATAAGGTTTTTATTTCTGTATTTCCGATGAGATCTTGAGCTTGTCATGCGCTTGCGCTCTGCTCTCAGGCTTGAAGTGCTACAAGTGGCTCACAACGTGCTCACATGCAGTCTCTTGAACTAATCAACAGGGAAACGCACAACAATGGCCACAGTGCCATTGTGAAAGCACAACATTTGTCTCCAATAAGCGGCCCTTTTGAAGAGGGACATTTCACGGGATCGACCAAACCCACAGTGGCCACAGAGCTGTAAACATAGCAAACCACTAGCAGCAGTTATTATATTCTGAATATCCCCGCAAAATGCGCTCACCTGTTCGTGGCTTTGGCAATATGCGGATATACTTACATTTTTTGGTAGCATCCAAACTTGAGGCAGCATTAAGATGGCAACGTTTTAAAATGTAAGTGTGAATAATTACAATTGAGCAGAAGACATTACTCATGTCTGCTAAAATAGGAAACCACATTTGATTCAAATATTGAAAACACATCACAATTCCCTGGTTTTAAATGTCTATACATTTAGTATTATTATTATTATTATTATTAGTAGTAGTCATATAAGGAATTGTATTATAGCCCCCCCCTATTAAAATCTTTAAATGGCTTACCTTAAGAAACTCCTTCTTATCAACCTGCTCGTTTCCATCAACATCAAGCATTTTGAAAGCAATATGAAATCCGGTGCCAGGCTCTGAAATAGCAAAAATACAGTATTGCTCTTCTTATCTGTGCTGTACCGGCGGAGACAACGCCAAAAATACTTTCTGAACCATTTTAAGAGACCACACGCTTTTGAGGACACAACAACAACACAGGGTCAGGGAATCAGAAACTCACTGGTTAGGATGGTCAACAAGAAGAGATATTCTGTGTAGGATATCAAACCTGCAAGGCACAACAAAACAACACATCTGTACAAACATAATATAAAGTCTATTGTGTATAATATTGCAGACAGTAATGCTTTGATCCATTCCCAGTGTTTTCCATTTCAACATATCTCAACGTCTCTTACCATTATCTCCAACGTTTCTGAAAAGGTTGTTATCGGCCGAAGCTCGGGAGGCCGTTTTCAGCATCTGATCCACTTCCTGGAAATAGCGCCACAACACGGTAGATTTGCATCCATGTGAACCGTACAAAGCACTTACTTCATTTTTAGACCGTTAAGGAATACGCAGAGAGGTGGGCAGACCCACAACACCGAAAGACTCAAAGCATACCTCTTTTTTCAAGACCTTCTTTTGCAGCTTACCTGAAAATAAACATCATAAACAGATTAACGCCACGCCACAAAGCCCTACACACACACACACACACACACACACACACACACACACACACACACACACACACACACACACACACACACACA
>JAOPJI010000128.1:8892936-8908504 GCA_027122695.1 Merluccius productus | reverse complement strand
AGAAGACTGCAACTACTGTCGCGGCCACCAGCGCGAGTATAAATAGTTACGGCGCTCCCGTGACGTCACATTGTCGTACGACAGCTTGGGAACGGCGAGTATACTGCGGCCTTTAGGATTTAGCATATTCAGAAGCCCTGGCTGTACCTATTGGGGCTCCTCTGTTGGGCTTCCAGGTCAGAAGCCGTGGCCTTCTTGCGATAGAGGAAGCCTTCGTTATGGGCAGTGTGTGAGGGCGGCTGGGGCGTCGTCGGCGCACCGGTCGCCGGGGCGGAGCGGGACCGCCTTGTCTCTTCAGGTTCCTTCGGACGGGGCCTCCTCCTTGGCTTGGGGCGGTCTCGAGCACGAGGTCGCCCGTCGAAGCGATTCACGGGTGCAGACAGGCTGCTGGTGGGCCGGTAGGTTTCTCCTCGGCCCTGAGGTGGTAGGGACGAGACAAGGGTGTCACTTAGGTCCTCAACAAAGGAGAAGTAGTTTCCTTGGATACCGCAGCATAACTCACCTGTGCTGACTCTCTCTCTTGCACCTGCTCCACGATCTCCGCCATAGTTGACCTCTTCTCCCTGTATCATCAACAGCGACAATTCACTCACAAGACAAAAGCAAAATTTCAACATCAAAGGCACTGGGGGCACTTTTGGCCAGTGCCAATGGGGAAAACCTGTATGGAATTGTGTTAACTTACGAGCATTTGAACTTCGCTACCGCAGACAATGCTAGCTGGCTCACCCACTCACCCTGAGCGCTTGTCAGAGCCGTCCTTCACTGAGCCGTCCTTCACTGAGCCCTCCAAGTCACTGGAGTCCTGCCTCTGCAGCCGCGGCTTGCCATTCCCCTCCTGTTCACTGGAGGACTGCCGCTCCACACGCCTCCTGTAGCGCTCCTGCCGGACGATCATGGGCAGCTCATTAAGACGGGCCTGGATCTCTTGCTCGCTGGAGGTTTGCCTTCCCAGCTTGTACTCCCTTTCCCTCCTCAGGTGGTCCATCTGGGGGTCGGAGCGGCTGCCGCGGGGGTCCCGCTGGAGCCTGCCATGGAGGAGATCCA
The DNA here is from genome assembly GCA_027122695.1 of Merluccius productus. Lineage (NCBI taxonomy): Eukaryota > Metazoa > Chordata > Actinopteri > Gadiformes > Merlucciidae > Merluccius > Merluccius productus. Next base: position 8,907,457 of record JAOPJI010000128.1, on the reverse strand, counting down.
GTCCCGACTCTGGACACATATCCGCCATGGGGATGTCCCCGTACTGTTCTCTCTGCATTCTGCTGGCCTCCAGCAGGGGGTTCACTGCCTTGTGGATGTGATTGATCCTGGGCTGCATGAAGTCTGCCTTCAGGTGCTGCCATGCATACGCCATTTTAGGGTCCATGATACCGCCACTCTGAGCCAGGAACGCAGAGCTGCCCAGACTCCCACTGCCATAATGATTTTGTGCTAGATAACCTGAACTGCCCATGCCAGCACTGCTTTGATAATTTTGCGCCATGAGCTGAACTCCGCTTCCCATATTTTGCTGTGCCAGATATCCAGAACTTCCCATATTCTGCTGGGCCAGATATCCCGAACTACCTACATTTGGCTGCTGCTGCGCCAGATATCCCGAACTACCTACATTAGGCTGTTGTGCCAGATATCCCGAACTTCCCATATTTTGCTGTGCCAGATATCCCGAACTACCTAAATTTGGCTGCGCTGCCAGATATCCCGAACTACCCAGATTTGGCTGTTGTGCCAAATAGCCAGAACTACCTAAATTATGCTGTTGTGCCAAATAGCCAGAACTTCCCATATTTTGCTGTTGTGCAAGATACCCGGAACTGCCCAAGTTCTGCTGCTGTGGTAGATAGCTTGAGCTTCCTAGACTCCCGCTGCTCTGCTTTTGAACTATGTGACCGGAAGGGTCAAACCCACCACTGCCTTGGTAGTTGTGCATCAGGGAGCCAGAGCTGCTCACACACCCAGGATTGAGTCCAAGGTAGCCCGAACCCTCGGCACCTCCTCCAGTTTGATGGTTTACTCCCAGGTAACCAGAGCTCTCTCCTCCACCAATTTGGGGGTTCAACCCCGAGTAGCCAGTGCTATCTCCACCCCCAGCTGTTGCCTGGTGGTTCATGCCAAGGTAAGTAGAACCCTCCGGCTTCCTGCTACACTGCTGATCCATTCCATGGTAGTTGGATCCATTCAGGACCGGGGAGTAGCCACCCAGTGCTGAGGCCAGTCTCTGGGACGCAGAGGTGGCGGCCAGCTCCAGGTTGCTCTGCATGGGCTTGGGCTCAATGTGGGTTTGGACTGTCTGCCTAAGGAAAGAGGGGGCAGCACTAGAGGATGCAATGCTGGTCGTCAGACAGGACAGGGGGAACATCCGTCGGCTAGAGAGTGGAGTTGTCTTTTGCTCCTCTTCTTTTTTCTTCTCGGCCTAAAAGGAGTTTGAGGAAACAACAACAGAGCATGAACCCAGTAGTAGGTGAGGAAAATTACGTAAAAAGAAAAGTCCCGTGCTAGATTCAAAACAATATGTATAATCCCACACAGATGTAATGCCTGCTTCATTAGATAGCATACAATGGAGCAAGTGCCAGTGCAATGGGAAATTGCAAACAAGGGTGCGCAGCATGTAACAAAGGTCACAAAACAAATTTAAGCCCACGATGGTGCTAGCGCACAGCATGCACCCTTGCCTGCTAAGCTAACAGGACACCCCAAGGTCAGGTGTTTCTTTTTCTTCCCTTTCTTTTCTATTTTAAATAGCTGTGCTAAATGACTCCAGCATATGATAGACTGTCAATCTACAGTCAAGCTTACTGCGGAAAGCTGGCGTAGCGAGCTGAAGCGTTCTTTCCAGGTTACGGCAGCCTTGCGGAAAGCCTCATGGCGGAGAATGAGCTGCTCAACTTCGTCTGTTTGGGCCTGGATCTCTCCTCCCTCCGGTGCCTTGGAGGAGATGAGCGGCTCCTTGGCCTTCAGCCAGGCCTCCGCCTTCACCGTCTCCTGGGCGAACTTGAACATCTCCTGCTCTGGATGAGACACCGCACACAACGCCCATCACAAACTTGTGACAGTATGGTTCTATATGTATAATAGTATGATGTTTGATATTACAGTATTGGATATAGATTTTAATGGTTCAAGCACTCATTGCATTCACTGTCATTTGTGTTGATGAGAAGTTTGTATCTTTTAAATTCCATAAATGTATACCCATAAAACGCAGGAGAACACAAAACACACACGGTTTGAAAAAGCATTCGCTGTTTAACATGTATAGTGGTGAGAGATTATTTACGAGTCCTCTAGTGATCTGCAGTGTTACTCACTGCGTAGAAGTCTTTCCTGGTGTTTCTCCCATTTCTCCACCAGATCCCTCTGCTTGGCTAGGAGACTTTCTAGCTTCTCTTTTATCTGTCAGGGGAAATATAGATCATGGCACTCATGGTCATAGCACTTGATGGCTACAATGCAGCCAGCCAGGAATAAACCGTGTGAGCTTTTATTGTATGTACGCTATTGATCTGTGATTGGAACACTAGTGCTTTTGTTTGTATACCCATACACCCTTCAAGCACCAGCGTACAGAGTCAGATTTCTTGTATTAGCCTATCAACTAATGTATTTCAACCAGATTCTAATTCTGGTGTTAAACTCTGTCTGCTTGACTGACCTCCTCAGCTGCAGGATTACCAGCAGCCAATAGGATCTTCCCCAGGTCGGCACACTGCTGTATAGTTTTACTGCGGCCATCCATCTTGGCTTTCAGCTCCTGGTGTTGTTTCATCATCAACTCCAGCATTGACACATCCCTGATGCAGATATTCATCCATAAACAGCAACAATAACATGCCACGTGGCTAATGCTATCTGGACGCTAGAAGAATTGCATGGGTCATTTTTTAGAAGTTATAGTATTTTAAGGTTCTGATCACCGTTATTTTTGAAAACACAGATATTTGAGTCACTGGTTGAAACGTTATGATCATTTGTAAGAACACATAATAGAAAATGGCTATTTTGTGATCATATGAAAATGTTTCAAGGAAGGGTCCAATATGTGTCTTTTTTGACCAAAAAATATGAATGAATGAATTGGACCTTTGCTCTGGTGTTAACTTGGAGACCTACCTGGGTTCATCCCATCTGATCTGGCCCATGATGCCTTCCATCCACATGAGGTTCTCACGCACCACCGAAAAGAACTGCACCTTGTCCGTCACCGAGGTCACCTGGACCCGGCTGGCCTCACAGGAGCTCAGCAGCTGCCTCCATGCATCCATCACCTCCTGCTCTCTCACCATGATGGCCTCCGCTTTCTCCCCAGCGTAGATGGTCCTCAGCTGGGCAGCGTTCTCCTGAAGCTGCCTTACCTGCACCGAGAAGGGAAGGAGATGGAGGTGGCTTAGGTCATGCTATTAGATAAGGTAGCAAAAGCCAGTGTCAAGAACATCCCCAAAAACATTTGAGGTCATTGGGATTTCATTTGTGGGAAAGCCTAATAAAGCCTGCACGACGTGCACACCTGCGCGACGAGTAGTTGAAGGGCGTGCTCGAAAGAGTGCATGAGCCTCTGCAGGGTGGCTGGGTTGGCGATACTGGCCTGGCACGCCCTCACCTCTGGCAGCTGCCTCATCTTCCCCGCGATCTGAGCCAAGACCTAGAGCACAGACAGACAGCATCATCATGAGCATCATCATCGCAAGGTTTTTATAAATAGAAGCCGGACGCAACTGCCCAGATAGTTTACCTCTTAAAGGAGGACCAACGGACAAGGAAATGCCCGTCTCGTTCCACACATTTAAACATTTAAACAAGTAACTTCACTTCTAGTATGCAAAATTACTTTGGTCTAGCACATTACAAATAGTGGTTCACATTTTCAACCACTATTTAGCAACAATAAAAAGGATATTTGTACAGAAAATGCATGGAAACGATTTTATGAAGAACTATTTATTTAATTTACTAGCAAATGCTGTTATGCAAAAATAAAGATATAGGTCATCAGGCACATATGGGAGATAGGTGTCTTGCTCAATGATGGCTTACAGGTAGGCTGAGAACATGGGGGATCCAAACCCAGAACCTTTTGTCTGGGAGTCCACCAACACCCTACTACCACTAGATTAAATCTATACTAACCTGTCCTGGATTACGAACAGGTCAGTCTAAGGACAGGTTAACCCAGTGTTTCTATGGTTGGATGGCAGCACTACTCGTCGTACCTCTTTGCAGTCTGTGAAGAACTTGTGGAGCTGATGGGATGCGATTAGCATCTGCCTGCGCGTCTCCATCAGCTCCAGGAGGTCAGCCCAGGACTCATTCAGGCCGTCCTTCCACTCTGCGATGGTGGCCGCGTCCGTGTGGCCCAGGTCAATCATCTCGTTCACCATCTTGTTCACCTGCTCCATCCGCTGCTGGCCTACGCTGTCCGTCTCCATGGAGAACTTGGTGAACTTCTCCTGAAGGACCTAAACCAAAGTGGTCACCTGCTATAGTTAGTGACTGTTCTTATTTTATTCTGTTAAAACATTTTTTTTTAAATCTTACTGAATCCTAGTATTTATTTTTGTCCAGTACATTTACACATTCAAGGGCCTTCCTCTGTGATGTAGGTAGAATATAGACAACAGATCTGTATTTGTTATTCTTCCTACTATATGTTATTTCATGTAAAGAAAAAAAATAAAAAGTTTTGTGGATCTAAATGAGAGGAAAATATTATACAATTAATAAAATGTGCTATAAGATGCTAAATGACAGCACACAGTAAGAATAGTGCTATGTAAAATGGTTATAATTATTAAGAAATTGAATATAAAATGTGAGGGGACATACTCATGTACTACTACTAAGTTCTTGATGCTGACATGATGCCGCTACCCACCGTGACGTCCTCCAAATCCTGGCCCAGCTCGGTGGAGCTGGCCACCGATTCTCGCTCAGTGATCCACTTCTCAAGCTCCTCCACCTCCTTGTTGAGCTGGTACATCCAGTACTGCTGCTCCAGCTTAGTCTTCCGGTGCTCCACCATGTCCTTCAGGGACACGTACAGTCTGTCTATGTGGGACTGCTGCTTTGTGATCTGCTGACTGTTTGGAAAGTGGAGGAAGAACAAAACAGGACACATCAGGAACGTGACTGGGGCCACGAATGCTGTGAATTTGTCATGCATTGGTTTGGTTAAGTCTAACGTCATACACTTTGCAAGCTATGATAAAAAACATATATTGTATAGCTCTATGATTGTGCTTTACTACTCTAAGGTGTGTTTGTGTGACAAAATAGATGCAATTGGAGCAAAAAATTGAATTGTCACTCATCAAGGCATCCCTGCAATGCTCTCCACACTATGTCCCCACTATCTGCCTACCAATGCTTAAAACAGCACTGTCTGGAATACACATTACACATTACCTCTCGGGGTGCCCCAGTTCCAGCAGGCGTTGCCGTTGCTGGGACAGCATGCCTACTGTTTCTGCATACGTCTCCACGGTCTGCTCCAGGACCAGGTGCCCTTTCAGCAGCTGCAGAGTGCTTTCCTCATCCTGAAAACAAAAACAACAACAATAACGGCCAAAACAGGTGTTGGTAACATCACAATACAGCACACGGTATCGTTTAAATGTCACAGGGATACTTAAAAGCTTAAAAGCTATCATGATGTGACAGCTTTTAATGTATGCTCCTTCCAGGTGCTTCCGGTCCTCTGGCACTAGGCCTCCTTGTTGTTCCTAAGGTGAGGAACCGAGACTGACGGGGAGGCAGTGTTTAGTGTCTATGGTCCTCACCTCTGGAACAGACGATCGACAAACAGTCGATATTTTTTTCTTCAAATCTTAAAATGTACCTTTTCAGTTTAGCCTTCTTCTAATCAAGTAGTATAATCTTTTCTCTTCAAATCTACCTCCCAAATGTATTTCGGTGATTACGATTTTTTTTGTCATGTTTGTCAGTTTGTCATTTTATTTCTTGTTCCTGCTGTGTTGTTTCCCTTGTTAAGCACCATGCGTTGCTGTGTATTGCACCAATGAATAAAGTTGGATTGATTCGGTCGTGGGTATTGGCTCCTTACAGTGCCCCTCTCCTCGTTGGCCACCTGCAGCTTCTGCCCCGACAGCCAGGACTCCACCTTGACCGCCTCGCTGTAGTACTGCTGTGCCTGCAGCACGGCGTCCAGCATCACCGACCTGCGCTCCGCCTCCAACCGCAGCACCTCCCACAGCTGCCGCACGTGCCCCGCCCCCTCGCGCACAAAGTCCACCTCGGGGGTCCGCAGCGAGGCGATGATGCCCGCCCGGTCGAGCACCTCCTCCACACGTGCACGCCGGCCGGTCAGCTCCCTCTGGAGGGTCTGGAAGGGGGCGACGATCGAGACAGTGAGTCATGGCGGCGTTTTCCGACTGAACGACACTGGGTTGTGTAGTGTGATGATGTTATCATGTGCGTGTGCGGTTAGGGTTAGTGGGCGGTGAAATTTCAATAAAGCAGTCTCACCTGGTTCTTTTTCACATGGTGCTGTACACTTTGCAGGTTGTTGCCATACTCCTTAGAGGACGCCAAGGGAAGCCTCTCTTGAATCCACAGCTGCAGAAGAGTAAAAGATATTTTAGTTTTGTAGTGAAAAACAAGTTGCGCAACGATATATCTATTTCCATGATTGACCCGGTTACTTTAAAATGAGACCTAGACATAGAGTGGTGTAACGGTGTGCGGATATACATCAAGAAAGATAGCAGACCAGAATGAAGATGGCGAGGACAAACAGGAACAAGAAAAGTGTGGCTTATAGTGTATGGACCTATTTTCTTCCCCGTTTTCCATAGCATATCTGATAGGTGGTTGCCTATGTGCTTTCATACGTATGTTACACTATAACTGCCTTTAATTATATTATGTAGTTGTCACACAAACACAACATGGCTCATCTGTAGAGTGTCATTGAGAGGATTGAAGTGAGGATCGGAGTACGCCGCTGCTCACTATCTCATCCTCGAGGTCCTGGGCCACTTGGTGCATCTCCTTGGACGCCAGGAGGATGCGGCGTCTCTCCTTCAGGGGCTCAATGAGCCGGACGATGCGCGTCTCCACCACGCCTGACTGCTCCCCGCTTTCCCTGGTGCCCGCCACCCGCTGGGGCAGGCACACGCCCTGCAGGCTGCCCAGATCGCTCACATCCTTGTACATGTCCCCGATCTGGGACTCCATAGTCTGTGCCGGGAGGAGGAGGGAAAAAAAGGAAAAAAGGGGAAAAAAGGCAGGCGGTGAATGACCAAATGCAAATAAATCCTTTGGATATTTAATATCGTTCGAGTGTTTCAATGTTATGTAAGGGGTTGCCTTGTTTTTAAGAGCAAAGTGTATATATAGTGTATTCTTTAATGCCGGGTGTAATACATCATGGATATCAAATTAAACAAAAAGAAGTCTGAATTTCTGCTGTCATGTGTACCGCCGCCATTTAGGGAGCATAGGAGCATTGTAATGTTAGATATTATGTTGGTAGTAATTCGCTTTTTGGTCATTGTTCAGACATTAATCGTGAAATGATTTGTCATTATGGGGAGACTACACATTATTGTTGTGTTTGAAAGTACCACAGCATTTCTCATGTGAGACGTAGCAAAACAAAGTTTTCATTCGCCTACGTTACGGGAGGCCTATATACATTGATTTAGGATTTTACAGTCATGCAACTCTTTTGAGTTCTCTCAATATGGCAAAGTGTCGCCAACAAAAAATATCCCACGATGCATTCTGATGCACAAGCCCTGTAGGCTGTGAGGATTAAAGGACCACGGTTGGGGCCCAGTGGATCACCTGGAATTTCTGCAGCTGCTCATTGAAGGTGGGCAGGTGGTGGGCCTGCTCCAGCTGGGGGGGCTGCCGCTCCAGGTGGGAGAGCTGGCTGTCCAGGTCCGAGTAGCTCTTGACCGCCGGCTCCGGCTTGTTGTTCTCGAAGAGCTGCCGGGCCTTGGCCTTGGTGGTCCTCTCCAGGTCGGACCAGCACTCCCGGATCTCCTCCAGCTTCTGCTGCACCACCGGCCGCAGCTCTGGCTTCTCCTGGATCAGCTCTTGGCCCTCCTGGAGACAGTCAGGCATATATTGGGAGCCATGTCATGGTTCACAGTTCATGGTTGCACTCTGCTACAGTTCAATTCAAGTCGTTTCTCTTTTTGAATATGACTTGCTACCTCTGCAGCCTTCTTCCTGTAGAGTTTACGTCATCCGTCGTTTCATAGTTGAGTGACTTTTTATTGTAGCTACATGTAATGCTTGTTAATGTCAAGTCTAGCTTAAAGCGAGGATTCCCATGCCCCCAGATATATTGCATGTCTTCATTTTGTTAGAATAGCATCCCAAGTGTGTGAATTGCCAAGTGGCCGTACAGAGCTATCCGTATGTCAACAATCTAACAATAAAGTACAGATTTTGACCATACTGAATTCATTCAAACAATGATTTGTAGTTGCGTTTTGACAAAATCTTTCTCAAATGACACTAGCGCAACAGCCATTTTAGCTACCAGTAAACCTACTTACCTACAAAGCCACTTATTTCAAGGACAAAATAGCTTTGTTATTATTGTAAAATGACACAGCAACAGATTTTTCAGCAGATTGTGAAGATAATGACAAAAATCGTTCGTGGCCAAATTCTATATTAGTATATTAGTTTATAGTATGTATATAGTATTTAGTATTTAGTAAAGTATATTAGTATATCGGACTCCCTATCACACACCCCAAACATAGATAAAGGCAATCATCGACTTAGAATCATGCATGTCTAGTACTAAACCCTCCCTCGTGCCATGTGGCATATGGTCATTTCAGTCCGCCTCATACGGGAGGTTTGGTCATGGTGCGAGGTGAACGAGGCGAATGTGTCATTTTTTTTTGCATTTATGTGCTCTCACTGGCTCTTGTCCAGTTCCCTGAAATAGAACTGTAGCAGTGTACCCTCCCTGTCTCAGACCTGGGCAGAAGGAGGTGCTTGTCATGTGTGTAGTCCACATTTTAATGGAAATAAATCTTAATGGTATTTTAATGATGGATGGTGACTATGTAGTGAAAACCTTTTTGTGGTTTAAATATTACGATACCGTGAGAGCCTATTGTAACATGCGAAAATCCTGGCGCAATGTATGTGGATGTATGTGCTTGGCATACAAACACATGGCTTGGCATACAGTTTGCATGTTACCGATATATCAGTGCATACACTGATGTACACTGAATCCGTCTCCCCAAAATCGCCTTGTTTTCTGCATTTTTCTAAGGCGAGCTGGACCTGTCCTGTGGCTTTCATATTGCTGTGCTGCATTCCTCCACTTGGCACAGGCTCTCTGCTTTACTGCTGCTAGCGCTCACTCTCTCATCCCTCCCTCTCCCTCTCTCCCTCTCTCTCTCTCTCTCTCTCTCTCTCTCTCTCTCTGCTTACTTGTCTCAGACTCTCTCCCTCTCCCTCTCTCTCTCTCTCTCTCTCTCTCTCGCGCTCTCTCGCTCTCTCTCGCTCTCTCTCTCTCTCTCGCTCTCTCTCTCTCATAATGCAGAGCCAGCAAAACGCAGGTTTCTCCATCTCTTTTCCGCCCTCTTTCACTCTCTCTGTCCCTCTGTCTCTCTATCTCTTGTCTCTCTACTCTTCAGGCTTTACTGACACACAGGGCGATAGAAAAGTGAATCATAGAGGCGATGGAGCGATGGAGAGGAAAGGAGTAAAGGTAAAGAAATAGGAGATAAAGCAAGGAATAATTGGCGGAAAAAATGGTCTATAGCACAGAAAACGCTGTATCTGCTGTGGGCGGTGTCAGAGATGGAGTTCGGTTGGATTGAAAAAGGAAGAGGGGAGTACATCCGACATAACCTGCACATAGCGCAGTATTTCCTCAACTACCAGAAGGAAATGTGCTATTCTCGTAGCATTGTGTCGCCAACACACTGCAGGCTCGCCTGTGCCGCCGGTACAGATCAGTGAAAGGGTGGGTGCCATTAAATGGCTTGTTTTACAATGTTGGCACAAACACGCATTCCAGAGTCAGGCATAAAAGTGACAGTATGCAGCAGATTGCATTGGCTGCTGGAAGAAGTATGCTATCGCCAATGCAGCTGCTATGCAAATGAAGTGATGAATGCAGAAAAAAAAATGCTTAGATATTCTTACAGAAGCCCACATGCAGTAGAACCTGCATGATCCGAACTCAGACGCCCAATCAGAATTGCTATGGGTAAGCATAATGCAAAAAATAAAAAATAAATAACTGGATCAGTGGACCATAGCAGAACGTAATGTATACTGGTAATCAACTTTTTCTACCTGGTATTTTTATTTGCATATTATAAACGAATATTGATCTTTGTATACAGTTAACATTTTAAAAAAATAGACAGCACTTTGGAACCAGTGACACACTCCTTCAAGTAAGCTCATGATGATTTGGATTTGAATGGATAGACTAGCCTTTTTTTAAAGTCAGTACATTAAGCAGGTGCCGGTTATAGTCTAAATAAATAATTATTGACAAAAAACATGTAGGCTACTTACAAGTATAGTAGAATTGTGTCCTATTTTATACATAGTTATAGTTCGGCCTATGGTTCAACTGAAGGCCCATATCAGTGGCAATAACACAGCCATGTTGATTTTTAAGTGTGTGTTTAAGTGTGTGTATGCATCGTATATTTTTTATGGACTACAAGTCATTTCTATGAATCAGAAAATGCATTATAATGCATAACATTATATATTTTTGTTTAGTTCTTGTTGTCTGATGTATTTTGGCCTACACTGGTTTTATTGGTTTTTCAAATAATTATCTTTTTTTTTAGCACTTTTGGTTATAGCAGATTTTACATTAGGATCGATCTTGTATACTGAGGAGAGATCAATCCTAATGAATATTTCTAACTATACAAATATATATAACTTTATATAGTTAGATATGTATAACTATACATGTATCTAGGGAACATGGTCAACTCTAAGACACATGCAAGATGCCCTGTTGTGCTGCAAGGCATAGAAATATGACAGAAGGTTGACACATTTTCAACAATGACAGAACAATTTAATAGGACAATATTTAGTTGTCCAAATAATCTTTCAAAAATATAATCTATGAAAATGTCTGGTGTGGACAATAAAAGTGTGGTAGAACAGTCTGTATGTATCTGTTTTTTGATACGTAGGAACGATATGCCCCATGAATTGGACGGATGTTATAAGGTTATGCATTTGCAGTTGTTGATTTGGATGTTTGATAAAGAAAATGTTACACCTGGCTATGAAGCATCACTTGTTCATATTTCATATGATATCTCACCTGATCACGTGAAAGTGATAAATAATACAATGGAGATTCTAGGAATCAGAAGAAAGCTCTGATACAGCTCAAAGCTACATCGATATTTATAAAACCTGTAGAATAAAGCACTGTCTTTTCCAACATTCATGTTGAAAAGGTTATGACGTATGACTGGTTGGTCCATTAACCTACAGCTGTACACATTGCTGTACAGGGAAAGGAACGAAAAGATCTAGAAAGATCTAGAATCTAGAATAAAATGTTCGAGATAAAAAACAGCGACATGGTACGACATGGACGTAATTATCTTCCTTTACAACATCTTTAAGTACGCTGCTTCCCATATGTCTCACATATAGGTATCTCCAGAGCACAACCCTGTGTTCTTGAAGAACCAGAGGGAAAGTCAACAAGGTAACTGGATATCATCAATTCCGACCCTCGGCAGCTAAACATATGCTTCCTCTGTTGAGGTTAACATGATACTCGGTAAGTAAACAGTTCTTCCTGTTTCAACGAAAAGCGAATCCTACATCCTCACAGCAGCTGCGCGGTTATTAACGACCATCGGCCATCCATCACATATTACTGCATGAGTGACAAATGGATGGGGAAGGGCGAGGGGCATTCATTGTCAATAAGATCTGGAGAGAGAAAAAAAACAACCTATCAGCACATTATCTGGTTCAAAGCCTTTGAGCAAGACAGACTGGGCCACGACATGGCAGCGTGTTTACACAAAGGCATCTCCCACCCGGAGCTGGTGGTAGCAGAAGCTTTGGCACAAGGTCAACCCCAGATCCTCCCACTGTACCAGAACAGCATCTTCCCCTTATGGTGGCCATAGAGGTTGGAGCACCAACGCTCCCAAAAGCACACATAGTTCTCCAATGGCCGACAGAAGGGCGCAGCGTCATGTTTTCTCTCTCTCTCTCTCTCTCTCTCTCTCTCTCTCTCTCTCTCTCTCTCTCTCTCTCTCTCTCTCTCTCTCTCTCTATGTGTGTCTCAGGTGACGACAGAGAAAGATGGGGAGGAAAGGAACGGAGGGAGGGAAGGAGGAAGGGACGTAGGGAGGGGAGGGGGCAGCTAGGAGCTAAGGGACGTTAGCATAGAGACGAAGCTAGGTCTCCGTAGGACGCAAAGGGACAGGGATGCCGGGTAACCATGGTTAGCTTGTTAGCACTCTCGTAGCAATGTTATTAATTGTGGCAGCCATCTTCTCTCACTACTCTCAGTGTGTCACTCAAATCCGGCTTTATGTGTCTGGTGTCTGCAGTTAAAGGTTATACGTGGATACGCTGATGATTCAGAAGCCAAGCAGTATCCCGTTTCAATCCTGTGTCCATCGCATGTCAAGCAGAGAGCTGAACCGTATGTAGACGTCTCTGTCTCCCACCGGTTTACATAGGCAGGACATCAGCATGCGTATAGGCCAATGTTATTTTCATTTCAAATGAAGGCCTATGTTTCTATGTGTCCAAGCTAGGAGTGCGTATGTTATGATCAAATAAAGATAGTAAATACAAAATAAAAACAGGCCTTTGTCGTATTTTAAGACATCCTCCCACACCCAACTGTCACCATCTTTACAACAACTAGCATTGAGGTCAAACGAATATCCTTATATTTACAGGCTATATACAATGATATTTTATTGCATTATAATGAGCTTTTGGGCTATAATAATAAGCTTCCCATAATGTAGTTTAGTTACCAACATGGTTTTCATATTGAATGTAAATAAGAAGCTATCTATGTTATAACATAGGACCTACTATCATACAAACTAACAGACTTTGATTGAGTCAGACTCATTACAGTAAAACGAATTTGGTTATCTTTGGTAAAATATTGACAATGTATCAGTAGCCTATTGGTATCAGAGCCACCATGAACATGACACTAAGAGACACTAAGAACCTTTTGGATTCACCGATAGAGTGACAGCCAGTACACAGCGCAGCAAATTACGCTGGCACATGGGAAGTGATGCGGTTGCCTTAACCAATCAGAAGGGAGGTTACTGAGTAAGCCAGAAGAGAATATAACAACACATAATAAAACGTTTGGATCCCAAAGGAACAACATAAACAGCAGCACATGGATGGATATCATTTCATGTATAGGTTTCAGGGGAATCAAGGGCATTTGGCCTACAGTTAAACAGAGCACAGTCTCGATTGGCACCTGGGGACCAACAAGACTTTAAGTTGTCCTGTCCATTTTAATGAGTTATGGATAACACAATATGATGATGGTGCACTATGAATGAATGTCACACAAATGTTGCATGTGTCCCACAACTCTATTTGGGGGTGCCAGACAATTAACTAGTATGGTAAATCCTGTAATTGCACAAAATCAAAAAATCAGAAAATCAACCATTATTAGTCTCTGAGACAGTTACCAAGGAATGACTAACTGCAGATAGAACAAATCAAAGTATTGGTAGCTCACTAGATAATCTGAAAACAGATTTAATAGCCATGTGTGGATTATTGTCAACATCATCTATTGAACAAATAACAAGAACATCATGATATTAAGACATATCTTTCTTTTAGCAAATATGTTCAAACTAAACTTTGACAGCACACTTTGGAAGGACTGGAATCACATGACTGTAATATTTGTATCAATACCACATTAAATATGTGACTTATGATAACTGTTAATTATCCCAAATATTGGCATTTGAATGCTGTTTAGTTTGCTAATTGATGAATAACAACAAATTGTCAAACTCGACCAGAAAGATAGTTACCCTTTAATTATACATAAATGATGACATTTTAACAGTAATGTTGGTGATATTGTCCCTGGTATTATGAGGTTTGAATGCTTCTACAAAAACAATGATGTTTGTGAATTCCAAGATGGCGTCCTACTGAATAAAACCAATAGAAAGCCAGTACTTCTGCGATACATCCCAGCAGGGCAGATCAACAACAAAATGTTGCGGTAACTTGGTTTTAGGCCTTGTCCTGACTAAAACACACATATTATAAATATGCATAGATACCATTACTGTTAGCCTCCTGTTTTTCTCCTCTACTGTTACTGTTATAACTAGCATGACTCATCCACCGGGTTACAATGCAATTGGATATTCTAACATTTACCTCCTCGTCAGCATATAATTTTCACACAAGAGAAGCAATATGTTTTGTGCTGTATCAGACACATGTTCCAAGCCATTGACTGAAATCAAGCATCATTAATCATCAACCATTTACATCTGAATACCTCCCTCCCCTTATCCCCCTCCAGCCTAGTTAAGGCAGAGGGGACATGGCACACGGTTTTCACAGATGTCGTTTTGCTCTCTTAGGTTTGCAATGCACCATGGGTACACAGGAGGAGGAGGAGGAGGAGGAGAAGAAGAAGAAGAAGAAGAAGAAGAAGAAGAAGAAGAAGAAGAAGAAGAAGAAG
>JAOPJI010000128.1:8793261-8806580 GCA_027122695.1 Merluccius productus | reverse complement strand
CCCCCCCCCCCCCCCCCCCCCCCCCCCCCCCCCCCCCCCCCCCCCCCCCCATGGTTAAACGTAGAGCTTGCTGTGTGCTCGCGTTTGTTTGCTTCTCCTTATGAGACGGCTTGCTCTAATCTGTGCGCCTAATCGCCCCCAACACCCAGCGATAGATTAGGGTTGTGACCCTGCGAGACAGCGTGGGGGTCGGTGGGGGAGGAGGCAGGGGGGGGGGGAGGCAGGGGGGGAGAGAGGCGCAAATGTTATCATTGATTGATTATGCCCTTTTAATTCAAATGGAAAACAGCGGGTTTGGGGAGCTCTGTCGCAGTGCGCAGGGAAAAAAGGGGAAAAGCGGGGATGAATTTGCAAAATGTCAGTTCGCCGGTACGTCGACGAGGTCTGTGGCGGACGGAGGAAAATGGACGCCAGGCGAGAGCGGCTGCGGCGGCGGCAAAACAACACAAGCGCCGCGCCGTCGAAGTGAAACGAATGCTCCGGCCAATGTCAATACTGTGGCCAGGTTGAAGTCTAGCGGGGGAAGGGTTCGTCTCTGGCCTGATGATGGCGGTGGCGACCGCAGGGGCTTTGGGGGGGTGTGCTGTTTTGTGTGTGTGTGTGTGTGTGTGTGTGTGTGAGAGAGTGATCAATCAGCTCTATTACAGCCATGTCACTGCAGCGTCTGGAGCTGCCGCCTCTCCCCGCCCTTCGCCTCTGTATGCACGCACACACACACACACACACACACACACACACACACACACACACGATATATTGCTCTCTACTCCTATTTGCTCACTTCGTTTGTCTAGACTAAAAATAGGTAGCGTGTGAGTGTAATTAAGCCACATAACGCAATGACATCAATTTTTATGACACAAACTGCGTAAACAGATCACAGTCGACACACTCACGTCCTTGTTTTGAATCGGCGAGACACGCATGACGCCCGTCTACTTTGTGAGTTATTTCCCCGAACACAAGGTACAGATGCTACAGCCCGATGCCAGCACAGACCCCTACCAACGCAGATTGTATAATCGACGCTAACGAGTAAACCGACCCTTTCAAAATGGGGAGGGTTGGAGCTAAATCGCGTCGAAGAGACATTGAGCGCTGCCATTTTACATGACGCAATGTCTTGGCTTTTTTGTTTTTTTCACACAAAGAGCCCGAAATAGCTCGGCGGTCGGCTCCAGATCCATATCTGTGGCATAGACGACGGGCCAAACGCAACAGACAGGTAATTATTCAAACAATGGCCGCATCGCAGACAGCGTGAACAACACGGGATGGGGAAAGGCATGGAGGAGTGGAGCAAGAAGGAGGAGCTAAATAAAAAAGGGTGGAAAGTGTGTGAGTGTAGGAGAGGGCTAGGCGGAGGGTGGGGGGGCGGGGGGGGGATGTGAGAGAATATGCGATGCACAGCGCCTCTCCGGCAAGCCAGCCAACCAACCAGCCAGCCAGCCAGCGGGACACTAATGACGATCATGTCTTGTCACACTGGCTGTCGGGCCAGTCAGCAGTTCTTGCCCTTGTCCCTGCCCTTCTCCGATCGATGGCATTGATCTGTCCCAGGGGTCAAGGGGCAAGAGCGTATCAATAGGGGGAGAGTGGCTGATGCAGCAGGCGGAGAGGGGCTGACTCCAGACAGATCGATGACATCCCCCCGTCTGCCATTGGGGTGTTATGATTATTCATTTGCCATTATCTCGGCCGCATTAAAAGGAGCCGCTCTCCTAGCAGCTGGACTATTCAACCATGCTGGCTTTCGTGGAAGAGATTTGTAAAAATGGTAGAAATAGCCACTGGCCTGGATAAAAACAAATGTCTTCAGGTTCTAAATTAAATGTGCTACTTCGGGGTGTGTAGGCAGTGTGTGTGTGTGTGTGTCAGCACAGTTTGTCCCATTGTCAGTCAGACAGTGTGTGTTACACCATTGGCTGACTTTCCGTGTCATGTTTGTCTATGCTCGAGTGTATGCCTCATAAACTTTTTAAGAGATCAGGTGTTACCATGGCTGCCTGCATGTGTTGTTTTCAATGTATATGTCCTGAAGCTCCTAACAACAAAGAAAGGGTAAAAGAAAGCAATCGTCATCAACAACATGGCACAACCTGGCAAACAATGAAACATGTATGCCTCAGTGTCTAATAGAATTGCCCTTACATTGTATTTTAGAATTAAAAAATCAATCCAGACCACTAAGGCTGTTGGCCGGCGAGCTTAAAGAGCAACAACAAGAAACGATTGTTGAGGGAGTTGAGTAAAAAACCAGAGGCCCTATCCGCCTGCTATCTAATCCCATAATTTATTTGTTCAGCCATCCCATAAATGACAACCCAGCTGGAACCAATGACTTTTAGCGCTGCTGCCGGGGCAGCTGAACGGATGAGTGCTGAGCCAGCACAATGGTCCTCGGCGACAACACATCTGGAGGAGCCATTGGAGTTGGTGGGTGAAGAAAGACAGCAGAAAACATTTTTTTCTTTCACAATAAACTAAAGCTTGTTGCAGCCCTACTCCCATGGCTACGTTAAACTGCTGGGGGACTGGAGGCCCGCAGAAAAATTGTATATATGAGTAGTAACATGAAATATTAATGATAAAGCTCACAGTATTTTCGCTGTGTGTGAGTAGAAACTCAGGTGGTTGCTACCTTGTTTTCAGTTGGTTGAACAAAGCAGGTATAATTCAGTGTTTCCCTTACGATTTTTTCCAGCAACGGTGCTGAAGTGTGTGTGAGGTGCACTATGTTGATGTGCGCGTGTGAGGTGCTGATGTGCATATGCACGGTGCTGATGTGCGTTTGCACGGTGCTGATGTGTGGGGGCACAGAGAGGTTTTAATGTGATCACTGGTTCCAGTAGGGCACTGGTGCATTCCAACAGAAATGGTCTCATACAATGGTATAACAATATAAAATACCAAGAAATAGCTTGTGGAGCGCACTATGTGCGCAGGGCAAATTTTCGGTATTAATGTTAGCTCAAATACAGTTTTCAGTCTGCAATTTGTAGCCATTACATCGTCTGGGTTTCATCATGCTGTTGCTTCTGTTCTACACAATCAAATGTAGGCTACTTTCCATTATTAAGTCACTCGTTGTGTTAGTTTTATCTCTTTATGTTCCCTACATTTCGTCTAAAGCCAGTCATCATGAGCTAATTCCACCTGCCATCACGCGTTTTTTATTCTTCTAGCAGAACACTATTTTGCTGTCAGTATTTTTCCACAATATTTCTCCAATGACAATAAGGCAGGGGGCAGGGGACAAGAGGGCATCTATGATATTTGTTTTTAAATCAAACAAATAGCACTTGGGGCGCCCAACATAAAAAAATAAATAAAATAAGATAAAAAATGTTGCATGGCTGATTGCAGTGGTGCTAGTAATCCAGCAGCGGCGCTACGCTACTGCTGGAAACACAAATGACTTAGACAGAAGTTGATGAATGGACCATCGTTACCATGGATTTAGCCGTCTCCAAATACCTTGTAAGAATTGACGATGACACACTCAGGGTGTGGGCCCATCACCACAATGGAGGCTGAACTATAACATTTCCTGTTGGCTCATTTGGAAATTGCTCAAGGTGTTTTCTAATAAATGACTGAATTTCGGGTCAGGTTACTACCTGACCTGACCTGAAACTGAAAACATTCTGCAACAGAGAGGGTAAAACATTGAGAAATGGATAACCGTTACCAATCTTTGTAGTCTTTGGCAAACGTTTAGCTAAAAATACAAGTGTGACTGAATCCACATACTGTACATCCCTGATGGTATTTTATTTGGCACTCCATCGCCTAGAGTCATGATCATTTGCATGCCAACACCATCATTAAAATTGCAACTCAACCTCTATCAACTCAATCAACCACATACGTTCGCATATTGTGTTAGCCAGATGCTTCCACCTCGAATTGAAGACAATTCCACATGACAATGCAGCTCAACTACCATGTAGCAACTCCAGCTTGCCTTGTTTGACGTTTGCCAACGCCATGGAAACATTGTGGCAAGTGGTGTACAGTCATTTGCATATTGAGCGGCAAAGTGAAATACGATCACAAGTGGTCAATGGAAATGCATTTGGACTTGCATATTAATGCCAGATGTGGCTGCCATCCATCCCGGATACATCTTCATGTCTCTGGATAGAACATGCCGTGTCTGAATAGGGTTTGCTGTCCAACTGTGGCTTAGATTTTACACAATTCCTGGAAGATTTAGGTTCAACAACCTGGGTATACAAAGATTACAGTAAAACTTTGTTAAACCCGCGTAATCAAGTTACCGCCAAACAAACCATTAATAAGTGTGTATTCAACACATTCTAACTGTACTTGTAAGTGACTTGTTTCCAAGGGTGCATCCCAAGTCTCTAAAATTGTATCCACGTTTCCCTCACTTGCGTCCTTTCCCAGCGTCTTAGTCCCTCCCACCAAGGATGCATGGAGAGGCTGCTCTCGTGTATCCTCGCTCATAGCTCATCAGAGATCCCTCCTCGCTCTTGATCCTGGCTCCTTGAAGCAGAAGCTTTGGGATGACCTTCAAAATGGCGGACCAGAACTACTTCCGGTTCAAGTGAGGATCGAGGAGCAAGGAAATATCACATAAGAGACTTGGGATGCACCTCTAGAGAAAACCTCAATGGTCCTTAAATGCAGGTCCACCTAGACATGACCTTTCCTTCTGCTGAAAATGATAAAGACCTGCAACAGAAAGTATAGTGAACCCTCTTCAGCAATTTAAAATCAAGCCCGTAAGATGTTTATCAAACTGGCAAATCTGGAGATGACCCCTTGGTCGATGTTTCTATTACACAGTGAACTGGAGTCATTTTACAAGCTGTGGGGTGGAGCTGTGTAGAGATGAAGTCAGAAGCAATGAGCCAAGTGGACAAGTCTACAGTAAACAGAGACTACAGTGTCAGAGAGCCAAGCTTCAACCTGAAACCTGACCTTGCATCACAAATACTCTTTGTATGTAACGCCAGCCAATATGTCACGAGGCCCACTACACAAAGAATAAACATTCTTCATTTTTCATGTCGAAAAGGTTACATGTTTCAGAGGTCTAAACAAAGATAGTTCAGTTGTAAAGACATTGACGCCATCTCTGGATGCTAAACAGACCTCCAAATCTCAGAGAAAACTTGTAAAAACAAAAACGTAAAGTGCGAATGCACAAGTTGTAAAAGTACAATATTCGTTCACTAAGGAAGTGTATTAAATTGAGCAGCTCAAATGTATTATGACTATGCTATTTCATGCTGGATACTATCTATACACACATCTGTGCGTCATAAAGTTTGCCAGTAGTTCACATCTCACAAGCCATTTAAATGACGGCATGACCCCCACGTTGAACAAACTTTTGGTAAGATGGAGTACCACGCCATAAGTAGCCCGAGGCTCCGGTTTGTAGAGTAAAGCCACTATAGTGTGAAATTGGTTCTACCACTCAGCACTGCCTTAGTGAGAGATATGCCCTTTAAAAGTAAGGAGCAATATTTTATCACTGTTCTAACATTTATGTTACATTTTTCTGCATCAAAATGACAAGGCGGGTCGTTAATGGCATTCTGTAAGATCATCAACCAACTAAAATAACCCAGAATAACTTGTATTTATCCAAATCATTGACTGCTTCAAGATCAGCAAGAGATATTGTGAATTACCAAACTGTACTGGAATGAAAACATACCGGCCATGTTTCATAACTTATTTGTTGTAGTCTTTAAAGTATTTAAATTGCGGTAGAGACATTGTTACCAACATGATCAATACAGTGTGAACTTTCCTTCACAAAGTAAATCAAGTCTAAAATATATCAAACAGATGCTAATTAAAGATTTTGGGCAGCGGGTGGCTGGCTGACCACAGCATTGGCCAGCAAAGGTCAACTATGAAGCAAGAACCCCAAGTACGCAAGAGCACACTATAAAAAGCCTGCTATAGAGCGATAACATCGATAATGAGCAGTGGACGACCATTATATTCATTAAAATTAGCTGTTAGCGCAAAACTGAAGTAAAGTCTTTGATGTCGTACGTGTACTCCAAGGAAAGCTAGAAGGTTGTACAGTCAACTCCCACGGTGTAATTCTAAACCATACAACCTACTACCTCAACCCGGATGCACACATTTTTCACAACTGTTTCTCATCTCTATGTACTAAGAAACGTCAGGTTACTAAGAAATGGTTCCTCAAACATTTACATTAGGGTTTGGTTTGGTACAATGAAATAAAATAATTCAATAATCTTATTATATTATTGTGGAAGGCGATTACTTGGTGGCTTAGAAATTCCTTCGACTAAATCATGAGACCAAAAACAAGTTCCACCAATATAGATAATGTTCTCTGTGAAAACCCAGAAACAACTGTGATCTTAGCTTTAAACCTCAAGTTGAGAAAGTTGCCCAGTTATGTTTCTTGCAACTCGGAACCTTACTTAAATGATCAAATTTGAACCAATAACTTTGTCCATGCCCTCATCACCTCAAGACTGCACTATTGTAATCCTCTCTTAGTACCTACCTAGTCCACAATGCAGCAGCCAGGGTTCCTACAGGTTATAATAGATTACATCACATGTGCACAATCCTGGATCCCACCACTGGCTCACTGTTAGCCCTAGGAATCATTTGCATGACTGTTAAAACACTTTGTCTGCATGTAGCTCCAGATATGCTGAGCCAGTATGACCCAGTGCACAGTCTTAGTTCCTCAGGCAGGGCCCTCTTTTTAAAATGAAGGGTCTTCCGCCCCCAGGGGGTCTAGGCTTGACTCCTCGTTTCATGAAAATTCACTTTTGCAAACCCATTTTCTAATTGTTTTTTTTATTTTTGTATTACATATGAACTAATAATTGCCTGTTTTTTTAAAGATATTTTAAAATATAAAATGTTCTCTTTCGCCATCCATTGTTATCTCTTTTCAATACGATCCAATTACATTGCAAAAAAAGCAGTCAGACGATGTTCACACCACGATGACAGAGACCTGCAGAAGCGAGCTTGTGCTGTCATATTCGCCACAAGATCGGATCTACGGGTTTGTGTCAAATGGTTAAAATAGCAAATGGTATCAAAATAATGAATGCAAAAATATCCGGGCAAACCATCACTGTCCAAGGTGATCTGACATGACAACTGTAATATCACTTGTAATTGCCACTGAGATGATTTCATTGCAAGAGAAGCCAAATAGAAGAAATGGCACTTGACTCACTTGATGAAGGACCCTTGCCGGGTTCACTACTCCCAGTCACTGTCTGGACTGTATATGCGCTCCACAGCATTCAAATAAACTATGACAAGAACAAAGCTGCCACAGCATTAAGGTGAGCCTTCATTTAGCTCGTTACAGCCGACAGTATTTAGAGGCTACAACAGGCGAATCTGCCCCATTCATCCAACCACCAAGACAGACACGTTCTCTCATAACTTACCCATTTTAGAATTTGTCTCGCCTCGGTGGTTCTTGATGTGTCCAGGGCAGCTCAAGTTTTTACTTTTCTCTCTCTGAAAACAGAAAAGACACAAAAGACATAATTAACAAAATGAAGAGGCCATCGCTGGATGCCGTTGAGGCCTATTATGCTACGGAATATTAATTATCTTTTAATTAGAAATTACACAACTGACAAATTATTAGCGGCTGTGCTTAGTGAAGTACTATTGAGATTATGCATTAAAGCATATTCACATTAGTTTGAAGCAAGAGCCAGTAATTGTGTCTGAACAGTGTCTGATCCACAAAGAGACAAGTAAAACAAAAAATGTGCTCTGCCTCACTTATTCTCACCAGGTCCCAGGAATAAAATTAGATCCATAGTCCTAATCATAATGCAGAACTAACTCTTGTGGATTGTTATCCAATAGAGGCTCCCAGAAATCGCATTTCTCGGTCCTCTCCGTGGCCATGAGCGCCGTGTTTGTGGGGAGGTTTAAACAACTCAGCCAAGACCGCGGGTAGGAGAGAGCCATGGCAAGGAGCTGAATAAATCAGACCGGCTGAGAGGGATGCCAGTGTAATCAAGCATACCACGGTCAGCTACTATTAACCGTGCCAATGCCAGAGTCCTAAACAACGGAATAATCCGACCACCGCAGTGCGACAAAGACAGGTATGCAACCGAGGAGAGTGGAGAAAACGCCATTACCAGACTTTCACTATCTCTCGTCTGATACCTCTTGTCTGATCTCATTTGCGCAGTTTTTTTTACATTTGTGTTTCGTTCTTTCTATCTGACTGTTCTTTTCCACTTCCGCTAGGGCCATTCTTTTGTAAATATTAGGAAATCGCCGTTCTAAAAGTACAGGCAAACATTTATAGCGAAAGGCTGCACGGCATTTCTAAATTAAGCTGGATGACGAGACGGCACCATCCGCCATTTTCTCGGTAACTAAACGAGAATGAGAGGATTGTTGGCATCGCATTCAAAGTTCTCCTTTTTACCCCCTCTCTGTGCCTTTCTCTCGCTCGGCACAATAACGAAACCTTGGCTGGAAACATCACATGATTTCCTACCAAAAGCCACAGCATTCCCAGCAATTATTCTGCTGACATTGTGAAGACATCTTTTGTCTAAACCCAAACCCAATCTGCCCCCCCCCAAAAAAAAAGAATTGGCACCTTCCGGAGGTGGGGGGGGGGGGGGTAGGTAGGGAGAAGGGGTGGTGTTAGGAGTCATGGCAACCTCTACCTGGCAGTCTGCCCATCACCCCGAGGTGGGGCGAAGTGGAGGATAATGTGATGTGGAGCAGGAATTCTCGAAGACTTCCAAAATCAACTCTATGGGCATGCTGGTTGCCTCAGATTTCATCATGTAATCCAATCGCTTGTTTTGTTTTACATAGCGAACGAGAAGGGTTAGGGAAATGACATTCAGACCTGATTCTGCTAAGGTTTTGCAGTACATTAGGGTTGCAGACATTTGAGTGACCACACATGAGATTGTTCACAATGTAGGATTCATCGGTTACCCCTCAGCATGGAGTCTGGGTAATAGGTAATAAAAATGTTGCCACACAATGATTATGGATTTACAGGCAAAATCAGCTTTACTGACATCAATGACATGAGTCACTGGTGACGTTGTGTTTCATGAATCAAGGTCTCCACACACCGCAGGTAATATTTGAACAACAAACACAATTTTGTTGTAGCAACAACAAAAATCCTCTAAATAACGTAGACTTACTTTGTGTCTTCCTTCACATTTCACACTATTTTGTTCACAATCTATTAAGCTTGTTTCATAACCAAGTGTGGGACCTGAGTTGGTCAAACTCTGAATTATTCATAAATTATATATTTGACATTTCACAAAAGACAGAAAAACAACATAATTAACTCAATCTTTAAAATGACAAGAACAAAATAAGCAGTGGAAAACTAAATGAAAGACTAATCTATCACGTATGGTTGGCCTTCATTATGTGTGGTGCTTAGGGGTGCTGACTGCTGTGGTGTCATGGCCCATGGAGGGGAAGAGGAATCCTAAACAAAGGGGCCACGCTGGGCCCTCCTAGGCTCATCTGCTCCAGGCTCCATTAAATGGACTTAGCTGAAACTGTTCCAAAACATTCAGCCACTGAGGGGGTCATTTCATATCCTGAAAGGCAGGGGGCCAGGGTCAAAGTTCAAATGAGATCGGGGTTGGGGATGGGATGGTAGATGTGGAAGGGGGGAGGGCCTTCCCCTGGGATGGAATGTACCACTGCAAATCAGACGGGTGGAGTCAATCTGTCAGCCGGGCAATATTAAAGATTGTATGTATTCTGTGTGGGAGTGGGAGAGAAAAGAACACATCTAGAGAGAGATCTGTAGTCTAGAGGAACCATACCACAAAATATGAATATAATAATATATCGTGATACAAATCATCATGTACAAAAACAGTGAATGCTTATGTAAATGATATGGCTTGTAAAAAAATAAAAAATAACTTGTAAGAGAATATTTGAAACCATTCAATTATTTTTCATCTATCTTTTATTTTTGATGTATCTATTTTGTCTTTTTTTAATGGAGCAGGTCAAGGCAGCTTCAAATAGTAAAAAGAGATTGCACACAGGTCTAAAGATTTAAATGGCATATATTGCTGTGATTTGGTGATCTACTTACTTTTTAAAAAATAAACAAGATTATATGTAGAACAGAAACTAAGAGTACTTACAAAGTTAAAAATTACACGTATAAAGTTTAAAGATTGTTCTGAGGATGACGCCAATACATTTGCTGAAGAGATATACCAAGATTAAATGCAGCAGCTGATTAGAAATGGAAATATATACAGGCTTTCCTGTACACATATAATACGCATCGTAAAAAGAAGAGCAAGAAAGAGAAGAGAGCTAATCTAAATGCTAAATCTAAAAGTTTGTGTAAGATAAGTCATTTTTTGTTTGTTGGGTTGCCTCATGGGAGATCACATGTCCAAATCCTCAGTTTTGTCATCATTTTGTCAAAATCCAACTTGCCCACTATACAAAAAATATAAATAATGTCATTTGAAATCTCGTTTGGAGTGTGTCGTTGCTTTAAATGCTAACAAAGCTTTGCTGCGCAGCCAGCCGGGACAATGACTTTGTCTGACCCACCTGTTTGTTGATCCTACTGCCTAGCACCAGACTAAACACTCTGATCTTCCTCATGGCTTATTGGCTGCTACTGACTATGCTAGAGCCAATCAGATGAAAGGGAGGGATGGATGGAAGGCAGGAATCAGGGAATTGGGCTTCTAGAGCAGTTACAGCTAAAGCTTAGGCAGACACAAACTAGGAAAACATTGGGAATGCTTGCAAACGGTTCTGTCAGTGCTGTTGTGACCATAAAGTCCATATTACACAAGGGTTTTCAAATGCATGTATTTTAAATTGAACATATTTTAAACGGAGCAGGACAATTACACTTCATTATGTTCAGTGTTTTGGTGCAGTAGGAAATGTTGAAGCATAACAGTAACCAAGCAAAAGGGCACCAGTTTCTGAATGGCACAGAATTGATTACGCCACTTCAGATAGGACTGCTATCAGACTAGGCTTTTACCATCGCTAAATGGATCAATATTTAATGAATTCCAAACGGTTGAATTTCAAAACATAAATGTATCCTACGAATGAGTGCATAAAGTTACCCCTATGGATCAATAAATATGACATTACACAAAGCCAAAAAAATGCATCTTCTTAATTGACCTGTGCATTTCAAATTAATTCAAAATACAATTAAAATGGATTGCATTGTGCAGCACCTTTCGTGCTGAGATGTTAAAGAGCACTGCCTCGTGTTCTCAGCTCACCTCCTGACCTGCCGTTGGGCTTTCATTTCCACCAACTCCAATCAAGCAGCTCAGCCAGTATAATGCATGGAAAGGAAATGAGTAAAATGCTCATTTGGGTTTCCGTGTATCACCATATACACATGTAGTAATATGCACTATATGCATATATGATGAGGCTATGCCATTGTTAAACTAACATAATTAAAGACTGAACTGTAGGTCACAACATTTCCGAGTCATAATGTTTAAAAAAAAAAAGAAATCTCATTACTAAATAATGATCAGATAATTTGTTTATGAATAAATAATAATGCACAAGACTGTATTTAATTAGACAATATGTTGCAATAAAATTATAAACATATAACATCTGATTTTTGACACAGTTTACTGGATAAGAGACTTTAGTGGTTCTGTATGTGTTCTCAGATCTGGGAACATACACTGGCTGTTTTTCTACTTTAATGTATTTAAGTGTGAACATGAATGAATATAATTCATAAAGAATGGTCTAATGTCTGACTAAATACGTATCGGTTCTCAATAGGAACCTAGTAGGAAATGAGGGCTTAGCTATTTATTCAGCATTACTGATTTGTTTAAAGAAGCACATTCACACTTTTCTGAAAATACATTGTTTCATAATATTTACTATTTGCTGTCGAAACACAAATGCAAACAAAAAGGCAACAAATGTTACATTTACTGTGTGTGATGATGAAGCACAGTAAAAAAAAAACAAGGTGTTTATGTTAACACACGTTTGCTCTAACTAACAAATATGCTAGTTGCGTACCATTTTATTATAAACCATTTTTTATATGTTTCGGTTTTGCTGAGCATGTTCGATGAATAGAATTCAATAAACAATATATTTCTTTCTTTCTGCCATTTTATTCAAAAGGTTTTCAACGAAGCAATGAATAATCTATCCGACCAATCGTTTTTCGCAGGCCATCTCCAGAGAAGACTATAATCGACTGCATTAAGGATGGCGTCTCATTTGAGAGGCAGAAAGAGCAGTTATCATAATGATACCTTTTCATGGCCTGTCTTTACAAAATCTGTTTCCAAAATAATTCCCTGCACAAGCTTTCATTATCTAATTGACTGACAAATGAAAATATCCCACTAGAAATTAAACAAATTAGTGTAAGTCTATGGAAAGAATAATTGCTGGTTTAAGATTTTAATTTGGCTCTTGAAAAACAATCAGACACAATTAAGAGGCAGCAGTCAATAAAGTAAAAGTCAAAAACCGAGGGATAGGAATTCATATTTGATGATTTGCAAATTGCAAACTGAGCATAGTTAGAATTTTACATTACATAGCTTGAAAAGAGTCCAGCGCTATTGAAGCAGCTAATAAGACGATTTGACTTGCAGGTAAATCAGATGGGCGAGTCAGCAATTCATCACTTTCAAAGCAACCATTAAGCCATAATGACCAGGGACAGCCACAGACTTAAGATGTCCACAGTGCTCAACACACTTAAAAGAGGTCTCCCATATTGCCTAACTGTTTCCGTACAGAGCCAAAGTCTCTAAGATATATGCATGTATCTCTGAGAATTTGTAAGGTATATGATATGGGTTGCTGTACGATATCAAGACATGTCAAAGAAAAACACAAGGTAGCCTTATTTTCCTCCCCCAAAATATGATCAAACATATACATACATATTCAATAGGTTGCACTTTAATTAATATCTGGCAAACCTATGCAAATATTTCCAACAGGCCATGCCCTAGTGAAAATCAACCCAATGTTGTCGATGCTAAGCTGAATAGAGATGGCTCAACATGACAGTGGGCTAGCTTTGTTTTGTCTTGATTTACCATTTCTCTGCTCAACTTGTGCCTTGCTGTCAAACCCCCTCATGTTGGCTTGAGAGAATAAGCATGTGGGTGTGTTTTGACAAGAGTCTTGGAAGGCGAAGAAAAGGGTTGGGAAGGAGATCCAGGAGAGAGAGAGAGAGAGAGAGAGAGAGAGAGAGAGAGAGAGAGAGAGAGAGAGAGAGAGAGAGAGAGAGA
>JAOPJI010000128.1:8781105-8791374 GCA_027122695.1 Merluccius productus | reverse complement strand
ACACACACACACACACACACACACACACACACACACACACACACACACACACACACACACACACACACACACTCTAAGATTGAGAGCACTTGACTCAAACCCAAAGTGAACTCTAATGCCCTCTAGCTCTATAATAATAATGCCTTCTCAAGGCCAAAAGCAGGTATTTGAGTGAGTGTGTCACTCTCAAGCAATATGAATCTGATCTTTTGTTCCAACTGAGCCTACACAGAAAGACCTGTGTTACAGATCTCAGATTGTATGATGGCTATTATCATATATGTTATACATTGTACTATATCAGTGTTTCCCCTACATGCATCCAGTGGTGCAGCACCGCCGCTGGCCGCCACTTGCACCACTGCAATCAGCCATGCAAAAAAAAAATACAAATATATATATATATACTTTATTTCTTCTTTTTTTAATCTTTTTTTTCGAATTAGAAATTATGTTGGGCGCCCCAAATGCTATTTGTTTAATTTAAAAGCGTATATATCATAGGTGCCCCCTACTGCACCCCCCTCAATTGTTACATTGTCATTATTGTCATTGAAGAAATATTGTGGAAAAATACTGACAGCAAATTAGTGTTCTGCCAAAGAAGAATAAAAAATGCATGATGATACTGTAGGTGGCATTAGCTCATGATGACTGGCTTTACACTACATGTAGGAAGCATAAAGAGAAAAAGTAACAAGTGACTTCATAATAGAAAGCAGCCGACATATTTGTTTTGATTTGCAACAGTATTATGAAACCCAGACGATGCGATGGCCACAAATTGCAGACTGAAAACTGCATTTGCGCCAACATTAATGCCAATGAATTTTGGCTGGCATTAAGCATCAGCACCGTCTGCACATCAACATAGTGCACCTCAAACACACCTCAGAACCACTGCTGGAAGAAATCCTAGAGGAAACACTGTATATTATTAGGCTGTCTCACAGATCACATTTTAGATTAACATCTAAAGTCTGATGGCAGACGAGATCAAATGCGGGTGAACGGGGCGTTGGAAACAAGCTGACCGGTGGAACCACAACAAACATGATATGGCTGACCATTCATCTCGGATCCAGAAGAGGACTGATAACTAAAACGATAGCATCATCGTCCTTGGCCAACAGCGAACGCAAACTTGGCCAGCACTGGTAAAATAAACCTTTCATGTAGCCGGTGGGATGACAACGTTGGTGCCCAACGTTGTTGGACAAAATGTCTGTAAGTGTTTCAAATCAAACCTGTGTAGTAGACTGGCCACTATAGAAATACATTTGTTAAAATCGTCTTCTGAAATCTCAATCTTGTCACTCGCAAATGAGTTTCTCTTTTCGGAAGAAAATCTCTGTAACAAAACAGGACACACTGCGTAACTCTGCCTCTTGCACTTTCTGGGGTCCGGCCCAAGTGCTGTAGTCTCACCCCAGAAGTTTGGCTACAGCATAGTCGAACTTCTGGATCTGAGATTAATTACCAGGCACTACGTGTGTTTTCACCAATTTGAAATGCAATTTGCCAGATTTCTCAAACAGATGAAGATAACAGAACGGATTAATGAATATGGTGAATGGTGAACGAATGCAAAATACATTCAAGCACATCATACACAACTAAAACTCAAAATGCTCTTATTCCTTAAAAAAATCGAAATAAATATGCCATCCATAACTGCAAACAATGTTTAACAAAAAGTGTTTTAAATGGTAAACTGGGTTTTAGCTATTTACTAGCTAATACCACGATCGTTTTGATATACAACCATCACAAAATCCAACGCTATTTATTTTTTTAATAAAATAGCGTCTGCACGTTAATTACACATTAAGTTCTCCGCATCACTTCTCGACATCAAGCTTCCAATACACACAAGGACTCTTTATGTTGGCTTCAATGCTACATCTTTTGACAACTGACATGCCCCAAATAAATACAATAAGCACAATCTTGAGATGCTGCAAAGATAAAAACCTCAAAGTTCCTTGTTGTACATTTCAAATGGATAATGATCTATCAAACGTACAGGCTGTTTTTGTGAAAAGCATACATTCAAACAGTGTCCGCCTCTTGACATCAATCAAAAGCAGGCCTAAAATAGTGATCTCATTCTTTTTTTTTTCACAAAACACTGTATGAAAAGAGCCCACATGGTCATCTGTATGTGCTGGAGATAATGAAGCCCAGAGGAAGAGATGGTCGAACATGCTGTCCAACTTCCCTACAAACCAACCATCAACTGTTTTCAATTAGGATTATACCAAGACACACTCTAAAACAGAATGAACCCGGCAACCCGGCTGCTTTCGAAATGCGCACGCACGCACGTACACACACACACACACACACACACACACACACGCAAAAAGACAGTAACAGAGAAAGTTTTGTGCTATTCGAAAGAAAGAAAAAAAGACAAATACAAATGACAAAACACTTCCAACGGACTCCCAACTCTCTCTCTGCACTGTTGTACTTTAATGCTAAACTAGCTTCCTAGCGAGCATTGTACACCATTCTTTGCGGGCATTTTTTTTTTCTCTCCTCCTCTTCTATTTCTCATTTCTTTCATTGCTATTTAATCCAGTCACAGCTCCCTAAGCAGGTGAAGTCCAGGGAAGACTTTCCCACGGTCTGGGAGCAAATCCGTCGGCCCCAAGCCTCTCCTCGGGGCCCGACCATCTGTCCCTTCTGTTTGGAGTGCACTAGGAGGGTGAGGCGTCAGCTGCATGACCAAATTCAACGTTCCTACACACCGACACCTCCCACTCTCCCTACCGCCCTGGTCAAGAAACGCCACCCACCCCACCCACCCGTTCACACACACACACACACACACACACACACACACACACACAAACAGTGTCCATTCAACTGGAGAGCCACAGCCTGTGTCCAGCCCATGTCCAAACATAAACCAACAAAAAAAGATTTAAATAAACAAGCGAGAATAAACACTACTTTCCTCCTGGTTCATCTCAACTGTCGGGGATACCTTCGTTAGTATATATAAATGAGATAAGTAAAAAAGTGGTTTGATAAGAGTAAGATGTCTTCATTTTGTTAAGCCTTTTTTTCCTTCACAAGTCTTAACATTTCCACTGGCTTATCTCGAGAATATCCCTCAAGATACAACTGAAAGAGCTACAAACAATATGAGTGAACGACGGCAAATCACTTGGGCTGCCGTTTCTACTCAGCTTATTCCACTAAATTAGTCTAAAACTTGGAAAGGCTAGGCTTGGGAGGAACCAGGGATAAGAAGAATAAGAAGATATCCTTGCCTCCCTAACAAAAGAGTTCAGCACATAAACCTTGACCTCTGCCCCTGCTGAGGATAAATCATCTGGGCTACTGACTTCCACCGAACAATACTAATTTGCCCACAAAAGCCCCTTAAAAAAATCCTACACTGACATATACTGGAGAAACAGAACCGCACATCGCCGACAAAAAAATATACGAAACGGAACCAACAAACAAAAAAACATCATACGTCTTACTTTGAATAGGATTCGCTACCATCATGTGACGCATTTCTTTCTTTATCCAGCACATGCCGCCGCCCCCATCCCCAAAGCGTTCCCCAACTCTGTGTTTTTTTTCCCCTCCTCTCTCCTCCACAAGCTGACATGTGCTATCATTTTATTTTCCCTCTCAAAGAGCAACTCTGTGCGGCTGTGGATATGGTCCTCGCCCCGGCCCTGCCGCTTTCTCTCTCTCTCTCTCCCTCTCTCTCTCTCTCTCTCTCTCTCTCTTTTTTTTAAAGATGCGTGACATTGCCTCTGTGGGAGCATGAGAACGGAGGCTCCTCAATAGTAGGGTCCCCATACCCGGCCCGTAACCATGGAAGCAGATGCTTGCCCCCCCCCGGCCCTCCTTACCTCCTGGCGGTTGCGGGCTGTGAGCTGCTTCGCCGCTGAAAAGAGAGCATGCCTGCCTTTCTCCTCGCTCTGAGCGAACTTGCCCCCGCTCCTGAAAAGGAGCCATTGAACAGGTCACTGGTCTAGACTTGTTTGCACGGTCCAGGGAGCAGCCTTGATGTAACCCTTGCTCTCCTCCTCTCTCTCTTTCTCTCTCTCCTCCTGCCGCTCCGGCCGCCCAGCGACTGCAGACTGCGGAGGGGTGGCGGGGAGGGGGACATTGGAGACGTGGATTTGAAAAGGAGCCCCGTCCGATTTTGCCATTGTGCCTTTTCATTCATCGATCGAATGAATATCGAACCTTCTGTCCCTGCGTATGTGAAACGGATAGCTTAGCAAGCATTTTTTTTTTCACGCAGGTCTGTGTGTGTGTGTGTTGTGGGCCAGAGCTGAGATTTCATTTCACTGTTATGTGTAAGAATACATTTTAACGTTCTTTTTTTTTTTTTTTTTTGGTTTTTGTAGAGGGCGGGATGGTAATGGTTGTGATATGATGTGATATTTTGTAAAGTTGTTCCTACAAAAGCAAAAGGTGTGAAGACTGAACACTTTACAAATCACAGTTTATTCTGGCTGTTTCGGAAAATGTGATTTTTTTAATTTACTCTAAATTTTTAAATCTTTCTGAGGAACCAAAATGGATATGATATTCTAAAATAATGTGAATTGAACTGAATATAATTAATATATAATTATGAAAACTAAAGAAGTGAAATTGAAGGACATCAAACACAATTAAATATTCATGATGAGTAATTGCCTCCTTGCTTCTAAAGCTTTCGATTAATTACTTTTCAACATGACATCCTTCCAAAATTCACTTTTGGATAAAAAGGGTTCAAAATTAGTTAGTTTCAAAAATATAAGACATTATTTTCAGTTCAAACTAATTAGCATTCATCAATTAGCCAGTTTATGAATTTATTTTGACATTGTGGCCTCTGTGACAAATTCTTAATTAATTGTGAAACTAATTACCAAACAAAACCAATACTTACTTAATAAGATACAATTTACTAACAATAAAATATTACATTTGACAACAATAATTTTAGAAATCAAAATCAATTTTCATATAATTACATTTGTTTTGACACGGTCACAATTCTAAATGATTGTATTGCATTCATCTGCAGTGTGTGTGCTTGTATTTACTGTGTTGTTAAGTAAGGTCTCTGCCAGCACACAGAAACAAGGACAGTTGGAGCTTTGACACCAACAGCTTAAAATAAAAAGGGCAGACAATCAATGGCAAGATACCAATATTGTTCAATATTGCTTGGAATAAAGTGCATATTTTTGCTAATTAATTGCCTTTTAAAATAGAATAGTTAAGAGCCTTGCCAAGAAAGGTTTTATATAATCATGGTAAACATAGGCTAATTTTAAAGATGATATATCTTATATATTTTACTTGATGAGTGTTTCTAATTATTTTCATGAAAATAGAACACATTTGAATTGAATTGTATAATCCATACATTTTATATTAGTATAATAACTCATTGTGTGAACTAAAATTGACTACATTATTTACTATATTGACATTGAAGTTCTATGGGAGATTTAACAAAGGTATACGTTATATATAGCTCTACATAGTTTATGTAGTGTTAATAAAGTACTTTATAATACTGTTACCATGATAAAAGACAAAACAATCTCATAAAATCTCATGTACCAAAAAGTATCGCATGTAAATACAGAACTTGCAGTCCTGTGAGAGCAGCTAGCTCCCATGCTCCATGTGACAAGTTGCTATGCAGGGGCCAATCCAGGAGGAGGGGGGCAAGCCAGGGCAGAAAATGAGCAAATTCAAAGGCAGAGGAAGGAAAGCTAAAGAATCAGCGAGGTAAGAAGGGACGGGCATTGTGTCTGCCAAACAATCAGGGTCCTGCATGCCAAGTGACTGCTTCACTGTGTGAACATTGTCCCTCCACCACAAACCAGAAGGTCCATCAGTCCAAGGTCTAAGATTTTGTGTGGATCGCAATTTATTATCTATATCTATCTCATTCACTTTTTACGTGCATAACGAGAAAAGTAATTGGTCACATTTCATATACAACATATTTCAGGGTATGATTTAGAGGAAACTTTCTATTTAAATCTAAACCTTTTAATTATTTAAATATTGTGATGAAAAAATGTATTGTAAAATAACATCTAATTTTGCACATTTCAAAAATGTTCATTTGCATAATAATAAAATGTTAATAATAATAATAATCATAATAATAATAATAATAATTTAACAGGGAAAAACAAAACAGATTTAAAATTTAAATAGACTCAAAGTAACAAATAAAACACTGGAGCGTGGCGTATTAGCAGCTAAGCAGCCTGGAGCTGAGAGAACCACATGAGAAAATGGAGGGTGACAATGGTTTTGACTGCAGTTCAGTGACTGGAACCGCAACACACATAATTCTGCACGAGGAGACGCGAGGGAAACAGGCGACCCGGGCCAGAGCAGGAAGAATCCACAACAATAAAAGCCAGGTGTTGTGCTGTCCGTTGTATGCATCCCAGTGTATAAATAAACACACGTGTGTTAGATCCTAACTGAGGCCAGCTCGGTCTATTCTCGAATGCTACAGGACGCTAGGAGAAATAATTACACAGAAAAGGTATTAGAAAGAAAACACTAGCCCACTTATAGTGTATATTATCCATCACGTTTTGGGACAGAATGGAATGACAGACGGAAAACAAAAATCGATTAAAAGACAACAGACAGGACAGAGTTAGATTTCCTTTTGCGTCTCACTCTCTTAGAAAACGTGCTCTCACACACACACGCACACACACACACACACACACACACTGCCACCAACTTGCTCCAAAAAACTTCACAAAAGGCAGATGTTCCTTGGGATGTGTAATCAAAGCCGGCTGTTTGAATCTCACTGTAGTCCTGCCTGGATACAGTAGCAGCCGTGTGCCCGCTGCAGAACCGCAGTGTCGAATGTCACCGTACAGCCAAGACGAGGACCAACAATATGAGCACACAGCCATGCCAGCCACATGACGGAGGAGGCCAATTTTAATACAGGGGTAGCTGGGCAAAGGGGTACGGTGCCCAGCTACCACCCAGTTATGATAGGTTGCCTTTTTTTTCTTCCTTCTACATCTCGCCCTGTTCCTGTTTCCCCCCCCGAAAGCCGATTGGACAATGCAGCACGCACCATGTGACTCGATGTGTGTGATTCCACGCAATGCACTCTTCAGACCCGCGGCCGCATTTATACATTTGTCATCGAGACAAACGACAAATAATCAGACGGCTTTAATGTGCATCTCGACAATGTCCACACACAATGCGCCGGCAGCCGCGGCGTCTAACTTATGCTCGGACAATGTTATGGTTGACCTCTTCCCGACGTGTCCCTCCTAACAGACACGAGGCCTGTGGCACGCTGCTTTAGGTCAAGCCCATATGCTCCGGCACAAAGCATATAGGGACCGTCATAATCTGCTCAAATCCCTACCAGCCCTGGTAAAAAAAAAAAAATTAACACTACTAGGCAGAGATATACATCGCTATTACATCATCTGACACTGAATACTTTAGCTAATTTACTAGTGGTATTAAAGCTTTGAAAGATTGAAAAAAAAGAAAAGAAGTCTCACAATTGATTCAGATGAGGGCTACTCATAAAATTGTTGATTTAGTTGACAAAATCCTTGCGGTGGGCAATTAAACCTGCCAGTTTTTATAATGATTGTAGACATGAGAAATCCTCTTAGGGAAACTCAAGGTAGTCAGCCCGGGCTTGGTGTAAACAGCTTTAGCATGTAAGTTATGCTAATGAGTGAGATGAAATATCTCGTAGGAGGCTCCTGCACAACACAAACCCTCAGTGATGTTATGATCGCCGGGTATGAATGGCATCCTTAGAATTTGCCACAGGAACGCAGGCTTTCAAACATATGCCACGACTGTCACCAAAGTCAAACATTAGCCTTCGAAGGTGCTTTAGAAAGGGGATTGGAACAAAGGGGCCCTTTACTCCAACCACTACTTAGAAGGCCATTTAATTAGGTGTAGAGCAACAAATCCTTCCTATTCAGTGGCCGGACACTTGTCGTGATGGAGTGGAGTGTATCGTTGGGTGAAAGACTGCAGTCATAACACTGGAGGAGTGTCCCCTCCCTCACACACACACACACACACACACACACACACACACACACACACACACACACACACACACACACACACTGACTTGCTAATGCCTGTGTGTTAACAAGCCCATCGTACGCATCTCTAATTCATTGTCTCTTGAATGAGTGCTAATGGAGAGACAAAACAACAGGGGGCACGTCCGCTCACACACACTCACACACACACACTGTGGGGCCCTACCGCAACGTGCTGCTTTTTTTTTATGGCCCAGCCACTTGTATCCTGAACCTTAACTTAAGGAGATGTATATGAGAAGAAAATGGCCTCCAAATTATAGGGTGCAGTTATTAAAACTAAGGGTTTTTTAATCAAATGTATTCCCAATATCAATGTACAAAATGACCATTTAATATGAACTACAAAATTGGATGTATAATAAGTACACACACATTTTTTCTACACTCCTAATTAATGGAACAAATTAAAATAACTGATTTTATAGAAATCTTTACACTAAATAAAATTATGTATTTGTTAAATAACTGAAATGAATAACAAAATTCATTAAATACAAGTTAAAGCTGTTGTATATATACCTAAATTCAATCAAATTTAAAAAGTTTCTAAATAGCGTTGTACTTTTATGAAAAAATAGAAATAAAACAAACTAAAACTAAATGAAGCAGCTAATCAAACTTGTACACACACACACACACACACACACACACACGGTGGAAGACGGCACTGGACGCTGTAAAAGACAAAGTAACAGCCATGGGTTTGTAATGGGGTGGTGGGCTCTAATCCTGCAGGACAAAACCGACATATCCACCGAGACAAATCTTGTTTGATGGAACCCCGCAGCTTGATCCAGCCACAGCCAAGCAGACTGGGAGGCCCCGCTTGTGGAGGAAGGCACTCGGAAAGGAAACACGGTCCGCGTTTATTAGAAACGGGACTTTTCAAAGACCATATTAATTCACAGACATCCCAGTGAAAGGGAAATTACCTTAATCCCGCACGGTTTTCTCAATGGGGGGAATAAAAAACTACATTGCAAAAGCATTTAAATCAACACAAATATGTGTGCTGTGCTGTGGTTACACATTTATTAAAGCTCACTCACTAAATAGCATTGATATTGTTGTTAGCTATGGGCTGTCATTTGAATTTATTTACAGCCATTCTGCTAAATACTTGCTGTTCTAATTGTAATGCATTTGTATATTAATAATAGCTATGAAATGATATGGATAATCTAATATTATTTTGAGCAGTGATTGAATAATAAATAACGTTATATTTATTTTATAGATTTAGAAGTATAATGTGACCCATGAACATGAAACATTTAAAACAGTCGGCCACACAAAAGCAGAACTTGCTACGATCAGTTCAAGGACATTCATCATCTGGTAACCGCAAGGTTTTGGGTGGGTGAGAGGAAAGAGATTCTTCTCCTTCAAAAAAAAAAAAAAAAAGGAAAGAGAAGAGAAGAGTGATTTGAAAAGGGGGAAAAGGAGAGAGGAGCGCTGGCATC
The DNA here is from genome assembly GCA_027122695.1 of Merluccius productus. Taxonomy (NCBI): domain Eukaryota; kingdom Metazoa; phylum Chordata; class Actinopteri; order Gadiformes; family Merlucciidae; genus Merluccius; species Merluccius productus. The sequence goes on along the minus strand of JAOPJI010000128.1, from coordinate 8,781,782 downwards.
TTCCTGGGATTTGGCATGGCTGGCAATGTACACACACAGAACCGCAGGATCCACAGGGAACCACAGACAACCGAGCTCCTTATCGTTCCCAACTTTATCTAATTATCTGGGGACGATGACAAGCATCTGTGCATTCTTACAATCCTGATGATTATTATTCCACTGAGCGAATATCGCCGCTGAAACTGCGCTTGGCTTTCAGCTGGTCCGGTCTGGGGGCCAAAGGTGGGTCGGTGTCTTTAAAGCCAACTGTGGGTCAGTGCAAACACAGGCGGCCATTCATGACCAGATCAAGTTGATGTGAGAATCTGTCCCTCCTCTGCCCCACATTTCCATATGAATGTAGAATATGCTAAAGAAAGAAAAGAAAGGAGAAACCACAGGCAGGACGCCTGACACACGGAGTCATTGCTGAGTGAGAAAACACACACACACCTCTGGTTGCCGCGATACAGATCTGCAATCAGGCTTTAAAACAGAGGAAAAAAACTCAGTCGAAATACAAAACCAAATAGTTTGTGATTTAAAAAAAGCAACAAAAACAATGCATTTAGGTGTGGCATTTAATATGCGAGAGACACGTGCAAACTCTTGCAAATACATGCAGACACACACACACACACACACACACACACACACACACACACACACACACACACACACACACACACACACAC
>JAOPJI010000128.1:8732814-8751389 GCA_027122695.1 Merluccius productus | reverse complement strand
CCTCTCCTCTTCCTCCTCCTCCTCCTCCTCCTCCTCCTCCTCCTCCTCCTCCTCCTCCTCCTCCTCCTTCCCCTTGGTCCGCTGCGTCTCCTCCACCTCCTCCTCCGACGCGCCTGCGTCTCTCAAAAACGGGTCCACGCTGGCCCCTCAGCGAATCAACGGCTCTCCCCCCCCACCCCCACCTCCGTTTCTGTGACCATTAAACATTAATGTCTGATTTCTTTTTGGTTTTACTTTGATAGCGGTATAGTATGCATAGTGTATGTGGACCAGGTGACATCACTGGGGGGGTTTTGGGGGGGAGAGTGTGGGAAGAGTTGTGTTTTTTTCCCCCGCTGAGGCTTAGTGAGCTGTCACGGGCCCCCGGCCTGCTGGGGTGCATCCTGACAGATGTCGCTGTGCGAGTAATAATAAGACGCTATATGTCTACGGAAAGAAAGAAAAGAAAGACATTTTTTTTGTATTGGTTTTGTTTATCAATCACAAAAAATAATGCATGCATGCTTTGTTGTATTTTCTATTTGAATTTCAATAACTTTGTGTTTATCCTCCTGTCCTATTTCTCCTATCCCATGACTGTATTATACCGTATCTTACCATTACCGTGTCATACGATTCCACCATACCATACTAGTACACTATACTACTACTATACTATACTATACTATACTACTACTATACTATACTATACCGTATCATACCATACCACACCATACCAAACACTATACTACTATACTACTACTATACTATACCATACCATACCACACCATATCATAACATACACTACTACTACTACTACTACTACTACTACTACTACTACTACTACTACCACACTATATTATACCATACCATACCACACCATACCATTCTATACACTATACTACTACTATACAATATTATAACATACCATACCATACTATACTCTACACTATACTACTATGCTACCGCTATACTATATTATACTATAGCATATCTTACCATACTGCACCGTATCATACTATACTGTACACTATACTACTATGCTATACTATATTATACTATACCATATCTTACCATACTGCACTGTATCATACTATACTGTACACTATACTACTATGCTATACTATATTATACTATACCATATCTTACCATACTGCACCGTATCATACTATACATACATGTACAGTATTGTACCAATACCATGCCATGTGATTCCATACTACATCATATACTATACCATCATATATTTTCAATAGCTGCGTTCATCCTATCCTGCCCTATACCATACCATTAGCATCCCATATCACATGCCGTACTACAATAAACCATACGATGCACACATCTATGGGAGGAAGGTATCCATTGGGATGGATGAGAGGTTCTGCGTCCGCGGCGGCGGCCCATATCCGGCTGCTCTGAATTCTGTCCATCGATCGCTAATCAGAGAATAAAATGCAATTTCATGGTCACTCCATTTCACTCAACCTTCAAAAAAGAAAAAGTCAACGTGCAATAACATTTTTTAACAGAAACCAAACAGATAATGGCTTATTCGTAATTGCAATTGGAAATAGGCATTGAGACATCAAGAACCGAAAGCTCTGCGCGGTGCCGTTGCATTAGGAGCCATTAGTCAAGCCTGTTTTCCCAGGACAGCACGAGTGAAGAAATACAGAGAGGAATATTGTAAATAATGAACAATTATATTAAATGTGATGATGTGTGATATTAAATGTGATGATGGCATATATATAAATAGTAGTGTAGTACTGATGCGATACTTGAATACTTAGTCAGGAAAACAGAGAAGCAGCAGCGGCCGTACAGTATCTCCTTCTCCCCCTCTCTCTCTCTTGCCCCCCCTCTCTCTCTCTCTCTCTCTCTCTCTCTCTCTCTCTCTCTCTCTCTCTCTCTCTCTGTCTCTCTCCCTTTCTTTCATTCTCCATCACTGTGTGATGCATTTGTGCTACTTTCCTCTTTTCCCCCCTTCTGAAAAAAATCACTTTGTCACATAGCAACGCATCATTTCACATGCTAAATTTTTAACAACTGGAACTGGAAATCCTTTCTGAGCATGCAATATCCATTAGAGGGAAAATTATTCATATGACTCGGCTGCATTATTTATCGCTTAATGAAGAGAAATAGGTGGTTGTGACCCTCTATATACTGTAACTCCCCGATACGATACCTTTCAGGGCTCCCAAGTAATCTTTACAGGTTCCCACACCGTAGCGCGATCCATCCCACAATGTGGAGTGAGAAATTACTTTTGACCACATGAAAATGGGACTTAAAGCGCCTTCCTTTTCCCAGCATCTCTCACCCAGGATTCATGACCGATTCATGACCCTTATTATCGTACTCCATATCGCCTCCACCATGTCCCTTTACACTTCTGCTGAACTATTCTGTATTGTATGACATGCATTACACATAATTATTATTCATATTACAAGTCTTATTATTAGCAGTAGTAATAGTAGCAGTAGCAATAGGAGCAGTAGTAGTATTACTAGTTATAGTTGTAGTAGTAGCATTTTCAGTGGTAGGACTTATAAAAGTAGTTGTAATAGTTTTAGTATTAGTAGTAGTATTATTATTATTTAATAGCAATAGTAATAGTACCATCATCATCATGGTTTTGTGTGGCTGCAAGTGAGATGCAGTAAACTAATGCTACACTACTAAGACCTGTACTAAATCTCTGTTGGCCTGTGATGCATTGCAGGCCAGTGTGTGAAGAATAGCCCAGATAAAAAACAACACAACTTGAATGTGATTTGTAAAGACAGAAAAATATCTCAGAGCCCCCATCAAATCTATTTATTTTGGAGGCAATTGTAGACACTGAAAATAACCGCGAAGCATCGAGCAGATATGCCTGTGCCTGTCAAATACGAGCTGTCATAGCGTGTTACAGTCAAGCTCTGTGTGTCTATGTATGAGGTTATGGCACTTTGTGTTGTTTTGGGGCGTTGTGGGGGAGCAGATGGAGACTGTGCAGGTGGGAGAGTCTGGCTTCTGTTCTCCGTGGAACCGGTCTCTGAGCATCTCCGCCCTGCCAGGACTCCCACTACCAGTGTTTCAGGGTGATAAACGAATGTACAAAAACAAAAATCAACTTTGTGTCTAGACGGTTCAGCGTATCCGTCCCTAGGTTTTAAAACGTACACGCAACATGGCTCAACTTTATTTAAAAAAACGAATTGAAAATGTTAGATTCATTAGTGAAAAATATACTTCATGATAACCACCTCAGCATTTTCAGGTTGGATTGTGTATGTGTGTGTGTGTGTGTGTGTTTATTCTTATGTACGACTGTGTGTGCTGGGTATGCACCACCAAGTGTGGTGCAAGTCTTAACGCTTGTGTTTGCGAACGACTCGAACCATGGGCAAAGCCATCCATATTTCCATCCATTTCTCTAGTTTGTTTGGCATGCGTTGTCTTCAAAGCACTGTTACTTGTCATTTGTCTATTTAGGTGAATACAAACAATTGTGTAGTTGCAGCAATATTGACCTTTTAATCCAAACCATTGTTGCCACACACATGGTGACAACTTCCTGAATCTGTCAGTCATTATGGGTCAGGGATCTTTGCTCTCAGTATGGAAATGTGGACACACAGTTCGGCATGGTTATTTAGCCCCATGGATATGGTGGCAAAACAGTGATCATTTCTACAAAATGATCCATTACATTTTGATTTCCTTTCAGGACTACAGATAATATGATAGTGACTGCACAGAAGTCCCTTTTCCGGGGGTTCGGCTGTTTGCGTTGGTGCTCATCTCTTCCTAAGAGCATCCTGCCACCGCTCCAACCTTTATTTATGCTTCCTTTTCTTGTGATTTCCTTTTCTCACTTTGATAAATAATTGACATCCTCCTATGCTTTGATATGGACTTTAAAGCTTTTTTCACCATCCTTGTACGTGAGGCTGTGATCATCGTGCCTCGCTCCTGCTGAGTTCAGAGTGCACCTGAAACACCGGAACTGATTTCCCGGTGACAGTCTCGTGAATTTAATATTTACATATTCCTATAAATAAACCAACAAGTTACATTTTTAGTAGGAAATAATGTCAAAAAATACGAAGAAAAGAAAATGCGAAACAGAGGTCTTGGAGTGGCTTTTGTAATGCTAATTAAAAACAAATAGCTGGGGATCGCGGCTAACTGATTTAGCATTCATGCCTAATTGTGATTGCAAAGTGTACCTCATGTTTGCTATTGTGCCGACAATGGCTTTACAAGCAGCTGTATTGTCGATGGTGTCCTACTACAACCCTTACACCAATGCTACAAATGTTTATCTTCCTGGAGACTTGCGGGCTCCTCACTGGAGACTTGTTTGTGTGCACAGGCTTAAAGCCTTTATTTATTTCATTGTTGTTTACTATATGCCAGGTATTTCAGGTCTGAGGCTAAACCACTGGGTGTGCCTGTCATACATGTCACCTTAAAGAGAATGTGAAATGGCATCAGAGTGCATTGTGCGTCTGTTAATATGACATATGTTCAAGTAAAACAGGATAGTGGGCCGTAGCGCGGGACCAAACGGAGGAGAAATAGGATTTGACCCCTTAAGGATTTCATTGGATTGTGTAAGATGAGGAACAAAACCCGCCAGCCAGCTGTGCGGAGGGGAAACGTGCCGCGGTGTTATTAGTTGAAGGGTTAAGCCCACCGGCGCAGACATTATAACATTATTCAACAACAAACTGTGTTCCAGAGGAAGTTACGTTTATCTAATATTTCTGTTAAATTTCAACATTAGCCTGTACTGTGAATAGTTGAATCATGAAAAAAAAGAGTATTGTCACCATTCACCGTTATGAAGCATACTGCACAGTCCAGAGAGGATATGATGAGCTCACAGTCATGTGTTTGTTTGTTTGTTTGTTTGCTCGTCTGTGTGTGCATGCATGTCAAAGCTTGAACAGCTTGAACAAAAACGGAGAGGTCAGAAATACCTGTGTGTGTTTTGTATCCGTGTGCACGGCTGTATGTCCGCGTGTGCAAGCGTGCATGTGCTCGGTAGAGAGAGAGCGGGAGATAGAGAGAGACGTTATGCAGCTATGGTGAGGAACAATGGAGAAATTGTTTTTAGCGTTCATTTCCATTTCTTCTGCTCTACCTGTGTTACTTTGCTCAGGCTCGCTGCTGACATTGGCAGTGCATTGTGGGTTGTTGTTGGAGCCCATCTGGTGGCTGCGGTGACAAGGAGGAACCTGCTAATTAGTTCCCTTTGTAAATGGGCGGGGTCGCAAGGCATCCCCAGCTGTCATTAAACACACTGGCAATAAAAGAGGGAGGGAAAGGTAGAGACACACAGGGGACACACTTCCCTGTTCGTACGAGCAGAGAATTGAGAATTGAGTTTTTTAAGGCATCTTAAGCATCAATGACTGATATACAACAACCAGGTTTATTAGACAAACATGAACAGGTTGTGGTCGTTGTCTTCATTTGGTAATAGATGTAGCGCACAACGCCAGACAGGCCGCTCAATCATAGCGAGAGAGAAGAAACAAATCAGCAGTTGTTTTTGAGCCTACAATATCAAGTAAAATACATTTTAGGATCTGAACATCTGGTATTCTTTTTTGTTTGTTATTTTATTAATCCAAAGAAGAAATGGTGAAATAGTAAGGGATTCGGGAGTTTAAGAAAGCATCTGTGACTAGTGATACTGTTGAAATGCAAATGCAGGCAGGATGTAGTGTGAAATTGGCCTTTAAACACATTGGCATACTAATGGCTTGAGGTGCTCCCACATTCAACTAGTTCAAAATAATCACGGCCATATAATCGACTTTAGGTTCACAATGCATATATTTGCATCAGATGAAATTAGACGTTGCACTGCTGCAGGGTGTGGTAAAAGAAATCAGTGTTGGTATGTTTATTGTATGTGTGTGTGTGTGTGTGTGTGTGTGTGTGTGTGTGTGTGCGTGCACCTGCATGCGTGTGTATGTGTGTTCGACTGCGCATTTGGTACATTAATTTACTTAGGAGACACAAATAAACTGTTGATTTATACCCACAAGATATTATGCTCCAAGTTAGGTCATTTAACAAATCCTGTATATTTGTCACAGATGAACTATGATGCCATTGCTTTGACATTGCAATGACACAATTTCCAGTACTATTGGATGTCAACGCAAGTTGATAGTTCTGCATTGATAAGGTTGATGATTACAGGTCAAGCTTCCACACTGGACAAACACAAACTCATAATGTTGAAAGGTATTTCAGACAATCGGGTTTCACAAGGGCATTACTCATATTGTTCCGGGTGGTGATGCATATTTGTCAGTAAGGCATAAGATTGGCATTCAGTTGAACTCCCTGCAGGCTTCCAAACAATAAATATGGAAATCTGCACATAAGAGCCAAGCTCTTGTCTAGCTGCCTTTGCCTATTGCACAGTTTAGTCAAGTATCACTTTGGCATAAGCAGACTGATAGCAAACAGCTAGATTGAAGCTTTCTTAATTCACAACCATTTGCTACACAGCACATTTTTAACAAGCTCAAACTATGTGGTTTTGAGGTTTTTACTTACGCTACGCAGGTTCCCCCTGTCTTGCAGCAAATTGAGCAAAGTGAGCAACAGTGAGCAAATCTGATGAATCTGATTTTCTTTTTCAATAATACATTTAATTGCAAATACACTGTCTTGTTACCAATGGCTGCCCAGCACAGCCTCAGGCAATGTACTGTATGTGTGCAACATCTCATCTGCACAGTATAGCGTAGCCGTCGAGTGATGGGATACAACCTTGATTGTTTGGACACTTTGAGGTTTCCTGATTTAGAGGATCATGAACAGGCACTTATTGCCGTGTTGTAATTAACCTCTGGCTCAGACCTAATCCCTGCTTCCAGGAAGAGAGTTATCACACCACAGTTTGTGTTTGGGAAAATGAGAAATGTAGAGCTGGAAAACAATGTATGTTTACTATATAAGGAACATGAAAACATATGTAGTCTGGTGATACAGGAATATATTATACGCCTGGCAGGGCAGCGTTGTAAGAGATTTTTTTTAATATTTGTGTTGAGAAAACAATAGGCTGTCATTGAAAGGCTTTGATTTAAGTCATGCTGATATCTTTTTTTTTTCTTCTTATTTCTATTTGACAAACCAAAAGCTGAAGCGAGAACCTTTAAAGACATTTAGGGAGAGAAAAGAAATAGACAGAGGCCTCAGGACAAGAGAGGGTACAAAAGGGCTGTTTGTTTCACACTTAACATTATTAAGCAGGGATTGAACTTAACATTATTAATGGTGGAAGAAAGCTTCAAATTACTTTGGAAAATGCATGACAATCATATAATGAAACACATCCATCCTTGTCACAATCTTGCAAACAAATTGCATAACTCTGTTTTCATGGATTTTCGGTGCAAACCAGTCTTCCTGTTGCTCACCGGCAGTTGACAAAACATATTAGAACGATGATGTCTTGGTGTACCTTAGACTTAGTCTATCTCATTAAAGCACCATCACCGCCACCACCACCACTCTCTCCACAGCTCCTCGCACCTTCCTATTACCACATTAGTGTGAATGTTTTATGTGTGGGAGAGTACAGACTGGCATTCCACATTAGTTTCATCCCCCCATTCATTTGAGGAGGATATCACCCAATAACATACGCAGTGCAAATGTATTCCACAGTAAGACCTCCCCGTAACCCCCACCTAACGCGGTATAGTCATAACACTCAAGGCTCCCTTATACAAAGGCAGCATGTGATCCTTGCATATGGTTGATCTTAAGTGGACAGTTATTCAGCATTTATATAATTTATGCAAGCTTGTAGGAAGCCTGAAGCCTGTGTGAAGATATGATAGAGCACTTTTCTGGATGTAACTGGACTGTTGCACCAGAGAATCGCGCTGTTATGAAGACAGATTGGTAGACTCAAGTGACAACTAAATTACTATGGGGTGACTCAGTTACTATGGAAAATAAATCATGTTCTTTGATGATGACATCCATTATCATAAGTTAAGTTATTTTAATGTTAGGTGTATTGTTGCTTTATATATCTTATAATCATAACAGAAATGGTCTCCAGATTTAGCCTGCCAACTAGCTGATGGACTAATTTTACTGAGACAAAAGAAGGCAAGGTAAGAGATTAAAACCCCCAGCTCCCTTCAAAGTAGGATTTTCATTTTCATGCATTTCATATTTAATACCAAAGTGGAAAGCCATGAAGTCAGACAAGACTGATTTGCCATTTGACTCTACATTTATCATTGAATGGGTCAATTTAAATTTTGGACATCGGTATTATATGACATTGAGAATATTTTTTTTATTATATTACCATAATTTTGAATGACTAATAGGCTTAGCCCCCTTTCTTTTCTTCCATTAAGAGTTAAACATGACCATTGATTGTCTCTACGCACACTTATTTGAAGAGGACACGATATTGATTACAAGAATTCTTGTAATCAATTGTCTTCTGCATGATAAACAGAGTAAACAGAATGTATATATTATCCCTCTATTTATAGGGTCTATCTATCCTACCTGTGCCCTGCCCTAATCGGACTGGGCACAGGTTATGTATCGTACTTCATCATCCCAGAGTTTCGACATGATTTGATTTGTATCATGTTTTCTTGAAACTCAGAAACGTCTGGTAATGTGGAAGGGTTGACGTTAGCCTAAACCAAGTTATCAACTCGGGTGGCAGGCCTAATAGTCTGGCAGCTAGTAAATTAGCCTTACAACAAAATACTTAGGCTTTAATGAATGCAATTATCAACCCTAAGTGACTTTTGACTTCAATTCGACATGTATTACATTCAATGTCGTGAATGCATACCTGGTTTTGTTTGAAGTACATTATCCTATTCCCATCGTTTGCCCTTGGTTAGGCCCACCTCATAATAACTCTCCATTTTCCATTGGCGCGCTCCGGAATATTTAGCATGGAACGCGCTGCGCCCGCGCGCTCCCGCGCTCCCTCCCGCCCGCCCGCGCGCGCGCGCCCTCGCGACGAAGCAGCTCGTGCGCGCCGAACGCGCGAGACACAGTGCCGCGCGAGCAGCTCAGACCGCGCGGGGCCAGAGTAGTAGTGGTCCACGCGCTCCCTCCGGGAAAGTAAACAGGACACCATGGCGACCCCGCTAACACGGCAAAAAGAGTGAGGACCGAGGACAGAGGCATGTCCCCGCTGAACAAGGCCGTTCCGCTTGTTGTTGTTGTTGTCGTTGTTGTTGTTGTGGTTGTTGTCGGTGTCGTACCGGGACTGGGCTGTACGAGTCAGAACTAAACACACCGACCCGGCGTTTAAATCTCAGTAAGCGGGGAAATGGCGAAATTTGCATCCGAACAAGGCAGGTGAGTCATCTCATTCGCGGTTCTTTTTTTGGTGGTGGTGGTGGTGGTGGTGGTGTGTGTGTGTGTGTCTGTGAGTGTGTGTGTGTGTGTGTGTGTGTGTGTGGGGGGGGGGGGGGGGCAGGGGGGGAAATGGGCACAAGGCGGGGGTTAAATGACTTGATTTATGTTTTCTTCTTTTTGTTTTTGTTTTTTTTCTTTTTTTTTTTTTGTTTCTTGGTTTTTTGATTTCTTGTGTTTGTGTTGTTTTTGTTGGGGGGGGGGTGGGGGGGGGGGGGGGGGGGGGGGGGGGGGGTGACTTTTCACACAGGAGCTCAGAAGGTTGAGCAATAGAGTTGCTCTTTGTCAGGATTACCCAGTGGCCTTTTCCCTGCCCGTAAACAGCTTAATCTTGAGCTCAAAACAAGAGAGAGAGAAGGTGCAGCTTTTTCTCAAGTGTGAAAAATCCGTTAGGGAAAGTGACGCCCTCATTCCGGATCAAACAGGTACAGACTTCTTGTTGCAAGACAGGGAAAGACAACCTGACCAGGGAGGGGGGATTAGGGTATTACTTTTTTTTTTTTTTTTTTTTGATACCAGTACTCACACAAATCCTGCCTCCTGTGCAATGATTGAATCGTGGTTCTGCGTTATAACCGTAAGCTTTTTGGCATTTGGCTACAGCAGATTATTAAATTTAGTTGTACAGTATGGAAATAAAATGTGGATATATTAGGTTAGATATGGTTACGTTTAGGTATTAAGATATGGTGGGAGTAAATAGTTGAATATAGTTATATTTGGGTATTATGTAAAAGCAACACCTTATCTTAAAAAGTTATCTTATAACATTAAGAAGTTTGATTTGAGGTAAAACATTACAAATGGTTACGTTTAACCAACAGGTGTGTTTAAGATCTGGCCATTATTAGCGGTACGGAGGGCTGGGATTGGTTGAATACAGGTATAAAAACAAAAAGGACAAGTGCAGTGGTGAAGAGGGGAGGGGGGTGCTGCAGGCGCTACCTCATCATCGTACCCCCCTTCCTCTGACTCAATGACAAAAGTTCCCACGTGGGGGATGGCGACCTCTACTGTACGCTGGGCAGGACCCTCGCCCTCCGTGCCGGGCTCGGCGGGAGGAGGGGGGGACTGGACCCCAGGCTGGGGGGAGAGGGGAGCGGGGGGAGGAGACTGTGGAGAAAATGGGACACACACACAAGAAGAATGGAGGACAGACAGAGAGGCTTGGAGTTGGTGCATGTTGAAAAATGGGAAAAGGGAAAAATAGAATCTCCATTATGAAGCCTATTTTCACATCGCTGGAACTGCTTCGAAGTTCAACATGCAGGGAGTACAGTGCACTTTTTAAATTTCAACCCTTCTCCTTATACTAATTTGTATAGCAATGTAGCTAAATTGGTATGATGATCTATTTTCCCCCAAACAAAAAAAGTGAACGGAGGTATTCAAGTCAATAATCAATTCAATGGTCACACGTACGCAACAAGTGGCATTAAAACTCTCTGAATAAAAGACTCCAGGCAAATGATGCGCGAAGCATCACTCTGAGTGATGTAGTGTGTCCATGTGTATGTGTAGGCGTGTGCACGCACCGCGTTAAGCAGCGTCTCTGGGCTAGTGTCATCCTGGGCGGTGGTGGCGGCGGCAGCGGCGGCGGCCTGTGAGATGGCTCTCTCCATGTTCTCCTGGAGCTGCTTGGAGTCGGTGGTGGGAGAGGGCTGCTCCATGTACTCTGGGTCCTGCTGGGCCACTGCGACATACAAAAACAATAGAATGTTTATAGTTGATCCCATGCTACAATGATGACGATCCAATACGCTTCAAACGCTACTAGGTCATCCAATTTGGCCTAAATATCAGTTGAAGTTATAAACAGTTGAAGTTACCACAAAATATCTACCAACTTTCTCAAGTTAATTCCATACCGCCTATAATTAAATAATTGATGACATGACATATGGGCTAAAGAGTGAATGGCTTTGAGGATAGTGTCAAATTATTCGTTTCATTCAGAAATGCATTACACAAACGATTTTGCGTTCAATCATCATTAATGGCGAAAATGATATTGAACAGTGTAAAACATATTGAAAGTGGCACACAAGCAGGAACTGTGTCATTGACGAATGACAAAAGTGCAGCTTGGATTGGATTCCACTTAGTCTTGCATTAGCAAACTGTCACTGTAATGCATTTCCAGCTCCTCGAGCCGGACCAAGAAGACCTGCACGGACGGAGGAGAGGGAACAAACCCTGTACGCGCACAGTTGCTCGACAAGACGTTTCAGAAAATAAATATAGTGCCCAAATTAAATCAGGTGGACGTTTTTGGATACCAGTTGAAGTCCACCACACAGACCTATACTTTTGTAGACAGAATATACTTGGGTTGTTTCATTGAGAATGATGACAATAAAAAAAAGCTTTATACTGGATGTGTCCTTTAAAGTGAAACTCTTACATTTGTAGAAGTACATTTGTAGCACAGTACTTCTTCAGAGCCAATATTGAATTGCCATCGATTGGTCAGCCCTTTTAAAACTTTCGCCAAGCATAACAGAATTAAAGGGTTGGTGCATTTGCATTGTGCTTGACACAGAACAAAATGGAGTGTATATAGTGGCTTTGGAGTGGCATGACCCTTCTCACCCGTGTTGTCCGGAGGACTGGACTCGATGCTCATTGGCTGAGGGGAGGAGGAGGAGGTGGTAGTGGAGGAGGCTGTGGATGCAGCAGCAGTAGCAGCGGCGGCGGCAGCAGCAGCAGCAGCTGCGGCCAGGGCCAGTTTCTCCTGCTGGGCCTTGCGGGCCTGCAGGGCGTCCCACTCCTCCATCTCCTTGTCAAACAGCTCGTTGTCTTCCTGGACGAAGCGCCGCAGGTCCGGAGGCAGCTTATCCAGGCCGCTCAGCACCTGACCCGTCTCCTTATCAAACTCCTCTGCAGGGAGAACCAATGGGAGGGGAGCATGGGAGCGTGACATCATTAGACTCTTGGCATTATGATTACTAATCTGGTACAGAAACACAAAGTCCTTTATTTGACGAGTAAACAAATGGTTTGCCATCATTAAAAAAGGATCAATCAATACGTTTACATATGCCAACGCAAATGAGAAAACGATGTCAGGTATTCATGTAACAATTGGTTTTACATGCAGCGGTAACTCCTATCCTTGGCTAGACGGCGTACCTTCTATGAGGAAGGGCTTCTTGTCGTTGATGTACATCAGGCAATAGGCGCTGGCGTTCCGGTAGCCTCCGAATGAGTCCCTCACCAGCTCCTCCCAGGTGGACTTGGTGACAGAGACGTCGTTGTACTTCATCCAGCGCCGCTGGTGTGGGTCATAGATGTAGGCCCAGTAGTGGCCCGCGTTGGCTTGACCTTCGTGGACCAGAACCGCGTGCAGCCTGTACGGGACCTGCGGCAGGGGGCAAGGGACGGCCACACTTGAGTGCTGAGAAACTGAATAAAAGTGCCGACGGATGGGTTTGTAATGGGTTATGGCGGCGTTTAAAGCGATTGCCCGTCAAATCCCGACCTCATTGGACACGGCACCAATGAAAAGGTTACTTATGAGAATTGGGAATAAAACAGCCTCTCCGGTACTCGCTCTTTCGTTCATCGTGACACTTGATCAAAACCGTGTGGTGGTACATCTTGAAACTCAACCATGCATCAGTGGAGGGTTGGAGGTTGACCAACAACAATGGCACGCACCTGCATCATAGACTTGTCAGAGTACATCAGCTCAATAGTCCTGTGGATCCTGGAGATGCTGCCCTGTAGATCTGAAGAAGAAAATATTATCATTATTATTATAATAAGGCCTTGGGATTACCAATATAACAGTTAGTAAGATTTAAGGAGCATTGTATATGCATGAGTCAGAAAAATGGTGGGGCTATTGTTGGAACCAACATTTACCATGGTTAGCTAAACACTATGCATGTGTTTAAGTTAGGTTTGTCTACTCAGCTATAGAATGAACGTGTGACAGCTACAGTACTAGCTCACTAAGGCAACCATTAGTGTTAATAATATGGCATTTCGTGGATGCTTTCATCCAAAGTGCCAAGAATACCACGAGTGCTTACATTCCAAGCATGGGTGTTGAGAAGAAACAGTTTGAGAAACACTGTATGTGAAGTACACACAAAAAGCCACAGCCACATGTGTGTGCTAATCTGCCAACAGACGCCCTGCAGTGGATCGTAAACAACGCAGTGCTTAGCCAACGCATAGTTCTTTTTTTTTCTTTTTTTATGAAGCAACTTTCGTTTTTTTTACTTGTATTGTCATTTTATTGTCATTGCACAAGTACAACAAAATGTGATCTGTGCATTTAACCCATTACTAGCACGCTAGGAGCAGTGGACAGCCACAGTGCAGCGCCTGGGGACTGACTGACTAACCTACCTAACATGCATGTCTTATGGTGAGCGAGGAAACCAAAGCGCCCGGAGGAAACCCACGTGAACACGGGGAGAACATATAGACTCAGTCGTAGTTAGCAGCCATGCTAACTACTGTGCCACCGTGCACATTAGTCATATACATATAACATATACGCTCAGGTCCCTCCTGAATATGTGCGTGTCAGCAGGCCGGCGGTCGTACCCCGCGTGTCGTTCTCCACCTCGCTCCGCCAGCGGTGCAGGCAGCCCTCCAGCACTCGCAGCTCCTCCTCCGTGATGTGCCGGGGTGCCGGGTGCATGGGCATGTCGGGGGGCAGCCGCGACTGTGTGAAGGGCTTGTGGACCTGGGCCCTCTGCTGTGAGGCCACGGCAGACCCCTGGGCCAGCGACGGCCCTTGGCCTGCGGCGGACCCCTGGGCCAGCGACGGGCCCTGGGCCAGTGACGCGCCGTCGGGGGAAACGGCGGAGGCCTGTTCCACTGTGCTGCAGAGTCACAGAATGACACCGTATATTATATATACACGCTCACAAATTCTTGTCGGTGTAGGTTTGTACTTTACAAGTTAAGATGCGTATGTCGATGCTGGGTACTTATTATATTCATATGATCCATATTGAAAAGATTATAATGGTGAATATTCAATTGATGGCAAAATAACTGGAATTTATGTATTTGTGAATTGGAATAATAACCCGCTGGATATTGCATTTGATTCTTAACAGATATAATCAGTTTATTATGCCAAAGTAATTTCAAAACCCTCATAAATGTCATTCAGAATTGACTGAGCTCTCAGTAAATAAATATGTTTGGAGGAGGTCCAGTCTCATCAAGCATTATATTATGTTAAGCATTATAGGAGTTTAGTCTGCCTGTGCACATGTTCTACAGACCGGCAAGAAGAGTCCCATCTGCACAGAAATGTTTGGCTGGCATTTAAAAACACAGTCTCAGCAATCAGAACTTCACTGGAGGTGTACTGTCAATGTCATTTTCTTTTTTACATTCATTGTAGTTTCCATCCAAAAACTTTTATGTCGAATAGGACTATTGCCACATTAATGGCATCGAACAGTGTGAATAGAAAGTGCATTGAAAACATGCCGTTAGGAACGTAATAAATGGAGCGGAAAGGGTAGCAGCGAGACAAAGTTTTAAAGTAAGGATTTTTAACTTGATGAACACAGATCAAATCAAAGTGCAGTCCGTCAACATATCGTATTGGTGCAACTGACCTTGGTT
Source organism: Merluccius productus (assembly GCA_027122695.1). Taxonomy (NCBI): domain Eukaryota; kingdom Metazoa; phylum Chordata; class Actinopteri; order Gadiformes; family Merlucciidae; genus Merluccius; species Merluccius productus. The sequence continues at coordinate 8,736,374 of JAOPJI010000128.1, read as the reverse complement.
GGGGCAGCTGTTGCCCCGTTGTACCACCGGGGGGTGCTGATGTGTCAATGTCTTCCACGGGAGAGGTACACACCGGCTTACTGGAGGCAAACTCCATAGCGTACTGGAGGACATCTGCCAGAGGAAACCTCTTGGGGCCTGAGCCATAACTCAGATACCTGGGGGAGAGAGAAAGACGAGAAGAGAGTGAATGAGAAAAAGAGAGAAATGTTCAAAGAAGTAAACAAATTACAGGTTGGAAAAGGGCGGTCACGGTATGATCAAGAGTGAGTGACTGCTGCTATAGTGGTGGAGTGCCTTAGGTTAATTATAAGGTAGTTGTCATGAGGGGGGATGTCACACCTTTCCAGCCGCTGTTGGAGCAGCGTCAGGTGCTCTTTCAGCCTCCTGATCTCCTCTCTCTTGATGCGGGTGACGTCTCGGTTCCTGTCCATGTACCTGAGAGGGAACAGGACACACAGGGGAAACCATCGGTCCCAGCCAGACAGGAAGGTTTGTTTTCAGGTACTTTCTCTCTGCATCTCTCTGCTTTACCTATCCATGTACAGCATGGAGGGAAACTCAAGCTTGTTGTGGATCTTCTCGGGCCGTCCGAGCGCTTGGTTGAACTCAAATCTGGACAGTTCAAAGGTCAACACAGGAGGGAGTTCAGTGAACCAGTGCTGAAAGACAATAGGGATGTTGATTAGAGAAATTAATTTACCACACATGTATATCACATAGCTGAATTTGCAGTAGAAACAGCATACATTTAATACGAATGAAACGTAAAATCAATGCAATTCATATAAATAACTTGTCTCCATTGACGAAAGGGTTTATTAGATTGAGGGTTTATTAGATTCAACGACTAATTGGCTAATTGTAATCCGCCTTGACAGACATAATATCAGTGGCAGTTTCTTAGGCAACCCACTATATACAAAAACACTAACCCTCGCCCACACTACAAAGTCTGTTCAAAACTTCAGAAGATTTTCCTATTTACCTATTACACGGATAGTTCTGGTACTTGATTCGGATTGACTCGAAGCCGTTGTAAAATATTCGCATATAAACACACGCCTGTGACTGAATAGCAACTAATGTTTAGTATTAATGCGCCTGTATGCGAAAATCCTGTATGCTAGCCTGTGTTGCTTCTAATCATTTTGCTGTCTTGAGGAACTTTATTGCTTGGCGAAAGAATGATGATTTGTTTTGTGAAATCTTACGAGTCTATAGTAAGTTATTGCTTTTTATAAACGCAATAAGCTACTTGAGGCCGTGACTTAGTGATTTTAGAACAGTCGTCCCTAACCACGCCCCCTAGCTGTTCTAAAATCACCAAATTACGGCCTCTTGCTTATTGCTTAAATCTCCACCACCTAACAAGCATTAAACTGCTATGTCAGGGCTATTGCAGAGGACTGTCTGCTGCCATTTCCCATCAAAGTGCTGCTTGGCCTCCCGTAAATAGTCTTGACCAGCTGGTCAGGGTGACATGTGCTGCGCCCCAGCCATCCAGAGGTCAACACCCCGTGGACAGGACTCATTGTAAGGAGTGGACCACCAGCTACCAATACCCCCACTCAATGCGTTGGAAAAAACAGAAACTGACAGAAGTCTCTGGACTGGACTAATAATTGCACTTCAAGTGAAAATTTGTAGCATTTTTATTTATTTTTTACTCGCCAAAAGAAATGCTTTGTCTGTTAAATTACCTCGAAAAAATGTCATTTGTATGTTGACAGCAATGTGACACTGACATTGAATGCAAGTGTGTGTATGTGTGTGAAGTGTGAGTGTGCGCGAGTGCATGTGTGTGTGCGTGTTTGAACCAGAGCCTGGGGACACTGACCTCCTGTCCAGACCTCGCAGAGTTATCTGCTGAGTGCAGGGACTCGATCTCCCCCTCAATCATCGCCGCTTCCAGACACTCATGGAGGTCCTTGAAGCCGTTCACCTGCAGGGGGTACTGGCCGAACATCTCTGTGTTCTCAAATTTCTTACCTGGAGAAGGGTGGGATGCAGACGAACGCAACACGTATGCACACAGATATTAAATATAACATTTGCAAAAAAAAGATTACGAAAGAAAGATAATTAAAAAATATATATACTTTTATACTATATTCTATACTTTCAGAAAGATAATAAATGCAACGTTTGGACTTAAAAAATGATTTTCACTTGAAAGAGAGCTGTGTTCCACATTGTAATAGACTGTTATATGGTTGAGTAAGCTCCCTCGATATACACATAAGGAAGAGCGAGAGCATTAAATGACTTGATAACGGTGTGCTGCAACAGCAAGAGACAGGCAGAGACGGGGAGAAGAGCATATGTACAGGCTCAGGGGAGAAGTGGGTCAGGCGTGAGGGAAAGTGAGAGATGCAGAGCGCTCTGGGGGAGAGGAGAGAGAGGGAATGGAAAAAAAAGAAGTAATAATTGGAGCCATTTCACACTCGTTTGCATCTGAGCTGATTTTTTCCTCTAGTTCAGCAGTCGGTCACTCATCAGAACCACTTAAAGAGCAGCAGCAGCAGCAGCTCTCTGCATAGAGAGTACTGATGAGATGTCAAAAAAGCAGGGGGGGTGGTGGTGGTGGTGGGTGGATCTGGTTGTTTGGTGGACATGCAGATGAGGCATTAAGGTCATTTTACGAGCGGGGAGTTTGTCCGCTGGCCCGGCTTTCCGTGGCTCTGGGCCAGTATTGTCATGCATAATAAACGCAATGTCAATCAGCCACCAAGGTCCTCCAGGATCAATGCGGCTGCCCTCTTCCTCTCTCCCGCTCTCCCTCTCTCTTTTTTTTTAAACATGGCCTATATCTCATTAAAACAAGGTCACCTTTCATTACCGGGGGCAGGGGCTCGCATGCTCGCTTTTCTGGCTGCTGCGGCAGGGCCCAGGCCCCGGTCTTTATCTCCCCCGTCTCTCCCATTCCCTTTTATTTGTTATCTTTCCCTCTTCCCGGGTCTCTCGCTATGCCCAATCGCTTTGCATGTTAACACTCCCTCACCCCGCCTCACCTTCCAGTACGCCCACGGCCAGGAAGCGCCCGTAGAACAGCTCCACCATCGGGTTCTTTGGCTTCTCGCCCTCCCTGAAAAGGGTCAACAAAAGAAGGAAACAAAAATTTGGGGAAGGACTCATCACAGGACGATATGAGCCACGGTTAATACAGTACTTATGTGCCTTAGAGACGCGTGACTAATGCAAGAGTCACTCGCTTGCGTTGACCTCTGCTGTCTACTTAACCGCCATAAAAAAAAAATCTATGCCCACAGCTTTTAGTTGAGGTGAGCACATTTTTATGTGCATTTATGTGTGTGTACCTGTCCTCTTCAGCCTTCATCTGGAAGGCGTCCTCCAGCCAGTCCAGCAGCTTGTGGGTGAACTCACTCACATCCTGCTGTAGAGACAATAAAACACACCAAGGATATTCAGAGGCCCACTGGGAGAGGGGAGTGAATGCAATATGTAGGATAGCACCGGGGGGGGGGGGGGGGGGGGGTGATGAGGGGGTGCATTCCGGGGGGGGTGGGGGGAGCGGAGGGGGAGGGTGGGAGGGAGGA
>JAOPJI010000128.1:8492110-8508950 GCA_027122695.1 Merluccius productus | reverse complement strand
AGTGCGCCTCACTAAAAATGCATACTTGTCATGCAAAATAAATCGCGGTGCTTTTCCGTTGCTCGGCTTCAAATGGCTGCAGAGTGAATAAGAGATGAGGCTTAAATGTTCACAACCCCTTGCCTGACACTTCTCATCCCATCACCAGAGTCATGCGGCGTGTGTGTGTGGCTGTGTGTGTGGCTGTGTGTGTGTGTGTGTATGTGTGTGTGTGTGTGTGTGTGTCTTTGTGTGTGTTTGAGTGAAAGAGAAAGGAGACTAAGACATTCGTCTCTTAAATGCATCTCTTAAAAATACGTGTCTGGAAGTGTTTGCGTGCGCGCACACTTGTGCGTGCGCGCGTGAGCATGTGTGTGCGTGCGCGTGTGAGCATGTGTGTGCACACATGCGTGTGTATATGCACGTATGCATGCACGTGTGTGTGTATGTGTGTACGCATGCGTGTGTATATGCGTGTGTGTGTGTGTGTGTGTGTGAGCCACGGTGGTTGTTATCCACTCGGTAGTAGGTGTAATGAGGCGTGCATGTCGTTAGTGTGTGTTTACTGCTGGGTCTTAAGTGTGTTGTTAGATCCCTAGTGTACCAATAGGGACCATCTGACACCAGATACTAGTACCGAGCATCTTCGTTGGCACCGATGCAATATCCATGAGCACAGGACACACCGGTGCACACACACACTGTCACGCAGACAATGAATGTGAACATGAGGACAACAGAATACTGTCACTAATATGTTTGTTGGATTATTATATTAATATATTTATTAATAGTATAATATAATTTTATAGTGGACACATGTTGAAACAGTGTTATATAATATATTTGATATTAAAATCTTGAGATATTATAATATAATATATTAGAATATTTAGAATATATCTTATATCAGTTCATATCATTGTGTTATAGTGGTGTGTTTGATGTGTGAGTTAGTCGAGGTAATGAATATGCACACCTGCGCACATCGTTTTCTGGTGACCTTTTGTATATATTACTGGTAAATGTGTATGATTTAGTGGTAATATATTTAGGTAAAAGAGTAAACAAACCAACAGTCTAACTCCAGGGGACACCTCCGGGTCTGCTGAAACCCATGTGTCATGTGACGCGTCAATTTTTCCATCAAAACAACGGCAAGCCAACTCCACCTGGCAGCGCCGAGTATGTCCGCCGCTGTCACCGGCGTTATGACTTTCGTGTTTAATTAAAGTTTAACGACCCACAGCTGATTTGAATCAGCACAATCATCCACCATCTTAACGAGGTCGCCGCCGCCTCCTCTCCTCGTCCTCTCCCCGATGTTTCCTCGCTTTTGCGTAGGTATCATTTACATTGGGGACGTGTCCCCACCGCTTTTTGAAAATGGCCATTTTTTTGCACAATAAGAAAACATACAATGCAATGTAAATATAGAAGAAACAAACGTCCACAAAAAGTAATGTAAGCTAAAAAAAACGAAATCACCCCTAGCCTACTGATTCTAAAACGACCCAAAAAACGTGCCCTTCCAATGCGCCAATTTCTTTCTCGCCGTAATTATCTACTCTGACCTCATACCGACCCCCCCCCCCCCCCATCACATTGCCTAAAATCTTAAATGTTGAAGCCTGTTAAAAAAAATTAAAAATAGTTTTTTTGACCTTATGTCGCCCCTTGCCCTCTTGTCTCCTTAGTCCCGGCCATGATCACGTCGTACCCCAACACCACGTTGGCCACGCAGGGCGAGGAGAAGAAGATGAGCTGCACTGCGCACGGCGAGAAGCCCATCATGGTGCGCTGGGAGAAGGAGGAGCGTATCATCAACCCGGAGACCAGCCGCTACGTGGTCACCGTCAAGGAGGTGGCCGACGAGGTCATCTCTACCCTGCAGGTAAATGCTCTACAACCTCATTTTTTCGGCCCGCAACGCCATATGTTTTGTAGGGCTGGGACAATATGCTTATCTCCCGATTCGATAGTATCAAGATACTTGGGTGCCGATTCAATATGTATTACGATTTTTGTTTTATAACACGAGACCACGGGAAAAAGTAGAATCATACACTTCTAGAGACGGTATATCATGAGGCATATTTCCAAAAACAATGCACATCACGTCAGTCAGTCTTTCTGACTTTTACTTCAGCAAGGTTACATGCTACTGTTGATGTAGTGTACTTCTTGTATGCATTTAATGTGAAAACAATAAACAAATAAATAAAAAAATAGATTCAGGCTTTGAAAAACATTTTTTCCCACCCCTCATGTTTTGGTGTGAACATTTTCGCAACACCCAACTTGTTATGTTTTCCTGCATCTTCCTCCACACATTGTTTCGACCCCATCAACGTCAGTGATGTCTGTTATACGTTTTAGGTTATTGTTTTGAATAGAAAATTCAAAACATACGATAATCAAAAACAATACCTTATAAGTCAGCATGACCCGCGGCCCTGAGCTGGGGTCTAAATAAGATGATTCAGTTGTGGAATATGTGAATCTAATTAGATTTTTTTGAATAAATGATGGGGACAGGTATATTATTCATCTGGGGTTGTGTTTGTGAACAAATGTTGACTGTTGGACCCACATTGGGAATTCATTGGGGTCCGCTACAGTGAAGCATACGTCTGTCTGTCCCTGACAGATCATGCCCACGGTGCGGGAGGACTCTGGCTTCTTCTCCTGCCACGCCATTAACTCCTTCGGGGAAGACCGAGGAATCATTCAGCTCACAGTGCAAGGTATACACCCCACACACACACACACACACACACCCCTTACACTGGTGGTCAGTTTAAGATAAGAGGACGCACTTTATTCATCCCGGGAGGGAAATTCAGATGTCACAGAAGAAAGTTGTCACAAAGTTTTAATAAAAAGTGAAATAGCAGCAATATATATGCCTACAAACACAGGTGTGAACTAAATGAATGAACTAAAACCAAATCTACATTTACATAGACGTAGTACATTTACAAGTACTGAGCACCAGCAGAGTGGAAAACAGACTTCCTTCTAACCCAGAGCTTTGCCCCCCCAGAGCCGCCGGACCCCCCGGAGGTGGAGATCAGGGAGGTGAAGGACAGAACCATCGCCCTGCGGTGGACCATGGGCTTCGACGGCAACAGCCCAATCACAGGCTTCGACATCGAGAGCAAGAACAAGTCGGGTAAATTTCACTTGTTTATTTATATATCTTTTGTTATATATATATATATATATATATATATATATCTTTTATTTTAAGTTTTTCACACGTGTGTTCCTGTGTAACCGAAGTGACATTATATGCCTCAACTTGTGAGGGTAGATTATCTCGTTTGGGCGTTCATATTGACCCATCATTGTCATTCAGTAAACCAGGGCTGGTCCTAATGCTCTTTGACCTTCTCCGCTTCCTACTCATAAACCCCTTGTCCCGCCCCGTCCCTCTCCCCCTGCAGCCTCCTGGGACACGGCGCAGAAGACCAAAGACGTGTCGCCCCAGCTCAACCAGGCCACCATCATCGACCTGCACCCCTCCTCCACCTACAACATCCGCATGTTCGCCAAAAACCTCATCGGCAAGAGCGAGGCCAGCAACGAGCTCACCATCACCACGGACGAAGCCGGTGAAAACAACTTTCCTGAATATTTCTAACCGCCCCCCCCCCCCCTCCCCCAAAAAAACATTTATGCAGCTTCTTTGTGCTTAGCCTTCGGTTCATAGACGCTGTGTGCAGTCTTAAATACTTCAATCGAACCGTAAGTACTCTACATGTGCAAATATTAGGATATGAGGCATGTGAATGTAGCTCGCAGGAGCGATAGAGGATGGGGGGGAGAGAGAGAGAGAGAGAGAGAGAGAGAGAGAGAGAGAGAGAGAGAGAGAGAGAGAGAATGTGTAGACACAGGAGAGAGAGAGACAACATGTAGACACAGAAGAGAGAGAGACATTATGAAGACACAGGAGAGGGAGAGAGCAAGGCACTATGTAGACGCGAGAGATAGTGGAAGGTGAGAGAAAGAGAGAATATGTAGACACAGGAGAGAGAGGACGGTGAGCCAAATGGAGAGAGACAATATGTAGACACAGTAGAGAGAGGCAGAGGATGGTGAGTGAGAGGAGTAGGGGACAAGGGCTGACCGAGTCAATTCATTAGCTGCCCGGCAACATCAGCCCCCATTGGTTCTGTTGCATTATTGAACACATGCTGACCCTGCACTAAAAGCACAACTTTTCAATTAGCGGCCCCTAGTAGTAAATGTCACACTGCGGTCAATAGACTGAAGCTGGACCCCTCCTGCTAATAATACCCCCCCCTGCCACCCCCACCCCCACCTCCGCCTCAGCCCCACCCCTGAAACACACACCCACAAACATAGACACACACACACACACAGATGACTTCTTTGTGCGCTCCTCAGACCCTGCTAACACTGTTTATAATCGTGTTTTCATTCTCGCTGGGAATATGAATTTGTATGTTGAGACTTCTCAACTGGTCCAGTGATTGACATTGAGTTGGCTGGTTGCCAGTTGGAGGTGAAATCAGGGTGGCATACACGGTGCATTATAAAACGGATAGTTCAGGTCCTTGATTCTGATTGGCTCGAAGCTGTTGTAAAATACTCTATAAACACACACCTGTGACCGCATAACAATTCATTTTTAGTATTAAAGCGCCTGTATGCTACAGCCTGTATGCTAGCCTGTGTTGCTTGGCAACCATTTTGCTGTCATGAGGAACTATATTGCTTGGCGGAATGATTTGTTTTCAATAAATTATCGCATTTTATGTTGCTGTGTGTTTATTGTGTGAAATCTTACTAGCTAGTCTAGTAAGTTTATAGTAACCGTTTTAGTAACCATTTTATAAAAGCAATAAGCACTTGAGGCTGTAACACCGCCCCCTAGCTGTTGTAAAATCACTGTAAACCACGGCCTCTCGTGGCTTATTGCTTCAACACAGAGCACAGTGTATGACGATATTGTTGATCATGTTTCCCTCCAGCTCCTGATGGGCCTCCTCAGGAGGTGCAGCTGGAGGCCTTCTCCTCACAGAGCATCCGGGTCTCATGGAGGGTAAGCTAAAACCATGCTAGCCTACAAGATGTGTGTGTGTGTGTCTTAATTTGTGATAATTACGTTTGCTTCTCTTTATACTGCCAATGTTGGCATCTTTTTCAGATGTATGTTTAAGCATGCGTGTGTGTGTGTGTGTGTGTGTGATACTGTTTTGTGCATCTCTGTCTATTCCTCTGACTTTTGACTTTTCTAGACTTTTCAGAGTAGTGTAGTGTAGTGTGCACAAGTAATCACACATAGACCACTGATTTAAAATACTATTAGATAGATAGATGGATAAATGGACAGACAGACAGACTGATCGATCGATTGATGAATAAATAAATAGCTATAATTCTATCTATTTATTTATTAATTAGAGCAACAAGGTCACCATTGAGTGACTATTTCATTGAATCTCCACCCCTCTTCTGCCCCTCCAGTCCCCTAAGAAGCACCTGCAGAACGGGGCCATCCGGGGCTACCAGGTGGGCTACCGGGAGTACAGCTCCGGGGGGAACTACCAGTTTAGCGTCATCAGCATGGAGTCCACGGGGGACAACGCCGAGAGTCTGGTGCTGGACAACCTGAAGAAATTCACCCAGTACGGGGTGGTGGTGCAGGCCAGCAACAGCGCCGGGACGGGGCCCTCGTCCACCGAGGTGGCCTCCACCACGCTGGAAGACGGTGAGCACGGGAAGGGTTGAGTAACCTAGTGCAAGTGTCATGTCGTGTGATGTATCCGGCAGTCAGACACAGGGATAATGTTGGTCAATATCAAAGAATATCCTCAGGATCAATGCGACACCGCAATCATAGTCGCTAACATGTGGGAAGACGTGCCGAGGAACAAGAACTAGGTTTTCATGTTTTTTTGTTGACACGTGGAAAAGCCTCACTGCTGAATGGTCACATGACATGATGGATATAGAAAGGAATATTGGTAGGCAGGCGACCAACTGAATGGATCAATCTACCTGCCCAATAAAGATGGTTGGTCAGAAGATATAGCTTTTAGTGTAATGAGCCATGTTAAGGAATTCCCGTCTAGAATCTGCTGCTGGTGAATGTTACACTTGCTGAGTTAACAGATACAGCACAATTGGCTCTAATTTAAACTGAGAAACGAGTGTGATGACGTAGCGACACCTGGTGGCGACTTCACAGTACTGCGATGGCTCCATCAAAACCATGTTGTTAAACACACACCTTTTTCATTGGTCTGACAGGAAATGTGATGTATGAATGTTTTCTTTTTTCCTTCCAGTTCCTAGCCGTCCGCCGGAGAATGTGCAGGCCGCCGCCACCTCCCCGGAGGTCATCTCCCTCTCCTGGTTGACCCCTCCCAAAGAGGCCCTGAACGGGAACCTCATGGGCTTCAGGGTCATCTACTGGGCCAACCTGCCTGATGGAGGTACACACACACACACACACACGCACACACGCACACACGCACATGCATGCACACACACACTCACACACACACACGCACATGCATGCACACACGCACTCACACACACACACATATACACACACAAACGCACACAACACAGTACAGTGCTCCTCTCATTGAACCAGTGTAAGTATACATATAGATACTTTCAAAATTAGACAATTTCTGATAGCTGACAGGCAATATATTTGTTTTTTTTATGCAAAGCAAACAAAATCGGTACTTCATCAATTAGTTTGCAGGAGTAAAAAAAAACTTGTATTCATCTAAAAACCATTGTCCACAAACGACGAACACACCCAAACAAAATAGTAATACGCAAATAGTAATACGCATAAAATATAATAAATAAATAACCTTCAAGCCAATGTTTTAAACGCCAGGAGCTAATGGCTGTGTCATGCTAACAGTGGAAGACAGTTTGGTGGTGTATGCAAATGAGTTAGCCGTACCCACTGGCTTGTACCTAGCTACACCTCATGTCTCTCCAGGCATGGGCCTTATTCACCTAGCAGCCATCTTGGTTCTAAATGCTACCTGGGTGGGGAAACTGAATGCGGAATTCCACATTCAGTTCCCCCACCTAGTTAGCTTTAAGGACAAAGATGGCCGCACGGTAAATAAGGCCCATTTAACCCCATTTAAAACACTGTAGAGCGAGAGAGAGGGAGGACCACAGGCAGAGTAGTTACAGTGAAGCCACCAGACAGCATGGCATTGGTATTGTCACATGCCAGGAATCTCCACAGTATGATGGGTTGTGACAGCGCCGTTACCTTTGACCCCCTCCGACTGTCACATCACATCCTCCCCGCCCACTGAGCGTGACTGCTTGTGACTTGACAGCGAGGGGTGGAAGGGGGGCTAGTCTGCATGGCAACAGTCCACAACGAGAACCAGACGTCACACTACATCGGGGGGTGGGGTCTCATCTCGCTGTGGCACAGATACTCTTGAAATAAAAAAGTTAGTACTAAAACTACATTATAATTTATATATATATATATTATTATTTTTACTCAGACTGTGAACTAATCAAGCTATGGAAATTAAGACTTGAAGTTAAACAAATAATTATGACATGCTAGAAATCACCACACCAGATCATCATAAATCATTTACAAATTTGAAATATTTTCATGGCCCGGTATGGGGGGTCCGTTTCTTTGCCATTGTTATCTTAGTCATGTATAACGCATCTATCCACCACAACGAAGAGCACTAATTACGTTCCCTGATCTCTGATCCATATAAGGTCACGACTAAATATGGATGTTGGGATGTGCATCTCATTAGCAAACACAAACTGCATAGTAACAGCCATTTGATAGGCTGTAAAATACCTTTTATCAGACGTATGCGGTGACTAAGGGGCGCCCAATGCAAACATACTTAATTTAATGACACCCAGTTGGTCTTTGTGCTGTTAAATGTAATTAGGTACAATGCAAATAGACTGTAAACAATGATAATGGAACATATTAAAATTTAATGGAAGTAAGAAAAAAAAACGTTTTGCGGTTGAGAACCACAGATTTAGACCCCAGGCAGCAGCTGTGAGGAGCAGGTTGGGAGTCAAGGACCGCTGGAGCAGGCCTTGTCTGCGGGGGTCATTTAAAAAAACTCAGTGATTGAATACAACATTATGTCCAAGGCTGTGTTGTGATATATGGAATCCACTCTGTAATGGTACATTACTCATCTCTCTTAGCGTCATGGCAGCTCATCCCAGGGCTGCCTCTATTCACTCACAGGATGGTCTAGCAGTGGCTAGGGTCAGCCAAAGGTTGGCCAGCCAAAAGTTTCTGGGTTTGAATCCCAATGTCTGCAGCCTACCTACATGTATTAGGCATCCTTGAGCAAAATACCTAACCCCTACCAACTTCTTAATGATCTAAAAATGCTTTCTATACCCTTCATTGCTTTAATACCTTAACAGCATTAAGGTATAAAAGCATTAAATGCTTTCTATACCCTTCATTGCTTTTATACCTTAATGCTGTTATGCCTTATTGCTTTTTATATGACTTTTATTTTATTTTATATATTTTATTCATATATCTTATATCATATATCTTTTCTTATATATCTTTTCTTTGATCGTATCTTTTTTTTCTGTAACAGAGCCTCGCAGGCAAATAATTGTACACAGGTATATTTCTACAACCGCAGTGACAATAAAACATCCTGAATCTTGAATTAACAATCTATACAAAAAATGAAAAAGACTTAAGTCGCTTTGGATAAAGCATCTTTCTCACCGACCCACTGTCCACTGTCCCTGGCAGAGCTGGGTGAGATCCGCAACGTGACAACGGCCAAGCCGTCCCTGGAGCTGGACGGGCTGGAGAAATACACTAACTACAGCATCCAGGTGCTGGCCTTCACCCGGGCAGGCGACGGCGTGCGCAGCGAGCAGATCTACACGCGCACCAAGGAGGACGGTAGGCTGAAGCCTCACGTTGTACAGGAGTCACGTTGTACAGACAAGTCCATCCAGTCCAGTTTGAATTTGAATTTCTCTATTTTAACAGGGACAATGTACAAAGAACATTACCCTTATATATAACAAGGAGAGATGTAATGTACCAGGTTTTAGCCAATTAGTATTTTCTGCCCGTAGTCCCTGGGTAGGTAAGTCAAATAATAAAGTAGTACGAAAATGACACATTAAAAGAGTACCAAATACTATGGTAGTCAATAAGAGTATACAAACACAATCATCCCCACATCCCATACTAGAAATTAATGCAAAAAAACAAACAATATATGCACACAGACATGCTTGGCTGTTTACTTTTTCCAATGACTTGAAGTAATTGCTGCTGGTCGTACCAGAGGGTCTCCACTCCGGGTTCTAAACTGTGGTTAAATCTCCCGGTTCCTCCCAGTTCCCGGACCTCCGGCTGGCGTAAAGGCTGCTGCCGCGTCCAACTCGGTGGTCTTCGTGTCCTGGCTGCCCCCTGTGAAGGTCAACGGCATCATCAGGAAGTACACCGTCTTCTGCTCCAACCCACATCCTACGGTAGGGACCAAGAAACAAGATTTACATCTAGTAAGATTTAGATCTAGTCCTGTTGTAGTTTATAACTACAGAAGGAGGCTTCAACGGTATTTATGTCTAGAACTACAAAACGAGCCGAGCTACTTCATCCGTATGTACATCTAGAACTACAAAAGGGCCGAGCTACTTCCACTGTATTTACGTCTAGAACTACAAAAGGAGCCGAGCTACTTCATCCATATTTACATCTAGAACTACAAAAGGAGCCGAGCTACTTCCACTGTATTTACATCTAGAACTACAAAAGGAGCCAAGCTACTTCAACTGTAGTTACGTCTAGAACTACAAAGGAGACACAGTTTCAGCTTCATCCGCTCACTGAACGTAGTTAATTTGGTAGTTAGGTAGTTAGTTTGAAAGTAAACACAGACAAGAAAGTAAACACAGAATAACTTTCCCTACTCTTACTAGAAATAAGACACACTTGAATGTGATGAAAACAAAACTTGCAGTGTCATATATTCTTTCATTATTTTCAATTGTGGATTACGATCAATCTGGTACATTTCTATTTTTAGAATAAGCTACACTGAACAATGTGGTTTTTATCTCCATCAGATCCTTTTGTTTTCTTTCGTTTTGTGATCACATAACAAAGTCCTTTGAAATGCCTTCTCGCAGGTGAGCAGTGAGTTTGAGGCGGCGCCCGACGTCTTCTTCTACCGCATACCCAACCTGTCCAGGAACCGGCAGTACAGCATCTGGGTGGTGGCGGTGACCGCCGCGGGGCGCGGAAACGCCAGTGACATCATCACCGTCAAACCAATGGCAGAGGGTAGGTGGAGAGCAACACATCAGCTAGCCTGAGAGTAGGCAGGATAGTGTAATGGCGAAGTACTGGGAAAGGTACTGGGTTCGATACCCCAATATCTGCAATCTATCTGTAGGCATCCCCCAGCTGTTTTTTAATGCCATGCATGTTTTGAGTTAGTCACTTTGGATAAAAGTATCTCCAAAATGGCTAAATTGTAATCCTGCAGATGTTGTCAAACTCAGTCTATTGCAGATCCAGCAATTGGTAACTAATCATCAAAAGTGAACCAGTATTTTTGAGCTGGGAAATGAATGTGTTTATACCATACATATCTGTGAAATTAGGGTTGAGAGCTGCTGAGAAAATAGAGAGATGGTAATTAGATAAGACCTGCTTGGATCTCATCTCTCTTTCTCATCTTATCTCTCTCTAACACATCAAGTCATTTTAGATTGATTTTTTTTTTACAATGTAGGTTTTCGGTCCATCGTGTGAAAACGGCAAATTATTAAAGATAAACTACAGCCTAAAACACTTTGACATGGTTAAGATATGCGTGCATACAACGCACCCCAGGTCCTCTCTTATCCTTTTGTGTAGTATTTCACTTTGCCGCAGCTAAACTCGATTTCTGCAGACGCTACTACCTCAAACAGAGACATTGCTGCAGTAGTTTCAATGGAGTTTAATAGGAGAGGATGTCTTCAAATCGCTGTAGGATCAACCATAAGTATCAGATATTAGTTTCATTCCCATATGACAACAACTCAGGGGTTCTGTCTCTTACATTTTTGCAATGTTCCTATGGTGAGAAATCAGTCATTTAGTAAGAGGAGACATACATGTTAGACATATTGTTATAATACATTTGATTCATTTATTCAATTTAAAAATGTACAATTTACAGAATGTTGCCTCCTGATGTTGAGAGGGGGTAGCAAAAGTAATTCTGGGTAACATAGGAAAATAGCACACTGGAGCAGATCTCAGGAAGCCTGACATGCCAGCCAGTGACAAATTACAAATAACGATAAGTACAATATTAGAAAAATAAACTAAAAAATAAACCCTGGAATGTTGTAATGCTTATGGACAGTAGAGATAATAATTGTGGGGTAAAGAAAGCGTCTTGGATTTAGTTGTAGTTGGCGGCCGGTCTCCCTCTCAGAACACAAGAAGGTTTCCTAGGATTCGTACAGGTCCACCAGTGTCTCCTATAGGGAAATGGAAACCAAACAGGTCGCGGGCGTGTTAGATGAATGTTAATAGGCCGCCATATTGGCCCTGTCGGCTCTTCACACGCTTGCTAGGAACCGATAAGCTGATTGTTAGTGATGATAGCCCCCTCCACCACTACCACCACTACCTCTCCCGGCATCTAGAGCTGCGACCCGGAGCTGCTTATCTCTACATTTTTGGCTCCCTGTCCTGTAGTGTGGGTGATGAACGACCACCCCCCCCCACACCCCACACAATACCCACATATATTACCCCTTCCACCGTTACCCCTATCTTACCCCTTACCTTGCTGTTGTTGCAGCGAGACAGGAAACATTTACAGAAGTGAACATATTTTTTTGTATTTATCATTAATTTATTTCGATTTTGTATATTTTTGCACTTACTTCACCAAACATGCAATCAAAAGAAACCTTGGGATAGGTTGTAAATAAAAAAAGGTACAAATAAACTGAACAATGGTGATGATGAACATGGACACCTGCTCCAACCACTGTGAACACTGTGTCTGTTGTGTGCAGCGCCAGCCAGGATCCTGACCTTCAACAGGACGGTCACCACCCCCTGGATGAGGGACATCGTGCTGCCCTGCAAGGCCGTGGGAGACCCCGCCCCCACCATCAAGTGGCTGAAGGACAAGTGAGTACAGAAACACAGGAGAGCCCAAAGTACCCTCACAACTTCACACCAGACAGGGGATAGATGGGCAGACACTTTTTTGGCGAAGTACTGGGAAAGGTACAATTGAGAAACTGCTCTCTCTCTCTCTCTCTCTCTCTCTCTCTCTCTCTCTCTTTCTCTCCCTCCCCCTCCCTCTCCCACTGAAGGCATGTATTTTTGTATATGTTTTACAATATCCAATCAAACATGTTTCACGTTTCAGCAATGGAACCCCGGCACCTGTCGTGATTGACAGCCGACGCAGCGTCCACGGCAACGGCAGCCTGGTCATTCGCACAGTGAAAGCCGAGGATTCTGGGAACTACACCTGCGTGGCCAGTAACAGCTTTGGGCCGGACAAGATCATCCTCCACCTGCAGGTCCAAGGTAAGTCTGAGGGTCGGGTCTGTGCTTTCTGTCGCTGAGGATGGTCGCGTGGATGCACGCGCGGGGGGGGGGTCATGTGACAGTTTGGTCTGGTTTTGATTGTTTTTCCCGCCTCCAGTTCCACCTGACCAGCCTCGCCTCACCGTTACCAAGACCACCACCACGTCCATCACCCTGTCCTGGATCCCCGGGGACAACGGAGGCAGCTCCATCAGAGGTCAGAGAGATGACAGCAGATGTTTGGTTTTCTAAAAGTGCTATTGTGTGTGTGTGTGTGTGTGTGTGTGTGTGTGTGTGTGTGTGTGTGTGTGTGTGTGTGTTTTTGCAAGCTCTCATGTCTGTCTTTTTTTTTCTTTCCTGAGACCAAGAACATTTGACGAGTGCCTCTACATATCTAAAGCATATATGCATTTGTTTGAACTATTACATGTTAGAAATTGAGTCTTTCAAAAATCCAAAATGGCACCTCGGCTCAATTGCTGATGTTGCCTGTTGGTCATATCTTGATAAATCCCAGAATGCTCATCATGTGCGTGCCCCCCCCCCCCCACCCATGTGTTACAGGCTATATCCTCCAGTACTCGGAGGACAACAGTGAGCAGTGGGGGAACTACGCCATCAGCCCCAGTGAGCGCGCCTACCGCCTGGAGACCCTCAAGTGCGGCACCTGGTACAAGTTCACCCTCACCGCCCAGAATGCAGTGGGGCCCGGGCGCATCAGTGAGATCATCGAGGCCAAGACCCACGGGAAAGGTAGCCATGAACACTTCGGCCGTTGTACAACGCAATGATTTTTGTTGTTGTTGTTGTTGACATTGTTAGTTATGTCATGACAGAGGCATTCAAGTCTGTAAAACAGCTCTCCTATCTTTTTTTCACACATGGCTATTTGTTCATCATTGTTCCTCTACTTCCTCTGGTGCTCTAGTCACACATTAACTCACAGTCTTGAGTTGGATATCTTCGTCCTTGGTAGAACCTTACATTAACCCTAATGTCCCTTCTCTCTCTCTCTCTCTCTCTCTCTCTCTCTCTCTCTCTCTCTCTCTCTCTCTCTCTCTCTCTCTGCGCCACAGAACCCCAGTACTCCAAAGAGCAGGAGCTGTTCACCAGCATCAACGCCACACGCGTGCGCCTCAACCTGAACGGCTGGAACAACGGCGGCTGCCCCATCAGCTCCTTCACCCTGGAGTACCGGGCGGTGGACTCGCCCACGTGGACCACGGCGCAGCGCACCTCGCTCACCAAGAGCTACATCCTGTACGACCTGCAGGAGGCCACCTGGTACGAGCTGCAGATGAAGGTGCACAACAGCGCCGGCTACGCCGAGAAGAGGGTCAAGTTCGCCACGCTGAGCTACGATGGCAGTGAGTCACCTACCCATTTTTTTTTTTGGAGGGGGGGCGGGGGTGAGGGGGTATTGAAATTATAATCTTGGATAGAAATGTCGAAAAAGAAAGAAAATCGCTCCACTCTTTGGTTTCTCCAGTACATTTGTAT
Organism: Merluccius productus; assembly: GCA_027122695.1. Classification (NCBI taxonomy): domain Eukaryota; kingdom Metazoa; phylum Chordata; class Actinopteri; order Gadiformes; family Merlucciidae; genus Merluccius; species Merluccius productus. The sequence continues at coordinate 8,494,861 of JAOPJI010000128.1, read as the reverse complement.
TACAAAGCCAGACTTGTGTTTGACTAGTTTTCGCCTACGGACCATCTAAGATGAGATGTACTTTATTAATCCCAGACAGGAAATTCAGAATAAGATAAGCACGTACAAGAGTGAAGTTCCTCGGGGACATTTCAGTTCCCACCAATAATTTAAGCTTCTTTTCTTTAATATCCTCTTCATAATGCCGTCCTCTTCTATTGCCTAATTCAGCGTGTATTATGAATGACTCACGTGTCACGTGTTTCTCTGTGCAGGCACCATCGCTCCGCTGGTGAAGGCGCCCAACGTGAGCACGGGCACGGCCAGCAGCGGCGACGGCCTGAAGATGATGGTGACCATCTCCTGCGTGCTGGTGGGCATCGTCTTCATCTTCATCGGCCTGCTGGTGCTCCGCAGGAGGAGGAGGGAGCAGAGGCTCAAGAGACTGCGAGGTGAGGCCCGAAGATCCTGCTTGTCACGGTGACCAGTGGTTGTCGTGGTCATCGCTGTTGTCACGGTGGTCATGGTGGTCGTCTTGGTTGTCATGGCGATCGTGGTTGTCACGGTTGCCATGGTTGTTAAGATGATTTGTCATGGTAATCATGACTGTCAAAGTTATCCTTGGGACTCTTGATTGGACCGTACACATCTCTTTGTGAAGACAACTGTGGGAAATCATGTGTTCTGCTTGTTTGTTTTCATTCCAGATGCAAAAAGTTTGGCAGAAATGCTTATGAGGTAAGATTCCTCTGCAATGGCAATCTAGACAATGTTAAAAAACTATACTGTAAACATATATATATATATATATATAGAGAGAGAGAGAGAGAGAGAGAGAGAGAGATAGATATATATATCTATAGCCATGCATATCCATGTTTTTGCTTCGATGGCTTCCTGTATGTAAACCCGCCCTCCGTTCCCCCCCAGTAAAAACACCCGTCCGGCCGAGCCCATCAACAAGCAGCAGCAGACCCTGCGAATGCACATCGACATCCCCAGAGCCCAGCTCCTCATTGAGGAGAGAGACACCATGGAGACCGTCGGTCAGTGTCCACCTCGGCTTCTGTTTTAAACTAAATCACTTCCGAACCTGAAAAATACATTTGCTGTTTGGCTTGACGTGCTCACGCCTCTTTCCCTGCCTTGTCCCGGCAGACGACCGCTCCACAGTGCTGCTGACGGACAACGACTTTGGGGAGACCCAGAAGCAGAAGTCGTCCACAGTCACCCACACGGTCCACTACCAGTCCCTGTCTCAGGCCACCGGGCCCCTGGTGGACGTGTCTGACGCCAGACCCGGCACCAGTAAGTCCAGTATGGACACTTCTTCTTTACTCCTTAGATTCACACTCAACCGTCTCCCTTGTTAGAGCGACCATGTTATGTCACATTGCGGACCCTTTTTACTATTTATAGTTCCCATATAACGTATATTTCCTGGAATTTTGTACGCCGCCCGACAGTGTTGTAATCCATAACTCTCTATTAGTTTGCACACAAAAAACGGATGACACACCAAGCAAAAAAAAACAAAACCAACTGCATTGAATAGAGAGTGAGATGCTAAATGCTAATGCGGTACCAACAGCTGTTCACGGTTCAGGAGTGTGTCAGGAGTCACTTTTGTGTCCGCAAGCAGACGAGTCAGCCGATAATAACAACATTTTATTAATTCATGCACATGTACACATACACGTACATGTCATAGCAGCATAATATGCATGAATATGAATATATATATTTTTTCTGTTGCACATCCAGGGTCCAAAATTAACACCTGCCACCAGCCAATGGCAGATAGATTTGACCATTTGGCAGGTAAAAAACAATTCAGGGTTACATGTCAAAACAATTGCTTGGCCGGTAGACTTTTCCACTCTGGCAGGTAAAAAGACAACATTCGGAAAAGCTAATTTTGGACCCTGCACACACACCTCTCTCCGCCCTCAGACCCCACGGCGCGTCGCACCGCCAAGGCCGGCCCGGCCGCGCGCAACCGCTACGCCAGCCAGTGGACGCTGAACCGCCCGCACCCGCCCGTCTCGGCCCACACCCTCAGCACCGACTGGAGGCTGCCCACGCCGCGGGTGGCCGGCTCCGTGGACAAGGAGAGCGACAGCTACAGCGTCAGCCCCTCTCAGGACACGGGTAGGAGGACTTAGCCCACACAGAAACACACACAGAACCCCCCCCCCCCCCTAACACAACGTGGATACTCTAACAGTACATGTAGGAGGATGAAACAGGTGTTGAGGTGTCTCGGGTCCTTATGTTGGATCAGGTTAGATTGTATTCTGTTAGACGATTCGATTTGATTCGATTAGAGTGTATTTTATTTGATTGTATTCTATTCTATTCAGTTATATTCAATAATATTCAATTATATGACATTATATTAGGTTAGATTGTATTCTATTCAATTCAATTATGATAGATTGTATTCTATTATATTAGATTAGACTATGTTAGATTGTATTTGATCAGATTATACTATATTATATTATATTATTATTGTATTCTATTGATTAGATTTGATTCGATTGTATTTCATTATAATACATTAGATTAGACCCATTAGCATGAGTAGACAGCAGGAAACACACTTTCATCCTCCCCCATAACAAACTAAGTCTAACCACTGCTGCTACACATTACATACTGACTACTAACCACTAACCCCCCCCCCCCCCCCCCCCCCCCCCCCCCCCCCCCCCCCGCCCCCCGCCGCGCGGCCGCCCGCGGCCCGGCCTCGCCCCCCCCCCCGCCCAC
>JAOPJI010000128.1:8393725-8418281 GCA_027122695.1 Merluccius productus | reverse complement strand
TTTTCATAGACCCATGTTTTCGGATTAGGGCGATTGAGATGGACAAAAAAAAACAAATACAAAACATTAGATTCAAACTTACTTTTTTGGTGGGGTTTCGTCGCGAAATATCCATTTTCTTCGCAGTCAGGCAGCTATTGAAGAGAAATGTCTAAAAAAAATACGAAAACAGCGCAAATGAGTGACTTATTTCAAAAACGGCACCTAATCGCACGTAATTGCATGGGAAGTTATATTAAATAGAGCAGAAACAGCAGAATATAGCAAACCAATAGCCTAGCCAACGTTAACGTCTGACATTAGGGGGGGGTAACGTTAACGTTAGTGGCTCGCACTAGACTGAGACCCTGCGTTATGAATTAGTGACATAAACATAACATAAACATAAAGGCATAAACTTGTTGTCGATATACGGAAACCAGATCCCACCGTGAACGTACCTCGCCCCGGGTCCGGGTCCTGGTCCTTGTCGTGGTCCTGACTCTGACACAGCTCCACTATCAAGGGAGGGGAGGACCGCAGCTAGCTACCGTCTTTTGACTTTGGCGGTTTAGCGTGGATTTGGCCGCGGTGTTCTCGCGAGAGTGGCCATCCGACCGATTCAAACCGAGCTTCGGGACGTGCGTGTGTGCGCGCGCAGCGGGGGGCGGTCCTTACCGGTCTTTCCTTTTGAATGTTTGAAACTAAATAGCATTCCATTGGTACTGGCTGTGACGTCACGTGGACAGGGGGAGGGGGACTGACGAGGTGCACGTGTGTACGTAGACTGTAACTGTACCTCTTTGTATGTTTTTGTTTTTATTAACTGCAATGGGAGATGTTTAGGAACATGTTCAAACATGTTTGAAACATGTCTAAACATGCCCTTACTGGGGCTGAGGCCAAACGGCACTATTTACTTTAAGAGTAAAATCAACCTCGAGACCGACGTGAATATCTGTTATTTGCGAGACAGCCAATAACATAACTGTGTTACAACCATTTGCAGAAATGGTCAAACACAGTCTCACCACTACACAGTGTGCTGTGTGTAGCCCTCAATACAAATAACCTACTATTTACAAGATACACAGACTAGCAGTGAAAAGATTAATCACATGACTAGCAGTGATAACTATGCATTACTGCAGGGGGAAATAAGCATTTGTTGAGCTCTTTTTCAAGAACAGTTGAAGAGTTGTTCAAATTGTTCTATTGCCAGCAGATGAATGGTTAAAATAAACCTCATAATCATAGATAATGTCACATAAGAAAGTCTATTTCTTATGTGATTGTTATTTAAATGCATTACATTTACACACATTATTTTCTTATGTGATTGTTATTCAAATGCGTTACATGTACACACATCATAAATCAAACGTTTGGACAAAGTATATCTTATAATACAGTGAAATAATAAACGCCTTTTATTAAAAAACAAACAAACAAGAACATCCATCCATTCCTAAGGATTATGGGTAAAAAACGACTCGCGCGTCATTCGCTGCGCGCGCACGCCGGTTTCCGTAGCGCGCCTCCGGTCTTGGTGTTGTGATCTGGGCTGAACGTGGGGTTGAAAGGTCGTTATTACTGTAAACCACTACGTCCTAAACCGTAACGGGTGGAGGTGGTGGGTGGAGATCATGCAAAATACCTGCTCTGCACCGCACTGTGCGGCCGGGAAGTCAAACCAGCATCTCCTCTTCAGGTTTCCAAAGGACGCAGAGAGGTAAGGATGGCGGAATAGCGCGGGGGGACACACGTACCTAAGAGACAGAGAGACATTGGGCTGAGACACACACAACAACAACAACAACAAACGTGTATTTCATGTAGATCATGCAAAGGTCATGCTTATCGCTAACTGTGCAGATGTTTGATTGATTTGTTTCTGTGCAGATGCAAACAGTGGGTGGACAAATGCGACCACGAGGAGCTCAGAGACAAGTCCCCCGAGGAGCTGTACAGATACTACAGACTGTGCGTCCAACACTTTGATCCGTCCTCCTATGAGAGTACTGTAAGTAAACGTGCACACGTTTCATTGGACTTGAATCATGTGATATACTGTAATACTGTTGTGGGGAGGATACTGTAATACTGTTGTGGGGAGGATACTGTAATACTGTTGTGGGGAGGATACTGTAATACTGTTGTGGGGAAGACCTATTCGCAGAAGGATCCCCCCCACCACCAGATCCCCATCCCTCAACACTAATGTCTAGCCATCATGCAACCGCGAGAGGCAGGATGGATAGATGTTAAACATTTGTATTATTGTCCTTTTTTTGTACTTGTATTATTATTATTGTACTTGGACAACTGCATAGCGCTGTCACCTTGTATGAAGTGTTGTTATTTTTCTTTTCTTTTCTATTTTCAGGACAATCTCAGTACAGTACTGAAGGACGATGCCATACCATCTATCTTTGATATGTCGAGCCAACCTAATTCCACACAGCTGAAGCGCAATAAAGCTATGGTAAATATATATAAATATATTTTATTGAAGAATTTGTAATACAACCGAAACCCAACTAGTTTACTGTCTGTAAACACATTTAAACATTTTAATCTGCAACCTGTGACCTCTTTATTCCCTCATTTTATAGGTTGAAGTTGCTGAAAGGGACATTAAAACGAGGAAAAGTGGGTATTATTCTGTAATTGTACTGTATTATCGATCTTATGAAATGACCTTTCATGTTATCGGGCATTATTATTATTGGTCAATTAAATTAATTATTCGCTAACTAAACTCTTGATTATGTCAGTAATAGTGTGGTTATGGAAACGACATTAACAACAGTAATGCATTCATATGTGTGTTTGCGTGTGTTTCCTCTACAGAAGTCAAAAAGTCCCCAACAGAGACAACCACAGATGACACCCCGGCACCATCTGAGGAAGAGGAGTACAAAGAGTACCTCAAATCTTTGTTTGAAGTTCTCGTTCTTTTAGGGGAGCAAAACATTCCTGTTAAAGGACCGGTTGATGGCAAACAGGACAGCCTGACTTCGAGCAACTTCATGGATTTGCTCGACTACCGCATGAATGCCGGCGAGGAAGCCCTGAAGAAGAGATGGGCTGAGGATAAAGATTGCGGCCTTCCTACTAAATTGACTGAGCTGATCGATGTGTGTGAGAAATGCGTCCGCAGTGAGCTTCTGGAAGAAGTGGGGAAAAATGGCTTCTTCTCGTTAATCACAGACGACGTGGTGATGATCTCAGAGGAGTGGCACCTGCCAGTCTTCCTGCGTTATGTGGACAAAACCAACAGCCAGCAGGAGAAGTTTGTCGGATTTCTGAATTTTGAGGGGGACGGAGACACCGTGGCAGACAAACTGCTGTCTGAGCTAACTGACAAATGGGGCTTGAATATGGAACAATGCAGAGCTCAGGCCCACTCCTGTTCCGCTACTCATTTTAGCAAAGTTCAAGTTTTTGTTGCCAAGCTGAAGGAGAAGTACCCAAAGGCAATCATCACACCAAGATCAACTTCCCCCTTAAACATCTCGCTGGCCAACACTATGACTTTGACAGGAGTTCAACTTGTCATGTATACCTTCAAGAAAATTCATTCATTTTTCACCAATTCCCCGGCACTGCAGTTGGAGTTGGAGAACGCCATTGCTATTTTCTACCCAGACAAGGAAGAGAAAGCCAATGAACTCAAAGAACTCTGTCACACCGCTTGGACCACATGTGGTGAGGCATTTGAGGTGGCGGTAGACATCATCGAGTCTCTCCTACTCTGCGTGGACAGCGTGCATGACAACGAAGACATGCGATGGAACGATCAGGTGATCCAGGATGCCCTGGAGATCTCCAAAGCGCTCGCGGACTTTGAGTTCCTCATGGCTTTGGTCGTGCTGAAAAGCACCCTGTCGCTCACGCACGCCTTTGGAGCCAACCTGCAGGGGTCGGCGGAGGACTCTCATTTCGCAGCAAACAACTTCAAGCCGGTGCTGCAATCCCTGCTGGAGGTGGCCGACAACATCGACGTGTATCACGAGTTCTGGTACGACGAGGCGGTCAATCTAGCTACCGCCATGGAGATCCCCGTCAGGGTGCCGCGGTCCTACGCAAAGAGGCCCGGTTTGGCGCCTGATGCGTCCATGCAGCCCGAGCACTACTACAAGGAACACGTGTCGGCCCCCGTGGTGAAGCACATCGTGGATGAGTTGAAGGAGCTCTTCTGCGAGGACCACCTGAAGGCGCTGGGCAGCCAGTCGCTAATCCCGGCCCTCCTGAGCAAGAGCAAGGTCACCGAACCCGAAGAGGAGAACCTGCAGATGTACAAAGACGACATCCCGAACACGGGAACTCTTTCCGCCGAGCTGCACTGCTGGTGGGTCAAGTGGAAGGGTCCGAGGGCCAAGGGCGAGGTCCTCGCCAGCAGTCTGGGCGAGACGCTGCGCCTAGCCGACGTGAAGTTCTTCCCAAACATGCTGTCTGTGCTGAGGCTGCTCGGCACGCTGCCCACACTCCCTCTCGAGGAAGGCTGCGATCTGGCCTACAGGCGCTTCCGGAGATACACCAAGAACACGCCGGACCACTGCAGGTCAAAAAGCCTGGCTCTCCTTAATGTCAACATTGATGTTAGGCATGACTTGGACACCATGGTCCAGACTTACATGAAGACGTACCCGGAAAAAGTGAAGGAGAAGGACACGGAACTGGGAGAGAAGGAAAAGGAACAGGAGATGGAGATGGAGAAGGAGAAGGAGAAGGAGAAGGTTTAGGCAGGACTGTCTGGTGTTGCCAAACATTCATGCTAGATTTATTTGTAATGGTAAAATATTGAAGCTATTTCAAGCTTCAATTGTGTTGTACTCATTGTCATTACAAAGAAAATGTCATTCATAATGGTGGAAGTTTGTTTTGTTCCTACTGAGTTACTATTCTCTTTTTAAGGCCAACCCATCCCTATTACTCTTACAAATACCTTGCCTTTCTCTTTTGATGGCCACCAAAATGTAACATTATGCAAATAACCAATTACTATCTGTAATATGGCTTTTACACAATATCAGAATATTTGTACCCCTAGTGACTTCTTATTTGAAAGCTATTGCTGACTACTGTGATGTTTGACATGTTTGATTAAGTGTCAGATTCAATAAAAAAATGTGATTTCTGACTCGTTATGATTATGAATTACCGAAGTAAATAAAAGCTAAAATGCAGTATGAATTTTAATAATGTAATCATTATTTCAATATGTATAAATAATAAGTATTTAACCAACAGATCTTCTATATCACAATATATATGTGTTTATATCAAGACAATCTCTCATTTGAACCCATGGACAGTATGGGTTACTCTGACACACACTCACACCACACACCGATCTGGAGGCTGGAATAAACGGTTTCTGACATGGACTGAGATATGTCAATTTGGTAGAGTTTAATGGTAGGTGTTGTCTAATGAATGGATATAAGCTTTATCTTAATGTAAGCATCTATATTTTGGTGTTCCTGCATGAGCCAATGTCTAATATGCTCTTGAGCTGCTTAATAAATGTGATTACTACTGTCTTTGCAGGTTCATTCATTGACTGGGGAAACTCAGCAACTTGACATTGAATAGACTAAGTAGCCCGACCGATCTCATTTATAACCTTAATCTCATTACTCTATTCGACTGTAGGCTTCAGATGGAAAAGGCAATTCATTCTGTAGCCTTTTCCATCTGCCACTGCAACATTTTCACCAGCCCCTCAAGATACCCCATAACAAATGTTGCTTTATTGGTTCTTGGTAAACCCAATCCCTAACAAACGCTATAAAACACATCTTGACTTCTCCCTAGTCAATCCCTAATAAACCCAATCCCTAATAAATACTATAAAACACATCTTGACTTCTCCCTAGTCAATCCCTAATAAACCCAATCCCTAATAAACACTATAAAACACATCTTGACTTGACTCACACCAACAACTTCATAGCTGCACATGTGTAGAAACGGCTCTCTCTCTCCCTCACTGCCTTGCATCTGTGCTTTTATTGAGGATGCAGCGTCAGTGTATGGAAATGGCTCTAAAGTGTAGGGTCATTATAATAATAATAATAATTATTATTATTATTATTAGGGACCGAGCCAGTTTGAAAAGGTCCCTATTTTCTGTGTGTTTATTATTATTATTATTATTATTATTATTATTAGGCTATTTCACTGCATTTTTGACCCCCTAATTATTATTATTAAAAAATAAAAATAAAGATTTGAAAAAAAAAGTCAAAACAATATGCGTGTTCTATTTTTTTTATTGTTTTCATTTTTAACTTCATAAAGAGGATGCAAGCATACCATAAAATAAAAATGTAAAAAAAGATTAAAAAATAAAAATTCAAAACAATACGCGTGTTTTTTTAATTTTTTTAAAATTATTATTACAGTATAATTTTTAACTTCATAAAGAGGATGCCCCCCCCCCATGTGGAGGAGAGAGGGGGGGTTACAAAGCCCCCACACGGGAGCACGCGGCTCCACTGCGCCCCCTAGTGGCCGCGCGCCACGCCGTCCACTCTAGTTCCTGGTTCATGTGTAGGTACATGCTCTCGGCACACCGCGCACCATCAACTTTTCTTTCAGAAGAATGGAGTAAAGTCCCCCTCTCTACGCCGCCTAACGTACGTCCCGTGAGCGCCGAGACGAGTCCGGCTGCAGGATTGGACCCGCGACACGGCATGACTTTGTAGGCGACTCTGCGGGGTTTTATCGCCGGGAGTGTGAGGCTTGTCAAGGCTCGCAAGCCGCCGAGCGAGCTAACTTGCTAGCCGATATAATATACATGCAGTCCAAGATGACTGACTGCTGCGCTGCGACGAACTGCGGGTCCGACCGGGTGAAAGCGGATCCCGACGTCGCCCTTTTCTGCTTCCCTTTGGACCCGGACCGGTGAGTGTGGCGGTTCGGTCGTCCTCGATTTTTTGGGTTAGAGGCGAATCGGGACACAATGCACCGGAGAGTGAGTGTTGGTGGTAGCCGTCCACCATTAGCCGGAACATGATGTTAGCTAATAGAAACACCAACTCCATTGAAAATGGCGCAGACTAGTGTTGAAAGAAAAGTCCCACATAAAATGGGCTCTGTTTTTTGTGTGTGTTTGTTTTTTGTGTGTGTTGTGTGTGTGTATATGCATGTGTGTGTTTTTGTGTGTATGTGTGTGGTACTTCAGGGTCTAAAAACTCATTTCTGCGGTCCGGTATCGATGCTCTCCGGGCCGATGGGCCGATCCCTCGGCGATAAACAGCCTGTAAACTTCAGCCATGTACCAGTGCCGTTAGGGCGAGCCTGTGGTCGCTGTGTTTATTCAGCCAAAATTCAGCTTTGCTTAACGTTTTTTTAAATGTATTTATTTTTAACTAAAACTATATTCTTATTTAAAAAATACGTGGACGAAAACGCTAAAAGGCCGGTTGGAAAAATGTTAACGAACTTAACGTTTTTTGTTTTTGTTTTATTTTCGGAAATGTGCACTGGCCGTTGTCGCCATTAGTTACAGCCGCAAGAAATACTATTATAAATGGCGAAATTAAAATGAGGCAACTCCTGGTGGCTGACGGTACCAGTCAGCAGCACTGTACACTGTGTGGTGTTTTATTCGTAGACATGTTTAGTGTTTATACCTTTATAATATCCCTAAATCCGTAAATGAGCCATTACTGTTGAAAGTCAAATCATCATTTCGTTGTGCGAGGTGAATTGTTATATCGGTGCATGTGATGAGAAATCGTTGAAAATCTACAAATTAAATTTACGTGAAATTGTGTTATGGCCTATCAGTTTTAAAGAATAAGCTCACTGTGTCTGATTTTTACCCTTTAAAAACAAAACAACCCTATAATTTGACACCCACACTAAATGTATATATATTTTCTCCTTTGCAGCTGTAAACAATGGCTGGACAGCTGTCAACGTCCAGACCTGGCATCTAAAGGTCCCGAAGAGTTGCATAAAGTCTACAAACTCTGTGAGAAACACTTTGAGCCTTCCCTGATCTCCCATGAGGTAAGGACCAACATGGAGGATTTGGATAATGGACTGGTTGGCGGTTTTTATTTATAAGTTGTATTTATTTCCATAAGTACAACAATGTGGTGCAGTAGTGAAGTACACATTCAAAAAATCAATATTTCCACCGTATTTTTTTGCGTCAGGCCGCTGATTTATTTTCACTAAATCATTGCTCTTACCTAAATTAATTTGTTTTCCAAATAATAAATTAAATTAATTAAAAGTGAATGACTTACTTAGTTGGCAGCCAAAGGGCATACTTTAACTCCTGCCTTGCCAATACTTGCATTGATGAATGCAAAAAATGCATTGATTGTATTGATTGAAGACCTTTTCCTCTAGCATAAGTAATTCGGCTTCTCACTGATATTTTACAGTTACTGTGTTGATGGGATGTTTTTTTTAATTTGGCTTTTCTCTATATAGTTCTTTCTTTAAAGGTCTTTGTCATGTTGTATTTACCAATTTCTTATGATTTCTATTTTAGGGGACATCCACTTGTGTGTTGAAGGAAGATGCAGTTCCAACAGTGTTTGATGTCGCACCATCAACCACACCATCAACCAATCTATCAAACAGCAATAGAAAACGAGCTGGTGATCCTGTAAGTGTTTCATATAACTTCAGAAGACTTGGTTTTTAGATTTAAGTTATTTTTATGCAGTGACATTTATGTCAACAAACCTAATCTCTTCTTATCATCATTTTAGCTGGAGGAGGAACCTGCTTCTGTGAAGAAATCAAAAGGTAGACTGACTACTTTACCTCTAACAATGTATTTAATCATAAATATTATGTTAAAATATGGTTGGTCCTTCACATGAAAATTAGTAATTGATTATGCTTCTCATTTTCATTTTTTTATCCCACCTTGTCCCACCTCACCCTTCAAATTACCTTTCCATTTGTCAGACGATGCTGAATCATCTATTCAAGTCAAGCTAGAGTTGGAGGACTCCGGAGAAAACAGCACAATGTGTCAATCACAACCACAAGATGATCCAATGCAAGAGGACACGGCAAGCTCTAAAGCTCGAGAGTCTCTTAAAGTCTATTTTAAGGAAGTCCTTGCGCTCAGTGGTTTCAGCATCTACGGCGCGAATGTAGACGAACCAATGGGAGACACCCGTGGTAGGCCGACTCTAAATCCCATCTGCGTGGAGAAAATTGACGAGAAAGAAATCCTCCAGTTCAGCGAGGACTTCATGCGAGACGAGATCCAGAACAGCCTGCAAATGGCACGATTCTTCTCCATCCTGCTTCAGGACGCCACCAACATGGAAGGGGTAGAGCAGATCCCAGTTTTCGTACGGTCTGTCACGGTGGAGGGTTTCCCCCAGAAGCACCTCATTGGGTTCCTTCCCTGTGAGTTGGACACAGAGAATCTGTTTTACACACTTCTCGCAGAGCTACGGAACAAGTGGGGGCTGAGGATGGAGCATTGCCGAGGACTCTCCTACCTGGTGACTGGCAACATGTGCCAGAAGATCCGAGACCTCACCTGCAGGATTCTTCAGGAGTTCCCACAGGTCGTGCTCTCTCCCAGCGACCCCTACGCCTTCAACATATGGATCATTCGCTGCATGCCAGTCCCCTTCATTCAGAAAGTCGCCGATGCCGTCGAGGAGGTGGCCGGGCTCATCAGGAAAACACCAGAGCTCAGCCAAAGACTACATGGCAAGATCCAGATGACGTATGGGCCTATAAAAGGCAGGGTGGATGGAATCAAGGAAGCCTGTCGTGGTAACTGGGAGTATGGTACGGACGCCTTTCAGACCATGCTCGACATTCTTGAGCCGTTCCTCAACTGCATCAACGAGGTGATCTCCAAGGTGGACGAAGACACAGCTGAGCAGTTGGCTAAGCTCCGGCCCACGCTGAAGAACTTCAATTTCATCGTCACACTTGTGGTTCTGAAGAACACCCTTTGTTGTGTGAGTATACTGAATTCAAGTCTCAGGGGGATAATCAGCATCAGCAGCACTTTGCAGTACACCATCTCCAACGCCTTAAAGCTGGTCACCAAGTATCAGCAGGAGATCGCCATTTTCCACAGGAAGTGGTTTGGCGATGCGATAGGCCGGGCCAAGAAGCTTGGGGTTGAGGTCACGGGGCCAGAAACCTCGTTGGCCGCGCTGGTGGCGGAACCTGGGACCACCACCGAGACCCCGCTGGAGGACATGTTCCGCGAAAATCTGAGCCGACCCATCCTGCAGTATCTGGTCGCGGAGGTCAAGAGGGTGTTCAGTGTAGAGATGGTGAGGATCCTCCGATGGCTGTCTCTAGTGCCGTCGTACATGGCTGACCACAACTTCAGCATCCGCAGGGACAAGGTGGCGGACGCCAACTTGAACAACCTCGCCCGGCCAGACACCTTCTACGAGGAGCTTGGCTGCTGGGAGCTCAAGTGGAGACACGCCAGCAAGCGCAGGACCCTACCAACCACAGTGTTTGCTACCCTGAAGATCCCCGATATCGCCTTTTACCCCAATGTGCAGAGTCTCCTGAGGGTCTTGGGTACCGTTCCCTGTGTGAATGCCGAGGCCGACGTTTATGGTCAGTACAACATGGTCTTGGAGAGATGTCATTTCTACCTCAAAGCCACACCACAGGAACAGAGACGATGCCATTTGGCATACGTGTTTGTAAACCAAGATGTGCACTTCAACATGGACCAGATGGTTGAGTCCTACACGAAAAAACATCCAGAAATCATGCAGTTGCTACAAATGGTAAGTTTTAATCTTCAGATGTCTGTCAGTGCCTCATATCTTTTAAATATCTAATATGTTTGTTCCTTTGTCACAGGACGACGCAGTAAAAGAAAAGCAACCCAAAGGTGAGAAAAGCTTATTTTTATTTTATGTCTTGTCATTTTGGATACATAAGAACAATCTACATTCCTATAAATAATATAATCAGAATTTTGTTTTTTCCATATCTGGAAAATTGTTTATTTTATGTTTGGTACCTTTATTAAGAAGAATTATGACAAACCTTTTCCATCTTTCTTTTTTCTCCATAATTATAATGTTGAATGTGGACAAAACTATGGTATTAATTTGTATAGATTGAATGAATGAGACAACTTTAACCTTTTTTATTTTTATTTTAGCTATTGAAAACGATGGAAACCATATGGAAAAAGACACTGAAGAAGAGCCAAAAGTTATGACCATAGAAATGGAGGGCGAAAAACTGGTGGAGATGAAGTGCGCAGAGACAGACAGAGAAGCACTTAAGTCCGCCTTGCAGGCTGCGGTGACCACAGCGTACAACAGCCAAAGCAGGCAAAACACAGACGTCTCAGCCGAACAAGAAAGCGAGGTCGAGTATGTGTCCAAGTCGGAGATGAAAGAAGTCCTGAACGTCTGCGAGAACGTGGTCCGGGATGGGATCCTGATGGAAGTGGGAAGTTCCTTCTTCTCCCTGTTCATCGACCGTGTCGTGGTGCTGGGGGAAAAGGACTACCTTCCACTGTTCCTGAGGTTCGTGGATAGCTTTGACGTTATGCGTTTGGAGCTGATGGGATTTGCCGAGGCAGACCTTGACTGCCACTCAATGGTACAGCGCCTGATGGAGATCCTCACAGAAGAGTGGCGCCTGGACCTGAAGTACTGCCGTGGTCAGGCCTACCTGGGATCTGGCGACATTTCCTATAAGCTCAAAGCTTTTGCGTGCAAGGTCCAAGAGACGTCTCCACTCGCCATAAGCACACACAGCTCTTGCTACTCTTTCAACACGTGGTGGTCCAAGTCAATCCCGGTGCCGACCATCAAAAAAGCTCTTGATGTGTTTGAAGAGGTTCTGATGTTTTTTGGCAGCAGCTCCCTGCTGGAAAAACAAGTAGACCATGTCATTGCCTATGGTCTCCGAGAGAGCTATGAGAAGGTCCAGGAGTTGCAAGGGAAGTTCTGCTCTCTGTGGCAAGAGAAGCATGATTCTTATGAGGTCTTTGTACAAATAATGGAGCCTCTGGTTGAATGTCTAGAAAAAATCAAAAACAACCCGCAGAGATGGAAAGATTCAGTGTCCGAACTAGCGGGGATGCTGCTTCGAAAGATAATGGACTTTGATTTCATAATTGCCATGGTGATCTTGAAGAATACATCCTCATTCACTAAAGAGCTCAGCTCGGGCCTGCAGAAGGATCACTTCAGTGCGGCCTCCCAGCTTTGTCAAATCAGTGGCATTCTGGCCACACTGAGCCGGGTGAAAACCAACATGAAGGTGTTTCACCAGAATTGGTTCGACGAAGCGTGCGCCGTGGCACAGAGTCTCCGAGTCCAAGTCGAAGAGCTTGAAACCCCCTCTCAGCCCCGGGACACCATGAGGAAGCCCCAGGGCTACTTCAAGGATGCTCTGAGCATTCCCCTCATAGACAACCTCATGACGGCTGTGAAGGACCACTTCTCAGATGACCACAAGGAGGCACTCAACTTCCTTTCACTGGTTCCCTGCTCGGTCACTGTGAGTTACATGTTTGAGAGCTTGAAGACAAAGCCTCCGCTGTACAGCACCGATCTCCCCGACGCTGACAACTTCTTCACCGAGCTGTGCTGCTGGAGGGTGAAATGGAAGACCAAAGTGACGCTTACCATCCCTGACACCATATTCCACACGTTGCGTCTGCCGATCATGCAGTACTTTGGGAACATCAACACGTTGCTGAGGATAATGTCCGTGCTGCCCAGCACAGCACTCGAGGACTGTGGGGCCAAAATGCGTCACAAGATGTTCCAAGAATATCTGAAGAACACAAGTCCTAAAGACCGCTCCCCCTGTCTGGCCATGCTACAGGTGGGCACAGACTTCAACAGGGACCTTGACCGCATGGTGACCCAGTGTCTGAAGGTCACTCCCCAAACTCTAGAGGGCATTTGTTTGGTAAGTTTTGAATGTCAAAATTGTTTTACCTTGTTTTAATGTAGAGATTCATCTATGTAATGCTCACAATACCTTCCAAATTGCTGCGATCATCTCTGCCAAACTAGTTTAGTTTAATTAATATTCATGATATACCC
The DNA here is from genome assembly GCA_027122695.1 of Merluccius productus. Taxonomy (NCBI): domain Eukaryota; kingdom Metazoa; phylum Chordata; class Actinopteri; order Gadiformes; family Merlucciidae; genus Merluccius; species Merluccius productus. The sequence continues at coordinate 8,405,244 of JAOPJI010000128.1, read as the reverse complement.
TTAGGGAAGAGTAAAATATTGTTTTCCAATCTCCACCTATGCTAAGCCTCTCTGAGAACGGAGCGGGGAGACTGCTAAAATAAATAATTCCTGTTTGTTTAGTTCTTCCATACCCCAATGACATAATTTAGTGTATGAAAGGAAACTAGTGTCGGTCTACTGCAATACAGATATTATTGGGACGTAAGGGGATTATTGTCATGACATAACTACAGCAAACACCTGGAGATGAGGTTGAATGTGTGTTTTAATATTGGTATTATGTAATGTGTGTTTATTTTTTTATTTTTTTACAGGATAAAGAATCTAAAACTTTAATGAGGAACTCTGAAAATAACATGGAAGGTATTGTATTGTATCAGATATACACAACCCATTCTAAATTAAAGGATTACTTTTGGATTTTTTAACCTGGACCCTATTTTCCCATCATTTTGGGTCTCGTGACTAATGCGACAAGCGAGAGGGCCTCAGCTGTGAGCCGCCAAACGGGCAGCAATGTAAAACTATAGGGCATTAACGCCCCGTCATTGTACATCCTGTAAAAGCTTGTTTTGTTTTGTCGCGGACAGGCTCAGATTTTTATTATGTGTCTGACAACATTATGGGAAGGATCCCTATAGGGAAATATAACCGTTGTCTTTACCTTTTGCTTGATCTGATCTGTTTGTTATTGTGTCTGTCTAACAAAGTCTCGCTCAAGGAGAAGTCTGCCTTTGAGTTGTTGTAGGCTCTTCCTGCAACAACTCAAAGTGAGTTGGAGAGAGGATGCAATAGTTTGTTGTGCTGAACTACAGAAAGTGTAGCTTAGTGTTATCTAAAGGAAAAAAAAAGCAATGGTCTAACTCTCGTGAATCTCAAGATCGTGAGAGTTCAGAGCGAGACTTCTCCTTAGCGAGACTTGTTTAGACACAATAACAAACAGACCGGATCAAGTGAAAGGTAACAACATATGTTTTATTTCTCTGTAGGGATATTTTCCATAATGTTGGATTGACACTTATAACAATCTGAGCCTGTCAGTGGCAAAACAAGCACTTTTAGAGAATGTACATTCGCCCCGACAATGTACTCTATAGTTTGCCCTATAGTTTTACATTGCTTTGCGTTTCTGAGAACCGAAATGATTGGAAAATAGGGTCCAGGTTGAAAAATCCTTAAAAATGTCATTGTAATCAATCAAATGCAATCACAAATGTAGCTTATTCTTGTTCATCAGATCGGAAGGTACAATCAACACAATAATAAACAATGTATTTTCTGCCTTTACATTTCCATGAAGATACATTAAATGCAAAAAATTATATACCAAGGCCCCCATTTTTATTGTGAAAGAAAGGGCACATACAAATGCATGTTTACACATGCTAAAAGTAAAACTACAAATGTGTACATTGTCTCTTTTTCAAAAAGTGGTGGTAAAGGTAATAGCAGAAGTAACCTAAACTAAAGATGACTCGTATGCGCACACATAGCATTTCAACCTTTGTAGTCATGTTGTCAGTATGACTAACCACTAGCCTAAAATAACAAGAAAAAATAATACTGGCTCGTCACACATGCAATTAAGTTTATAATGCGTTTATTTTTTTTTTTGTTTGTTTAATTTTGTTTTTTCCTCATGTGTTCAGTTGACCATTTAAAAGATGATGCAGAGGAGCCTATGATTCAGCAACCTGTAGATGCCACCGAGGACCAAGACATGAGACTGGCGGAAGAGAACGGCCACGCGGGGGACAACCAGCAGAGTCTGGAGACGGTGTTCCGCCTGGCCGCACTGCTGGCCAAAAAGAACGGCAGTCTGGCCGACATTGCAACAGATGAAACGGAGGCCATCGTCCAGGAAATCGGCATGTGTCACTGGCTCGGAGCTGAAGGCAAAGGCAAACTCAACATCGGGGAAGCTGAAATAGCCATGCTGTTGACCAAAGGAATCCGGGATGTGATCCTTCAGGAAATACAAGAGTCCCCCTTTTTCTCTCTTATCACCGACAGACCCGTAAGGGTTTCTGATGGAAGCCATTTGCCCGTTTTTGTCAGGTACGTTGGTGGATCGGCCCCAAAAGTAGAGCTTCTCGGTTTCCTGCCTTTTGATGAAACCTGTGACGATGACGACAGACAAGCAAAGACCCTCGCAAAGATTCTGACCGAGGACTGGGGCTTGCCAATGTCTCAGTGTCGTGGACAAGCATATATGCACTTGGGCTCAGGTTGCCAGAGTCTAAAGATAATGTCTTTGGATTTCCTGAAGAGCTATCCGCTGTCCGTCGTTACGCCAAGTGAGTCCTGCGGCCTCGCCTACTGGCTAGCTGGACGCGTGCCTTGCCCCCCGGTAAAAAAGATGCTCGACGTGGCCGAAGACCTATTGCTGTTCTTTGACAGATCCCCGGGACTGGAAGGACAGTTGGCACAAGCGGTCGATGGGCTGCTGAACGCTCCCAGAGAGGCACTGGAGGAGATCCCCGAAACCTGCTGCTCGCGATGGAAGAAACGGGAGGACTTCTTTGACGCCCTTGCTGACACGCTGGAGGGAATCCTAAGCTGTCTCGACTCTGTCAGTGACTCTGTCACTGTCAGTGCCACCGCCGCCACCGGCACAACGGCACTCTATGCTCAGGTACTTGCGACGGCCGTGAGGAGCATGGACTTCATCGTCACCCTCGTGATCTTGAGGAATGCCTGTGCTCCTCTTCGCAACTGCAGCACCGTCTTCCGCTGTGGCAATCCTGCGGACATCATTGGCGAAGTAGAGAAAATCCCTCAAATCATAGAGGCTCTGAGCAAGATGCTGGAGAACATAAGTACCGTGCACGGACCTTGGTTCGAGCATGCTTTCCAGCTGGCCTCCAAGGTGGGGCCCGAGCAGGTGTGCTTCCCAGAGGAAGCCAGCAACTTTGAGTCTGTGGAGATCTACTACAAGGAAACCCTGAGCATTCCTGTCCTCCAGTGTCTCATCGAGGAGATGAAGCACAGCTTCTCAGAGAGCCACTTGCAGGCTCTTTCTGTTCTCGCCTTGCTGCCCTCCTGTAACCCACAATCCAGCCTTGAGGCCACAGAAAAGCCCTTTAGTCTGTACCTGACTGATCTCCCTGATCCTGACATGGCTGAAATGGAAATCAACGCCTGGGCTGTCGCCTGGAGAGAGAAATACCAGGACGCCGCCCCGCCTGCGTCCATCTCCGAGACGCTGCTCCATGCGGAGGCCAAGAGCCACCCTACTGTGACCTCCCTGCTGCGGCTGGTGGCTGTTCTGCCCAGCGTAAGCATAGAGTGCGACTTGATGAAGTCCACCCTCAACTCCATGAGGGACCTCCTGGAGGGTACCATCTGCAGGGGCAGCAAAACGGACCGCGTGATGCTCCTCACACACCACCAGACACTGCAGAGACTGCCCGAGGTCATCGAGAAGTGCATGGAGGTGGATCCGGAGAGCAGGCCGTGTCTGGCCCAGGTAATTTTTAATTTTTAGTGTGCAGACTGCAACATCCTTGGTCAAACTCATTGACATGACACAATGTTTATATTTAATACAAATGTCTGTGTTAATTGCAATTTAGGTCCTGGAAACCTTTCACGGACTAAAGCTGATCAAAGGCAAGTACATTTCCAAAGCCGTCATTATAGTAACAGCGCTTTACACAGACTTCAAATATATGTCAGTCCCTTTTTGTAAAATAAAACGATTTGCACTCAAAATCAATTATGGAATGTAACACATAACACATTTTTTGTTTAGGCTTTAATTTTCTGTAAACACATGTAACGGGTTTAATGGAGTATTGCCATGGAGAATAAGTCATCATTATTACTTATTTTTATTTTCTGAAACTAGGAGCTGCAGAAGTAAACTCAATGGGAGAAGAAACAAGTAGCCCTGCTGTAGGAGACCCTCCCACTGATGTAGTGGTGAAACAAGAAGGCAATGGCATGAAGCTGGAGGCCCCAGAGCCCCCAGCCCCCATGTCTTTCTATGACCCGCAGCTGCGTGAAGAAATTCTAAAGGAACTCTGGGACTCGCAGTTCTTCACGATTATAATCGAGCAGGCGGTGGAGGTGGACGGTGAGCTCTATGTCCCCCTGTGCATCAGGTACCTGAACAAAGAAGACATCCAGTGTGAGGAGACGCTGGCCTTCATCCCCTACAATGCAGACACCAGCGCCCTCGCGGACGCCATTGAGACAGCACTGTCTGAGAAATGGGGGCTCAACATGGCATACTGCCGGGGACTCACGCTGCTCACTGTTGGCTACGTCGGCGTGCAAATGGGAGCTGTGTGTTCGGCCATTGCCGAAAAGTACCCCCAGGCAGTGCGCACCGTCAGCTCCGCTGTGTCGCTCAACGTGTGGCTGGCCAGGTCCTCGCCGGTGGCGGAGGTGGCTGACGGGGCGGTCCTGACAGAGAACCTGTTGCAATGGTTCACCGCGGACACGCAGCGGCAGAACAAGCTGGAGGACGCCATCATCGGCGCGTTCCTGCACGACGAGGCCAAGGGCAACGAGCTGCGGGACAAGCTGGTCAAGAACTGGGAGAAGAGCCACGACATGCAGGAGCTGATGGTGGAGCTCTTGGAAGCCCTCATGCTCTGCCTGAATGAGCTCAAAGACGAGGGCAGCAGCGCAGAGCGGCGCCAAGCCTCCGAGTTCTTTGACGCCATCTGGAACTTTGAGTTCATCTTCTCGACAGTGGTGGGGAAACACGTGTTGGCCGTCACCAACAAGCTGAGTGGTTCTCTACAGGGTAAGCCCTTGGACATTTTGCTCGCCATCGACACACTGCCCGATCTCAACGACTCCCTCTGCAAACTGAGGAATGAAATCGACGTCCACCACAAGGCCTGGTTTGAGGAGGCCGTCGCCTTAGCTGCCAAACTGCAGGTGTCCACCTTGCACTCGGTGCTTCTGGAGCCCCTGAGTGACTTTTACGTCGAGTCGGTCAGCTTGAAGGTGATAGAGCACGCGATCTCAGAGGTCGCCGACCTCTTCACTGAGAAAGTTCTGGATACCTTGCGGGCTCTGGAGATTGTGCCTTACGCAATGTCCAAAGTACAAACCACCACTTTCGGCGGCCTTCTGTTTCGGCTGTACAGTGAGGACCTGCCGGAAAAAATCTCTCTGTTTCAGGAGATCAAGTCTTGGAAGGAGAAGTGGTTGGATCCCTTGGCGGGTTATCTCCCCACCACCATCCTGGACACATTGAAGACGTCGCAGATCAGAAGCTTCATCAACATCGAAACGCTCCTCAGACTGCAGGTCATTTTGCCCTTCTCCAGGAAGGAGAGCTCTTTCAGGGTGGGCAAGAGGAGCTTGCAGGGGTTCATGCAGCAGCAGAAGAGATCGCTTGCTGAACTACATCCTCTGTGAAAATGTTGAAGGTCTTAAACCCCCCCCCCCAACCAATATCATTAAAACTAGCAAAGCTCTTGAGAGGTTGTTGTCAGCGCCACACCTCTGATTCAATGTCCCTTAGCCCGCCCCTTTAACGTTTGAACTTGACCAGATAATTGACTGGGTACAATATTAATCAAAATACTTTTGAACTCTTTTGTTTTCCTGTGTGCAGAGGGGAAACCTTTGTAATTTTCTTTTTCTCCTGTAGTTTGAACGGTTGTACTGCCCATTGGGACCAATGTCTTGCCAAAAAAAAGTAATGCTCAACTGAGGGTTATCGAAGCTTGTGTGCCTTTATGCAATTCTACCCAACCATCCGCTGCACCATACAGATGCAGGAAGTGACACAATCCCATTAGGCATTTGTTTTTAGCATCACCAAAAATGACTAGACTGTAAAAATCACGTTATCAAATTGTTACAAAGTCATTTCAAATTATTAAATTGCACCATTTTTTTCCTTCTTAGGCACACATAGGTTAGATTAGATTAATAATGTAATGTTTTTTTTTATTCCCCCTGTCATCCTGTCCATATACAGGGGTCTATTTGCTGTAACTGTATCTTTGAAAGAATGTTTCCATAATAGGAAATCCCTCATATATATATTTGTCAAAAAAAGTAATAAAATGCTTCTAAAATATTTCCATCTTTACATCCGTTTTTTGGTCTGTACTGTGTAGGACTCTTAAATTAACACAAGGGGGCGCCAGGTGACCTCTAGATGTCCGCTAGCAATCAACACAGGCAATGCTCTGTATTGTAGTTTTTTTAATTTTATTTTTATAACTCAATTACAAAAAATAACAGCCATATATAATATAAATTATACAAAATATTAACATGAACTAGAAGACTTCTTGCAAATATCCAACTATCTGTAGGCTATATAATTGGAATTATATCAGTTCATAATTTTGTATCTTAAATATCTGCTTAAGGTGATGTTTGATCACTTGCTAAATGGTTAAATTGATTAAAGAGAAACCAGCATCTTGCACTAGTTAGTCATCCTTCAACAATCATGCAGATGTTTTTTAAATGTTGGATTTAAAGTGTCATTGCCACTAACTCTGTCCATCTGATTGTAATGGCAATAATTCATTCATTTTGTGCTCTCAGATTTACTATTTCGATTATCACCACTCTAAAGCCTTCGTTGGTTAGATCAGCAATGTCTTACACGTTGGGCTGGTGATTTGATCTAGTTTGAGTTTTTCAATTCTTCATTGTGTTCCTGCCATTGTGGCATCATGGTTAACAATTAATCTCCCCAGACAAATGAGAGACTGTACCAGTGTCACTTAGCTGTCAATCATTTGCCAGTGGCAATTGTGGGCCTTTGCACCAGACCTCCAACTCACAGTAAACCATAGTTCATATAGATAGAAACCCTGACAAGTCAAATATTCCCATGTATTCTCATGTTTTAAATAGTAGGAGGGTGAAATGTTTTATAATAGTCATAACACCCTCACTAATAAATTTAATCCTCAACCCCCACCCACCCTCTATTTTGTTTTATTTTCACTTAACACGCAACATTTGTGTAAAATGTACTACAATACTGAACTCGTTTTCTCTTGGTATTTGTTTTACTGTGTGGTTTGTTTGACTATATGAGCAGCCCTCGGCCAGACTTTATCTCATTAAGATGGGTGTAGGTGCTTGTAGGCCTCGTCATCCCGGGTCTTACGACTCGGGTATACGTTGTTTGTTTTTACCAGCTGCTCTGTACATGAAGGTGGGTACAAATAACCTCACCCACAGCTACACTTTGAGGAGACATGTACATGCATTTCTCCTGCGAACTGTGACAACAGACACCATGAAGGTTTATTTTACCTTTATTTTACCAGGAGAGCCTTTTGAGATTAACAAATTACTCAAGTTCTCACAGACAAACAAATAACACATTTCAATATAAATAGATGAAGGAAAAAATGGATCACATTCATACAGATATTCAGAGATACACCAGGAAAGTCAATACTAGGTCCTCACTCTCTCTCTTTGTGTCTCGCTCCCCCTCCATCTCCCTCTCTGTCTCTCTCCCTCTCCATCTCCCTCTCTGTCTCTCTCTCCCGCTCTGTGTCTCCCCCTCTCTGTCTCTCTCCCTCTCTGTGTGTCTCTGCAAATGGATCCGTCACAGCGGCTGTGGACCACCGACAGTCCGATAGTCCCTACGCTGCCTGTATGGGGCCGGTCTGTGAGTGCCGCCAGGGTTTACCACAGGAACATCCTCCACTTTAGCCATCCACTTTGGCCATCCTCCACCTCCTCTCAGAAGCTCCTGTGCTCTGATCTCACAAAAAAAAACAATGTGGGGGGTCTCTTGAAGGTCTTAACTGTCTTGGTGGATGGTAGGAAGTGCGGTTGGGCTGGGGATACGTGACACACAAAGTGTGCTACGGCGGAGACAATCTGTAAACACATTCAGCCCATCCGTACAGAAAACAAGCTATATTTTCATCAGTGACGCATGTGCTGGAAAGCTGCTGGAAGTCCAGGTTTTTTTTGGGGGGGGGGGGGACTAGGCTGTGGATGCACCAGCCGGGATTTGACTCCAACATAGGGGGAAGACAGGAGGTTTTAAGTGGGGTTTAGTACAATGTTCCCCTTCAAAAGGAACAGAAAGAAGGCGCTGGTATTTAGGGGAACATTTCAAAGGCTGCTGTAAACACACCATTTGGTTTGGTTTGGGGTGTTGCTGATTTGACTCTAAACACCACTTTTTTTGGGTGTTCTGCTCATCTAAACTTTCTACATGTAAACCATTATGTTTATTGGACTATAGACAAGATACCATTTTTAGTTTGATGGTGTGTGTTTTTGGTTTGTTTTGTTTTTTTCACCTTGGCGTTCAGGGCTTTTTATGTACTCGGAAAGATGTTTATCCAGTAGAGTTTAGCCATTAAATTGTAGTTAATCCTTTCCCCGTTTTTTTTATTTGTTCCTCAGCTGTCAGGATTGTGGCAAACCTCAAACCTCTAAAGAATTACACACAAAATAAAGAATGACCAAAATAGCATCGGTGCGCTAGAAAATTGAACTCTTAAATGTTGTTTTCAAATTCAAATTCGGTTAAAATGTGAGTGTCTCCCCGTTTCCTTGAGCAGTGAACTGAAGAATAATGATCGAATCTTGAACCTTGGGGATTAACGCCTATAAACTGTTAACCACAACCTGTTTTTCTTGGTTGATTTTCTGTGACATCCTAAAGGTATGAACCGACTTCTCCAAAAATTGTACAATCATAAGAAACGCATGTGGTTTACACACTGTGTATGTTGTTTTACAGTGAGGTGCCTGTGTCTGTGTGTGTGTGTGTGTGTGTGTTTGTGTGTAGGGGGGAGGTTGGGGATGGGGGAAGCTGGAGCCCCAGTCTCTGCTCAAGTCATCATTCAGTCACACGGTAAGGCCCCGATCTCCTCCACCCCCCTAACCCATCACCTGACTAGGAATCCAGCTCCTCTTTCCCCAACACCTCATCACCGGGCCACGAGGATGTGGTACCGCCGCCACCGCCACCAGTGGGACGACGTGATGGGAGAAGTGGTGGGAGACACGGTGCCCCCATTCGTCATGAACAGCGGTGGAAGTGTTTGGGTTTCATCTTTTTGAACGCGTGTCCGGCAGCTGGGGCTCCTCCACGTTTGTGACAAGAATGAAGTGCCGATGATTACCATCAGTCTTGTCTTTCTTTTTTTTTTCTTCTTAATTTGGGAGTTAGCAGACAGCGTTTGGAGATTATCTGTTGGTTTCATTTAGTTTTTTGTTGCAGTCTTTACAGTGTGTGTAGTTGATACGAAAGGGGGGGGGGGGGGAATAGGGGTTAAGCTTCAGTGCAGAAGAGCTTACCTGAGACTATGGAGTCTATGGGGCAAGGTCATGACCTCTTGATAGAGGTTAAAGGTCAACATTTTAAGGTTGTCTGTTGTTTGAATGCTCTTATTTATTTCAGTCCGCACAGTGTGTTTAGTCATAATAAAAGAAAAGAGGATCTGGGGTTAAGGTATTGTGGAGAAAATTTTTCCCTGAGACAATAATATCAAGAGACTAAACTTACGACCTCTCAGCAGAAACCAACAACAGATTTGACGGTATTAGCAAACCCTGGTGTCTTTAGCAGCGTATGCCTAGCGAACACACAGTAAACAAACAGGCCCACATGGTAGGCAACGTACATGTGGACCGGGCCGTTCTGCAGTCTCCTGGAAGACCACATGACATGTTCAAAAGTGCCCCCCATCTGTCACTTGAAAGAACTGCTGTCCTCAAAGCACAATAGCGAGAGAGGCAGTAAACAAATGGCGCACAAAAGAGGCTTGGGTCCAATCTCGTCCCGTCGGACGGAGGTTGTTGTTTCTGCTGCAAATCCCCACTGTGAGCCACGGTAGCTTCTCAAAAGAGGGGGGCACCGCCGGAGAATGCTGAGTGCATGATTGAATTTTCACATGGCCGGCCTTGCCTTACCCCCCCCCCCCCCCCCACCCACACCCACGACCAAGTGCTTTGGACCAGGGGTGTGTGTGTGTGTGTGTGTGTGTGGTTCTCTTGGGATGAAGGGTGCACTTCTTTGTTCATAGACGATTGCCCAGGTACTTGTCAATGTTTACAGATCATTGTAAGAATTCTGAAAAGCTCCTTAATGGATATGGATTCACATTATATATAGTTATATAGTTATATTTACTCTATATTGAATTCTAATCCTAAAATCTCTGCGCCAATTAAAATCAATTGATTTTGTATATAGTTTTATATAAATTTAAATTCTAGTTTTTGTCACTTGTTATTTGAATATAATTTTTTCGAAATTTAAAACATTGAAATGCTCTTCTTTTTTTTACTACTATTACTTTATTTCTGTTCATTCATTTCTAAACACTTTTAATAAAAGTAAATAAAAATAAATTAGTTTTCTAATTCTGATTTTTTTTCCACTTTTTTTGTGCCTGCCCTGATGGCAGCTTGTTAGCCCTCTGTCTGGGTGTCGAGGAACATACCCGAGTATTTTTCATTTCAAGGGGACCATTGTGACTCGGAGACCATTCAGGTTCAAATCTCCTGGGTGAAAGTTGAGTGCTGCTATCTCCCGGTCGAAGGCCTCTGGACTCTTGGTATAACCCTGATCCTCTTCCGATAGAGGGACAATGGCACAACATTGTGCGCCATAAGGGCCTTTCCTCCCACACCATCACTGCTGAATTCCTAGCCTGACTGCCTGCCATTCACACTTTACTCTTTCGTTTGGCCACCGAGATCTTACCCCTGGAAATTGCACATATGGAAAATCCCATATTTATTTGAATTTCTCATAGATAATTGAACCGATTGAATTCATTTTGAGCCTATTTGAAATGCCGACCAAAAATGTTTCATCCAATGATTCATTCGTTTTCCTTCTGGTTGTGATTTCCCCATGAGAATGTGATCATCTGAAGTATATGAAATAAAGATATATATATATATATATATATATATAAAATATATAATAAAATAATGAGAGCCGCCGTGACGGAACATACTATTCATTCTATTCATGTGTGGCAGTAAATACAGATGTGAAATTACAGTAAACAAGTTTTTCAATTTCAATAACGTGCCAATATATTGTAGTCTGGCAAACGTTTAATGATAATTACATTCCGAAAGTACATTTTTGAACATTTGCGTTTAAACGTTTTTTCAGCATAGTCCTGAATTGGAAGACAATAACAGAAGAACTAGGATATTAAGGAGTTGTCAACATAGTAAATCATCCTGTCTATCTCTTGTCCTATGAAATAAACAACAAGGCTTCATCTCCCTCGAGACGGGAGGTCAAGGAGCTGCGTGTGTCGACTCTGGGAGAGAAGAGAGCCTGGCTCTCAGATGTTGTTGCCTGGCTCCACTGTCAGTGACGCCCACGCTCTCCAGAACTATGCCCATTCACAGTTGACCGACATGTATGGATAGAGTCGCCCTGGAACAAGGATCACAGTCACCGGACTAGATAAGAAGACACACACACACAGACAGAGAGAGAGAGACACACACACACACACACAAATGCGCATGCACACACACACACACACACACACACACACACACACACACACACACACACACACACACACACACACACA